>JAZKJV010007954.1:0-535000 GCA_037367405.1 Ottelia alismoides | reverse complement strand
CAAAATTATATTTTTGAGAACATCTTCGTACATGTGAGTATGTTTAAGTTTTCTGTAATAGCCTCTTTGTTCATATAAAGTTATTAAACTTCAGTCATAAGATGGTGCAAGGATGAAATAAAATTACATTCTCTGTAACAATTGAAGGATGTGCCATTTGAGTTCTCTATTTTTTTTCCAATTGGTTTGTAGAAGAACAATATGATGCCAGTTCCAGTGATGTTTTTCTAAAAAATGCTAGTCTAATCTTATATATTTTTATTTTCTCTTAATAGAGTGGCTACTGAAAGAAAATGACCATGATTTGCAACAAAGGATCTAGTTGATATCGTGACGCAATTGCTTATGTAATGAAGATCTACAGTGTGAGCTACTTAAGGGCCATAATGTCGATGCTTTCAGGAACACAGCTTCCAGGTCCTGCACCAGTCAACATGACGTTAAGAAAAACGTGCATAACATTTCAATGAACGAGTTTATACAGATTGCCTTCTTGAAGTCTCAAGCACAATGTATGGTGACGTGCTCAGGAGAAGATTGGATTGAGCAGATGAAATACTATATCATTTTACCATATATTGAACCATGTTGAATATATTAATTAGTTCAATTATCAATCTATTTCATCAATGTATACATAATTTTTTAATGTTCTGTTCCGGTCTTGATTGCCATCGATAGGTATGGTTGATTCTAATGGGCCGTCCTCAATAATATTTGTAGGGTTTTTAATATAATATATGTGGCCAGACAAGTATGTTTAAACATTATTGAATGATATAGTTTTGAAAACTAATGTAAACATTGTAATGGTCAAATTTTGAGTATGATATTTTTATGCATTACATGTTTGTACGTGATTTCAACCTTTAGATGCAACTCAATGCTGAAAAACCTCTTTCTCTCTTATGTGGGTGAAAGAGCATCTGCAACCATTGCTATTTGAGTTCAAGACGTTGTGTTGACCATAGCATGAGTACAAATCATTGTGGATTGCAGAAGTCATTCTCTATCGACATACCTTAACAATTAGAGTTGCAAACCGAGCTAATACCGTGTCGTTACCGATATCACTTTGTACGTATCATATTTGCTATTATTTATATTCGATTCACCATATCCATTGTGATAAAATAATTTTTGTATTCATCAAAATCTTATTCACGTTCACGTTGTATTTAAAAATGGATAAAGGAAAACATCTATATATGTATATGTACTCGACGGTTTGTTTCCTTGCTGGCAATGTAAAGAACAAAGCCAAATCTACATTTCACTCACACACCCGTACCTTAAAAACTTTGTCCCAATTTATTCACTACTCATTCACTGTAATTTAAGTTAATATGATAAAATTTCTATGTTGCTTTAAAAATTTCAAAAATCACAACAGTTATTATTATACCAACTGTCATTACATGTGCAACTGGAGGAACAATACATCTGGTGCTAACAATTGTAAAGTAATTAACATGGCCCCTTATATTGATTTCTGTATAATGCATGTTAGAGAAAAATGACAACGTTGCAATGGCACATCCTCTGCATCGATCGCGTGGCACCAAGAACTTTGGAAAGAGATGATTCACAAATGTCTTGGGATCAAAACTGCAACATAATCAAAAAGTCAGTTTGAACATACTTGCAGAGGAGAATACTACCCATGATTAATATTAGAAAAGCAAAGAAAATAAGAACCACCGTTGGTTTTCACGAGCCGCGTTGCACAGGGGAAACATGTCAGGTCTTAATGATCTGCACAGAACCGAGGTCGTGCAGCATGAGCAGCATCACAGATGTGCACAAAATCTAGGTCTAACGAGATGGTTAGTAGAGAGAGAGAGGGAAAACGACGCCATTGCAAGGGAGGTGGTAAGGTTCAGAGGGAGATGGGCGACGGTGGACCATGCGAGGGGAAGGGAGGGATCAAGTTGGACGAAGCAGGTGGTGGAAGGAATGGGTTTGAGTTTTCTCTGAAGAGGAAGACCGTCCGAATGGGGGAAGAAGCAGCTCAGTTTGCTGACGAGACAGATTTTTTAATCAAATAAAATCAGAGCCACCTCAGCCATTGGACGGTCCATAGACTTTGGGGGCTGCTAATAGGGGTAGCCCCATTAATCCCATATATATCAATGCTTATTTATTTGCGTTTGTTATATCATATTCCTACTATTAGTAACTACTTTCATATAAAGAAAACCTTAGATTCACAAGAAATTGTCATTAGTAAGAACAAAAACGGCACTAGTAATACAAATAATAATACAATCATTTTGTATGAATGGTTTTCCTCAAAATAGTTACTACTAACAAGAATATGATATAACAATTGTAAACAAGTAACTATTAAGCTCAAAATGATAGTAAATAACGGTAAAAGATGAGTGGGCTCATTTCATCTCAAATAGACATATGGCTCATTGGATAATTTCCATATGTGTGTGTGTATGTATAGGGAAAAATGGGGTTGCCCCCTAGGGGTAGCCAACATGGCTGCACCCACCCCATTTTTGATATTTTTTTATTTTTTTGGAAAAATATCACCATGTATATTCATCCCTATATCCCTTCTATATGTCATTCGAATTTCGTCAGAAATAGAGACTCCTACGGCCTCCATCCAGACGTCATTTTTTTAACGGTCGCAGGATTTTTTAAATCGACCCTGTATAGATTGAGGTCGTAGGAGTCTTTGTTTCTGACGAAATTTGAATGGCATATAGGAAGGATATAGGGATGAATATATGATGAATCCCAATTCATCACTCTTTATTCCTTTATTTTAGCTAGAAACCTTAGCCAAATACCATGTACATCTGTGTAAATATCATAAATTGCCAAAACACATGCATCATGTAAATATGCATAATTAGCATGTTTTTGTGTGAAAATAAAGGAATAAAGAAACACAAAAAAAGAGGGAAATATTTAGAATAAATATTGAGTGACCTAATTCCAAGGGAGGGCTCAGCATGTGCCTGACCGCAAAAGAACACAAGTAGAGGGAGATAAGGTCAATCATGTGTGTATATAATCCTATGTATTTAAATAAATTTATTTTCATCAAAATAAAAATTAAAAAAAATGTTTCTTATATTTTGTACATATTTGTAAAAATAAAACTAAAATAAAAATGGAAAAGAAAAATAAAAATAAATAAAATCCTCTCATCAGTGTACATAGACCATGTATATAAAATAAGAGGCCTATTTATTTTCTCCTTGTAAGTAATTAATAAATCCAATAAAAATTATATTTTTATACCCCATATTTTATGGTGTAAATAAATAAAATAAAATAATCAGAAAAATAAAAACAAAAATAAAAATCATTTCCCACCTTGTATATATACCATGTACATATGTATATAAACCTACTTATTTAACCCATTTAAATACATCATAAAAATAAAATAAAAATACCTTATTATTCGAAATTTTATGTTATAAATAAATAAAATATAAATCTGGAATAATTGTGTAAAAAAACAATTAAAAATAAAAATAAAAAATACATATGTATATATATATTTATATATAATAATAATATACTGTAAATACGTTATTTATCTTTCAAAAAAATAATTAAAAATCACTAAAAATACTTTGAAAATAAATAAACATTTTTCATGTTGAAAAGTTTTAAAAATAAAATCATCTGCTATTTTTAATTGAATTTCTAAATAATTAATAAATGGAATTATTTCATTGGTCCACGGGGGATTGTTGACCCCCGGTCAACTCCCCCCCTTGGACCACCTGACGCGGATCATTCGCCCCGACCCGACTTCGCCTAATTTTCGTGACTCGATCCAACCTCCATTAACTCAAACCCCGGGCTCCGTTTGACGTTCATTGATCCGAGACCCTCGCCCGGAGGATTGCCTAGGGATCCGTGCTTCGAGCAACCCTGCCCGACTCCATTTAGCCGAACCCTTTCCAGTATATAGCCTCACCTCCGGCCGCAATTCCACGCCATCTTTGGCTCCATCCTTCAATCCCAGGACCTCCATCACCCTCCTTAGAGTGACAGCTATCCGAGGGCAGTGTTGTAGTGAGGAGAGAGCGACCCAGCCACTGATCCGGCGAGCTCCTTCGCCGTGCGTCGCCGCAAGGTGCGCCCAGCCTCGGACCCCGACGATTCCTTGAGGCGAAGACCCCCTGAGACCCAGCGTCTCATCCACAGTCGACCTCAGCCACTAGGTATCCTCGATTCCTTCTAGATTCGCGTAATTTCCATTTTCCCCCTTTCGCACCGCCAGCAGTCGTCGGCCAATTCACACCATTCCGTTCATCCATTCGATCATCGAACCCCCGATTCATCTTCACGAGACTCCTACTCGCGTTCTCCGCCCCTCCGTTCACCTTGGTTCGCCCCGGAACCAAGAATCGAGTCTCCTCCGTCGTCGCTCCGATGGAGACCCCGCTCCGTCCCCTTCTGATCATCCATTTCACCCCCTGACGGGTCGAGGCACTTTGCCCTCTACCCCGTAGTCTTGCTGTGCCATTTTGCAGGTCAAAGAGACCCATCTGAGGGTGCAACAGTCCAGGCATAGGAGCTTTGCTCCTCCTTCATCGCCAGAGCTCCCCGGAGCTTCTCGGCCTCATCGGAGGTGCCCGCCAGCAGCGGAAGAGTCCGAGCTTTCTTTTCCTCATCTCAGCAGCCCAGGTGGAGGTCCTGCGCGCAGTGAGTGAGCCGGCGAAGTTCGCCGAAGTCGAGTTCATTCAGGACCCTCCACCACCGTCGGATCGAGCTTCGTCCCAGTTCTAATCTCAGCCCTTCATTCTTTGGGCAGCCCCGACCGTCGAATCTTGATCAAGAGCTCATTTGGAGCGTTCATCGGCGAAGGGGTACCCTCGCTTCTCAGCCATCAGATCTACACGTGGCATCCCCTCGATCGTCGATCCCTAATAAAGGGGTAATTACACTTAGGCCCCTCTTTTTATTGCATTTACTGTTTAGTCTTGTAAATATTTGTCGTAGTTGTTTTTATTTTGGATATTTTGTACTGTGGACCTTGTGTTTATTTTATTTGCATTTTAGTCCCTATCTACGTGGAACACATGCATCATCACATGATATTTTGGTATATTTGCATGTATGGGCTTGGGGTTTATGTGTGTTATGAAATGAAATTAAGTTTTTGATATTTGCATTTATACCCGTGTGCGTGGTTTTAATTGAGCATGTGCTGAATATTTGGGCTTTTGCGACTTTTACCCTAAAGTTTTAGCATGTGTTATGTTTAAGCCCCTGGAAGTATGTTTCTTTGCATTTAGGTCCCTGCTTGCTATGTGCCTTGTTTTTATTGAATAAAATATGAAATTAAATCCAAATTAAGTGAACTTTGGATAAGTGGCTCCTGCCACTGTGTAAAAATTTTCCTAAATTTTTGAGACATTTTTTAGGCTTTTTACTATTTCAAAAAATCAAAAATACACATATTTGTTACTGTTTGCAAAAGCAAATCGAAGAAAAATATAAATTTTTGTCTAAAAACTCTAAAAAAATTAGGGATAGTTATTTTAGTGTATATTAGCTTCTGTCAAATTTTTGTGCTATTTGGATTTATAAAAACCCTTAAAAATTGAAAAACCCTAAAAAGCTTATAAAAATTATTAAAAATTTTATAAAAATCAAAAAAATGCAAACTCTTTTTCTGTAGTTTATTTTTTACATATATTTTTCATAAAAAATGCCTCCAGACTTTTATAGATCAATTTTACATTTTTAATTGATCTTTCAAGTCTGGCTGCACAGTAGCCCATATTTTTTCTCTTTCTTGATTTTTATAAAATTAAATTAAAATTCACCAAAAACACTTCAAAACATTAAAAACACAAAAATAATTTTGTTTGAATTTTCTGGGTATTTTTGAGTGCTTTAATAAATTGTTGTATTTGCTTGTTTCCCCTTTTTCTTATAAAATCAAAAACACAAAAACATTTAAAAATCATAAAAATCCACCAAAAACATTTTCTTCCTTATTTTTCGACTTTGACTACTTCGTAGGACGCAAGGCCATCCCGTGCTCCCTTGAGTCCGACCCTGGTCACTATACCAGGTTAATAAAAATAGCGAGGACCGCTATCTGATTTTGATTGCTTTATTCCATGTTTGGTGGTTCCTTATCTTTTTTCTTGATTGACCGATTTGCGAGTGATTGAGGTCACAACGACCTGAGTTGTTTATCTCCCTTAGTCGCTCGTCGATTTTCGATTCATCAGAATGGCGCCGTTGCCGGGGATGCACGGCTTAGTAGTCATTTTCGAGTTTTTGCGGTTTTTCGCTTCCGCGGCTTTTTGTAGATATTTGTAGATATATTTTTCTCTGATTCATTTTTATATATTTTTCTGTACTGACACACTTTTGTTTCTACTTCTTGCGAGGGCCCGAGGACTGAGGCGGCTTTTTCGGAAGCCGAAGCAACCGCAGGAGTCGAAGGCAGCTTCTTTCTCTACGAAGCCACAGGAGAGCGTGAGGAGGAGGATCCAAAGTTCGGGAGTCGCAGAATAACCACAAAATAACCATAGGATAGCCGTAGATTAGTTAGTTTTATTTTCTGCCAGAATTATTTTATTGTAATAATACAGGAAGATGATATGTCGACACCTGAGTTTGGATCTTTTGCCTTTGTAGAGACCATGGCCAGCAGCGAAGATTGCACCGAGGGTCAGAGGCCAGAGACGACCACATACGTACTGGACCAGGGTGCGATCAACACCACCATGTTAGCCTCCCTTGAGACAATGCAGAGAGATACGGGACCAGGGGCTTTCATGGTGGAGATGAGGAGAGAGATGGAGAGGCTCCGAGAGCAGAGAGAGCAGCCGTGAGCCGATGGACGCAGGGGTCCAGACCAGCCAGTTCAGCCAGACCAGCCGGCAACAGCAACAACAGATCCAAGACCGATGCGGGAGTTGCACAACCCCAAATCGACACTGACGCACCGGTGGGTGGTTCTTCCGGCTATCGTGGGGGACTTCAAGTTCCCCCCGAACACACTTCAGCTTCTACCCCGTTTCCACGGGCTCGCCACTGAGGAGACCCATCTTCATCTCTAGGAGTTCGAGATGATCTGCAGTACCGTCCATGATCGGCAGGTGGACGAGGACACCATCCGGATGATTGCATTTCCCTTCTCCCTGGCCGACAGAGCAGTCAACTGGCTGAAGCACTTAGGGAGATCTGTGTACACCTGGGAGCAGTCTGCACCGAGTACTTGAACAAGTACTATCCACTCGGGCGGACGAATGCAGCGAGGGCCCTAATTAGCAACTTCTTCATGCTCCCCAACGAGAAATTCCATGAGGCATGGGAGAGGTTTCGTGAGCTTAATGACCGATGCCCACACCACGACATCACGAAGTGGAACCTAGTTCATAGCTTCTTCTGCGGGTTGACACCAGAGCTGTAGGGCCTGGTGAACGTTTCTTGTGGCGGTTCCTACTTTGCCAAGGATGAGGATCAGGTCTGGTCTATCTACGAGGAGATGGCCGAGAACTACACTGTGATGTCCCAAACCCGACTCTACACTCAGGGGAGCCCACATCCACAGACCGTGCAGTACCAGAGGATAGCATGGGTTGATGTTGGTCCTTCTACTTCATCTGCGGCAGCCGCACAGGCCGAGTCTACAGCCGCAGACATGGGGATCATCAGCGAGAAGCTGGACCAGATGGAGCTGATAGAGAAGAAGCAGTGCCAGAGCATATCTCAGATGGAGCAGATGGCACAGATGCTGAGTGATCGGAAGACACATTTCATGTGTCTCCAGGAGTCACAGACGGCTTCTCACCCCCGTCTTCGATCACAAGGAGATCTGAGCAGCAGCGACAACTCGTCCCAGCGCTCTAGTCAGCCTAGACAGGTTCACCTTATACAGGAGAAGCCGTACCAGCAGCCGCAGCCTTACTACCAGCCGCCACCATCACCAGACACTCAGATGATGGTCTACCAACCGGATCTGCCCATGGTAGTACTCCTGCCACCCTTTTACGAGCTGAAGCCGTTGATGAATGTCAACGGGATTTGGTACAACCGACCCTAGCCCGGTATCCGACGAGACCATCTCGGATTCCGTTGGTCAGCTGGAGGTATCAGTTCCCAGCAGCAACCTCCAGTTCAGGGTGGCCAGTACGACCATCAGCGAGAGCAGCACCAGCAGCACCAGCCCCCAGTACACCAGCAACAGCAACAACAGCAACAGTCATCCCGGTATGGCCCTCGTCCCTATTAGCAAGGACAACCGTGGAGGCGAGATCAGCCTCCACAGCTGCAATATCATCCACAGCGGTACCCCTCTCACCCGCACCAACAGCAGCAGCAGCCTCACTACCAGCGAGGCCACCCGTCAGGTTCTCATGTGCCAGCCTATGAGAACCCCGCCTTAGACGACTTAGCCCGCCTCATGACCGAGCAGCAGGCTACCTTCAGACGGGAGATGGCTGAGTTCCGCCAGGACATGCGGGAGATTGTGAGAGGGAAGGCCGCCATCCCTGCCCAGAATGAGCCGAATCCGAACAACCTGAAGAGGAAGTCTGAGCAGGTAGAGTTCACAGAGATTACCACTCCTAGTGATTCATTTGGTGATTTGTCTGCATACATGTCTGATGCTGATTTTGTTACACTTAGGAGCAGTAGGATGCCAGCAGGCGGTGCCTCATCTGAGCGACGACCCCATGCCACTTCAAGGTGTCAGGCGAGGAGGAGCGCGGTACGGACGTCGTTAGAGATCATGACGGTGGTGCTGACGCCACCATGGAGGATGATCCAGCCGACGGTACTGAGGCCGTCGTTTCACCAAATGGAGGAGGTGGTACTGACACCACCACACTTGCTGAGCCAGAGTGCGGTACTGATGTCGCGAGACGACATGCCGAGGGTAGTACGGATGCCATTTCTACTACTGCTAGTCCTGTTGTCTTTCCATCTGTACATGTATCTCAGGACGTTTCTGGAAATAAAGGAAAGGATTTGTTATTTTCGGATCCACATGTGTTGATTGATGATGTTTGTGTAGATTCTGTTGTTCATGAGCATGCCAGGCCCTCTCCTAGTCCTTCATATGAGAAGGACCCCGTGATCCACTTTCCACGAGCACTTCACATGGCAAAGGGGAAGAAAATAGAAAATCCAAAAAAGAATCACCAGATAGAGTTCAGCCACCAGATGATAGATCGATTCCATATCCAGCTGACTCTTCCGGAGGCCTTGGAGCACATCCCTCTACTCCAGAGATCACTCAGAGACAGGACCACAGTTAGGAGGAAGAGGAAGAACCATCAGTCTGAGATCCATGTGCTTACTCGAGCCACGTGTTTTGCGATACAGAACCGTCATCCAGCCAAGAGGCCAGATGCAGGAGACCCGTATGTCAGATGCCACATTCATGAGCAGAGGTTCGACCGCACTCTATTAGACAACGGTTCTTCAATCAACCTACTTCCGATAGCCCTTCTCGACCGCTTCGAGTTGGGCACTCTCCTACAAAGAAGGACGGTCTTTCAGTTTGCTGATCGATCTGTCAAGAGGCCAAAGGGGTTGTTGAAGGACGTTGTCGTCACGATTCAGGGCCTGAAATTCCTCGTGCACTTCGTTGTGTTGGACGTGGAGATCCCTGAGTCCGTGACTGATACCCCCATCATTTTTGGACGCCCGTTCTTGGCCATAGCCAAGGCAGTGTCCGACCATGATAGTGGGAAGGTGTACTTTCGCGTCGAGGGCGAGAGTATACAAATAGAGACGATCGAGGAGACTAGAGCCAGAGATTCAGCTTGCTCAGAGCCGACTACGGACTCAGAGCAGATGACATAGGCAGGGAGAGACATCCACCAGGACTGCGATTTTATGATCACAGATGACGAGGCAGTTTGGGCAGATCTAGTCGTACAGACCATCCTCTCACCTTCAGAGTTCGCTGATGTAGAGACGCCAGCAGAGGAGAGCTTGGAGAGCGCATTCTGGTTCAGGATACTTTTAAGGCCGCAGATTCGGTTCTTGACTACGAGACAGATTTTTGTGAGTATGATATAGATCCCTCTAAGTCAGATAGTGATTGGGCAGAGTTCGATGATTTGACACCGTGTCTGACTTCCACTGAGCCTACAGTTAGAGAGGAGGTTGATTCCGAGTAGAGTAGAGACAGACCAGTCGAGCAGCCTTCTCCAGATCTAGTTTGTGAGCGATAGTTCTCATTCTCCCATGCAGATTTGGCAGCATTCACTCGGATTCTCAGAAGCCAGATCCGCCAGCATCTACTTGTCCAGAGCTAAAGCCGCTACCGTCATCGTTGAAGTATAGGTTCCTTGCGGGTGAGCATGAGATGTACCCAGTCATTATCTCTGTTGATTTGACTGGAGAGCAAGAATCCCGTCTGATGGGGGTTCTTGAAAAGAACCGCAAGGTGATAGGATGGAGTGTAGCTGATCTCCAGGGGATAAGCACCATATCTATCTCGAGGAGGAGGAAAAGTCGTCGCGTGAGTTCCAGCGATGGCTGAACCCGAATCTTCGAGAGGTTGTCATGAAGGAGATCTCGAAATGGTGGAGCGTCGATTTTATCTACCCCATCTCCGACTCCAAGTGGGTCAGTCCATTGCATGTGGTGCCTAAGAAGACGGGCATCACTACAGTTGTCAGTGAGTCTGGAGAGGAGATCGCTACCCGGGTACCCACTTCTTGGCGGGTCTGTGTGGATTACAGACGTTTGAACCAGGCCACCAAGAAGGATCATTTCCCCCTGCCCTTTATTGATCAGATTATTGAGAGGCTGGCAGGGAAGAGCCATTACTGTTTCTTGGATGGGTACTCCGGCTATAATCAGGTGGCCATCGTGCCCGAGGACCAGGACAAGACCACCTTCACCTGTCCCTTCGAGACATATGCTTTTAGACGCATGCCATTTGGATTGTGCAACGCTCCGACGACATTCCAGAGATGCATGCTATCCATCTTTTCGGACATGGTGGGGGAGTGCTTGGAGGTCTTCATGGATGATTTCTCGGTCAACGGCGAGGGATTTGACTCTTGTCTTGACTGCCTAGACCGAGTCCTTCAGCGATGCATAGAGGTTCACCTTGTGTTGTCTTGGGAGAAGAGTCACTTCATGGTGACTCATGGGATGCTGCTTGGCCATATCATCTCCAAAAGGGGCATGGAGGTTGATCTGACCAAGGTGGATGTCATTAGAAAACTCAATCCACCATCCAACTTGCGGCAGTTACAGTCTTTTCTGGGGCACATTGGTTTCTATCGACGCTTCATTCATGATTTCAGCGGGATTGCCCGACCGTTGACTGATCTGCTGATGAAAGACACCGAGTTCCTTGTTGATGATAAGTATCTATCGTCGTTTGAGACTCTCAAGAGCTGTGTTGTAGAGGCTCTTGTTCTCTAGCCACCCGATTGGTCTCTCCCATTCGAGATCATGACAGACGCCTCCGATTTCGCCGTGGGGGCCATGCTGGGACAGAGGAGGGATGGAGTCCCATTTGCTATTCACTACGCTAGCCGTACATTGGATGCCGCACAGTGAAACTATACAGTCACTGAGAAGGAGATGCTAGTCATAGTTTTTGCCCTAGATAAGTTCAGATCTTACATCATTGGATCTAGAGTGACCATATACAATGATCATACCGCCATCAGGTACCTCATGACAAAGAAGGATGCCAAAGCTAGATTGACCAGATGGATCCTTCTAGTCCAGGAGTTTGATATAGAGATTAAGGATAAGCCTGGAGTCAAGAATGTGGTGGCGGATCATCTCTCCCGATTGGAGTATCTTGAGAATTCTGAGCAGATTAAGCCTATTTGTGAGACCTTCCCAGATGAGGTGATCCTTGCTATCACCTCTCTCCCGTGGTATGCCGGTATTGTGAGCTATCAAGAAAGTTCCACAAGATTAGCCCAGGCAGAAACTTGAGACCTTCCTCGCGAAGGCCAAATTTTACCATTGGGAGGATCCCGTCCTTTACCACGAGGGAGGGGATAGTATCTGGTATATGTGCATTCCTCAGGAGGAGAATTACAACGTCCTTACTTACTGCCACAAGCTTGAGGCATGAGGACATCACTCACGGAGGAGAATGGCACATAAAGTGCTCCAATCCGGCCTATGGTGGCCTACTCTCTTCAAGGACTCTAATGAGTTCGTGAAGAGGTGTACTGATTGTCAGAGGATGGGCACTTGTGGACATCGTGATATGATGCCGATGCAGCCCATACACTTCTGTGAGGTTTTTGACGCATGGGGCATCAATTTCATGGGTCCATTCCCTAGGAGTTAGGGATTCGAGTACATTCTGTTGGCCGTGGACTATGTGAGTCGTTGGGTTGACGCCATCCCCGCCCAAACCGCAGATGCTAGGATTGTTTGCAGATTTTTGAGGAAGAATATCATTTCACGGTTCGGGGTCCCTCGAGTGTTGATATCTGACGGGGGGTCTCATTTCGTCAACGACAAGGTAAAGGCCCTTGCTAGCGAGTTCAGCGTAGACCATCGAGTTGCCACTCCATACCGCCCTCACACGAATGGTCTTGCTGAAGTGTCGAACATGGAGATCAAGACTATATTGCAGAAAGTCATCCGCCCTGACCGAAAGGATTGGTCACAGCTTTTGGACTCGGTCTTGTGGGCATATCGGACATCTTTCAAGACGCCTTTGGGTACATCTCCCTTTCGCCTCGTTTATGGTAAACCGTGCCATTTACATGTGGAGCTGAGACATAGGTCACTTTGGGCTGTCACAGATATACTTTTGGATCCAGAGAGTGTAGAAGATCAGAGGAGGGCAGAGTTAGCAGCCCTGGAGGAGCTTCGTGATACCGCCTTTTGAAACAGCCTACATTATAAGGAGAGAGTGAAGGAGTGACATGATTCTCATATCAGCCACAAGCAGTTTGAGCCAGGACAAAGAGTATGGTTGTTTAATGCTAGGCTTCGTCTATTTCCAGGGAAGCTACAGAGAAAATAGAAGGGACCGTATTTGGTTAGAAAGGTGCATGACAATGGGAGTATTGATATATTTGAGTTGTCTTCTGATGCTACCTTTCGAGTGAACGGCCAGCGGCTCAAGCCATATCTAGATCATGAGTCGCGGGTCGTTAATGTTGTCCCGATTCACTTTGCGTGACATGTGGTCTCTTGACTCACATCTATTGCATCTCATGCTTGATTATCACTAATCTTCCGACTTGTATAGATCCAGTTGTCCATATCACTCTATTCTTTAGTCCCACACCCCTCTGCTCATCTTATGATTATGCTATACTTAGGGTGTACTTTACCCTAAGTATGGGCGGTGTAGGACTCTCGAGTATCCTATTGATTCTTTCTACTCCTGTTTTGTTGCCTATACTTAGGGATATTTCACCCTAAGTATAGGGGGGCAGACCCTGTACATCCTTCCACTCGGATTTCCCTTCATGTACAACATACTATACTTAGGATCACTTGATCCTAAGTATAGGGGGAAACACCGAGTTCTCTTAATTCTATTCTTTGATTCGTCTTTGTACATACCCTTCCTTTTCACTTCCATATAATAAGCACGAGTTATGTCTTCTTCATCGCTCTTGATCACTCTGAGGACATCGTTCGAGCTAAGTACAGGGGGTGTGTATATATTTCATATATACTTTAGCCATAACTCGTACTTTATGTGAGTGTGTTTATAAATAAAAATGGCTAAAAATCCATAAAAAAAATTCTCTTGTACATAAAATTCTTCTTGCACATACCTATTTATTTATACAAATTATTTTGGTACAAATGATTGTAAAATCTTTTTGTGTAAATAGTTTGTAAATATTTTCATATCAAAATTATGTATATAGTACAAAATTTTTGTAAAATGTTTGAAAAACAAAAAGTTTGCAAAAACCTTGTGTAATTTTTTGTAAATATTTTGCAAAACTTCGCATTCATGCATACATCCATGTTTTCAAACATTTTTCAAAAAATTTGCATATGTGTAAATATTTGTAAAATAGCATCTTTGTAAATACTTGTACAGTTTTTCTAAATCGTAGTTGACATTTAAATTGTCCTGGAATTAAATTGACAAATGGAGCTTGGTTAAGACCTTAATCCACCTAATAATAAGAGGAACCTTTTAGGGCTTAGGATTGAGACTTTTCAGGTCCATTATGACTTAATTCTTTTAGTCTGCTAGGCTATGAGCATATGTCATCTTGATGAGCCTAAGTAGAGCACTTAACAACACACGCATGACTCTTAGAGACAATGGCTTTACTTGCACCAGCACTTTACACATAGCTCTCCACGGATGAGGTGGTGAGGAGGCCGTTTCCTTTGGCTTGGGGTAGCATATGAGGGTAGTACTTCTAGGAAGAACCTCTCTTCTTCTTATAGTGAAGGAAGTGCGTCTCAACTTGGTCTGGTGGTTATGAAGTCTAAAGACAGAAGCTGTAGGTTGCAATAAAGCTTCAAAAGAGGGATAGTCTACTGGCTCAAGAGGAAAAACTCCTTGTATATATGATGCACCATGTAGATATGTTGTACAAATGCACACAAAAAAATGTGCAAAAAGAAAAGAACTCCAAAAAAGTGATGGGTCGAATTGAAAATTTAATAATCCCACCGGAGTGTATGTGGTCAAATAAGCAAAGCTTGATATCCATGTTCCATCTCATGAAGCTTGCAGCGGGAGACAGCTACACTGGTTAGAGCTCCCAAGGATACATGGCTACACTGGCCATGGTCCATTCTTTTCTTCCCCCTCTTCTTGAGCCGGTTGCACTTGAACTTAGAAGGGAATACCCCGCTTCTCGAGGAAAGAGTTGCTAGACCGAGGCATTAGAGTTACCGGGTTTATGGAGGTTGTTTCTTTATTACTTCTGAGGTGGGGAGCTACATATCACTTGCACCGTACAAGAAATGATTCATGGTCATTAGAGTTTGTGTATGTAGACTTGTTCTGATCTGGTTTATTGAGGAGTCTTGACCATAGATTGGTGGAACTTAGAGGCTGTTAAGTTTTAAGCTTAAGTCCAAATAAGGTTTTGACAAATTAATAATCCAAAGGTCTGACCGAATTCCATATTTCAATTTAATGAAGGAAAGTTTAATAATCAACCTTGATTTCTCCTCTTTTTCTTTTTCTTTCTCTTTTGCACTTCTTTTTCAAATAAGTGTTTGCTAAGGGACTAGCAAAAGTAAAGTATAGGGGGTGATGAATCCCAATTCATCACTCTTTATTCCTTTATTTTAGCTAGAAACCTTAGCCAAATACCATGTAAATCTGTGTAAATATCATAAATTGTCAAAACACATGCATCATGTAAATATGCATAATTAGCATGTTTTTGTATGAAAATAAAGGAATAAAGAAACACAAGAAAAAGAGGGAAATATTTAGAATAAAATTGAGTGACCTAATTCCAAGGGAGGGCTCAACATGGGCCTGACCGCAAAAGAACCCAAGTAGAGGGAGATAAGGTCAATCATGTGTGTATATAATCCTATGTATTTAAATAAATTTATTTTCCTCAAAATAAAAATTAAAAAAATGTTTCTCATATTTTGTACATATTTTTAAAATAAAACTAAAATAAAAATGGAAAAGAAAAATAAATAAAATCCTCTCATCAGTGTACATAGACCATGTCTATAAAATAAAATGTCTATTTATTTTCTCCTAGTAAATAATTAATAAATCCAACAAAAAATTATATTTTTATACCCCATATTTTATGGTGTAAATAAATAAATAAAATCAGAAAAATAAAACCGAAAATAAAAATCATTTCCCACCTTGTATATATACCATGTACATATGTATATAAACCTACTTATTTAACCCATGTAAATACATCATAAAAATAAAATAAAAATACCTTATTATTCCAAATTTTGTTCTATAAATAAATAAAATATAAATTTGGAATAATTATGCAAAAATAAACAATTAAAAATAAAAAAATACGTATGTATATATATTTATATATAATAATAATATAATGTAAATACGTTATTTATTTTTCAAAAAAATAATTCAAAATAACTAAAAAATACTTTGAAAATAAATAAATATTTTTCATGTTGAAAAGTTTTTAAAATAAAATCATCTACTATTTTTAATTGAATTTCTAAATAATTAATAAATGGAATTATTTCATTGGTCCACGAGGGATTGTTGACCCCCGGTCAACTCCCCCCCTTGGACCAGCTGACGCGGATCATTCGCCCCGACCCGACTTCGCCTAATTTTTGCGACTCGATCCAACCTCCATTTACTCAAACCCCGGGCTCCGTTTGACGTTCATTGATCCGAGACCCTCGCCCGGAGGATTGCCTCTTCGAGAAACCCTGCCCGACTCCATTTAGCCGGACCCTTCCCAGTATATAGCCTCACCTCCTGGCGCAATTCCACGTCATCTTTAGCTCCACCCTTCCATCCCAGGACCTCCATCATCCTCCTTAGAGTGACAGCTATCCGAGGGCAGTGTTGCAGCGAGGAGAGAGCAGCCCAACCACTGATCGGGCGAGCTCCTTCGTCGTGCACCGCCGCAAGGTGCGCCCAGCCTCGGACCCCGACGATTCCTTGATGCGAAGACCCTTTGAGACCCAGCGTCTCATCCACAGTCGACCTCAGCCACTAGGTATCCTCGATTCCTTCTAGATTCGTGTAATTTCCATTTTCCCCCTTTCACGCCGCCGGCAGTCGCCGGCCAATTCACACCATTCCGTTCATCCATTCGATCATCGGACCCCCGATTCATCTTCACGAAACAGCTACCCCACGTTCTCCGCCCCTCCGTTCACCTTGGTTCGTCCCAAAACCAAGAATCGAGTCTCCTCCGTCATCGCTTCGCTGGAGACCCCGCTCCGTACCCTTCCGATCATCTATTTCACCCCCTGATGGGTCGAGGCACTTTACCCTCGACACCGTAGTCTTGTTGTGCCATTTTGCAGGTCAAAGAGACCCATCTGAGGGTGCAACAATCCAGGCATAGGAGCTTTGCTCCTCCTTCGTCGCCAGAGCTCCCCGGAGCTTCTCAGCCTCATCGGAGGTGCCCACCAGCTGCGGAAGAGTCCGAGCTTTCTTCTCCACATCTCAGCAACCCAGGTGGAGGTCCCGCGCGCATTGAGTGAGCCGGCGAAGTTCGCCGGAGTCGAGTTCATTCAGGACCCTCCACCACCGTCGGATTAAGCTTCGTCCCAGTTCTGGTCTCAGCCCTTCATTCTTTGGGCAGCCCTGACCGTCGGATCTTGATCAAGAGCTTATTTGGAGCGTTCATCGGTGAAGGGGTACCCTCGCTTCTCAACCATCAGATCTACACGTGGCATCCCCTCGATCGTCGATCCCTAATAAAGGGGTAATTACACTTAGGCCCCTCTTTTTATTGCATTTACTGTTTAGTCTTGTAAATTTTTATCGTAGTTGTTTTTATTTTGGATATTTTGCATTGTGGACCTTGTCTTTATTTTATTTGCATTTTAATCCCTGTCTATGTGGAACACATGCATCGTCACGTGATATTTTGGGATATTTGCATGCATGGGCTTGGGGTTTATGTGTGTTATGAATTGAAATAAGTTTTTGATATTTGCATTTATACCCATGTGCGTGGTTTTAATTGAGCATGTGCTGAATATCTAGGCTTTTGCGACTTTTACCCTAAAGTTTTAGCACGTGTTACGTTTAAGCCCCTGGAAGTATGTTTCTTTGCATTTAGGTCCCTACTTGCTGTGTGCCTTATTTTTATTGAATAAAATATCAAATTAAATCCAAATTAGGTGAAATTAGGACACGTGGCTCTTGCACTTGGTAAAAAATACCTAAATTTTTTGGGACATTTTTGAAGCTTTTTACTATTTTAAAAAATTAAAAATATGTATTTTTGTTACTGTTTGAAAAAGAAAATCAAATAAAAATATAAAAACTTGCCTAAAAATTCTAAAAAACTTAGGGATAGTTAGTTTTAGTTTATTTTAGCTTCTGTCAAATTTTTGTGCTATTTAGATTTATAAAACCCATAAAAATTGAAAAACCCTAAAAAGATTATAAAAATTATTAAAAATTCTATAAAATTCAAAAAAATGCAAACTCTTTTTCTGTAGTATAGTTTTTACATATAGTTTTCATAAAAATTACCTCCAGACTTTTATAGATCAATTTTACATTTTTAATTGATCTTTCAAGTTTGGCTGCACAGTAGCCCATATTTTTCCTCTTTCTTGATTTTTATAAAATAAAATAAAAATTGAAAAATTCTGAAAAATTCACCAAAAATACTTCAAAAAATTAAAAATACAAAAATATTTTTGTTTGAATTTTCTGGGTATTTTTGAGTGCTTTAATAAATTGTTGTATTTGCTTGTTTCCCCTTTTCTTATAAAATCAAAAACACAAAAACATTTAAAAAACATAAAAATCCAGCAAAAACATTTTCTTCCTTATTTTTCGACTTTGACTACTTCATAGGTCGCAAGGTCATCCCGTGCTCCCTTGAGTCCGTCCCTGGTCGCTATACCAGGTTAATAAAAATAGCGAGGACCGCTATCTGATTTTGATTGCTTTATTCCCTGTTTGGTGGTTCCTTATCTTTTTTCTTGATTGACCGATTTGCGAGTGATTGAGGTTAGAACGACCTGAGTTATTTATCTCCTTTAGTCGCTCGTCGATTTTCGGTTCATCAATATACATGACGATATTTTTCAAAAAAAATAAAAATTTTTGCCAAAAAAATGGGACGGGGCAGCCCCATCAACCCCATATACCATTTTTTCATTGGTTTTTTTTTGTTTTTTTTTGAAAAAAACTTATGGGGATTTACTTAGTTTATAGTGTGGAATATGTGTTTCAAATTTCATGCAAAACAAACACTCCTAGCATGCCCATCTAGATATGCTCAATTTCAATAATTCTGAAACCGTTAAAATGTCATAGCCTTGATGGAGATGATAGAAATGCCGAATTTAGTTGAAATTGCTATGATATGATGGTGATATATAGTGATTTAAATCCCCCTAGGTTTCATTTCAAAAACACAAAAAATCAAAGAAAAAAAATGGCCGGGTGCAGCTAGTTAGCTCCACCCGCCGGTGCAACCTCCCCAACCCCCATATATATATATATATATATATATATATATATATATATATATATTAGGATTTCTTTCAAATAGGATGCAATCCATCCTAAGCTAAGGAAGGCCAGCCCCATTTTTGTATAAAACATAATGACTTTAGTAGAATACATATACAGTTTTGTATTATAATGTGCAGTTTTAATGTTTGTATTATAATGTGCAGTTTTGTATGCGACTTTGTATTTATAACGTGCACCTATAATACAAACTGTATACATATTCTACTTAAGTGCTCACGTTTTATACAAAAAAGGGGTGGCCTTCCTTAACTCAGGAAGGACTGCGTCCTATTTGAAAGGCCCCATATATATATATATATATATATATATATATATATAGATGGCTTATCCAATGCGCACAGGGCCCATTTGTGTTGTGGTGAGCACCAAACGTGGGCTCGCCACGTGTATTTCCATTTGAATGTTGCCTATTTCGAAGGAGCACGATTTTAGCAGGATATTAATTAGTTTCAGCCTTTTATATTTCCAGTTATATCGAGTCCTTAAAAAAAGGAAGACGGTTTTGGAAAGATTATTGCAAATCATTAATTTCGTACCGAAGAAATAATCATTGTCTATTTGATCAGTAATGCGTATATTATACTCAAGTAATTATGTGTTGCGAGATCAGTAATACTGAAACAGTTGTCAGTATTTTACATCTGTAATATTACATTGTAAAGAGATCAGTAATTCATTCATATTACTCAAGTAATACATATTCAGTTATCAAGTAATTAATGTTTTGAGATCAGTAATTAAGTATGTAAACTACTAATGCCCATACAATGATTACTGATTACATATATCCATTTTACTGAACTCATTATGATTGTTACTAATATTATAGTTACTAAATGCAGTGTTACTGACACACCTCTTATTTACTTGTATAATCTTTTAAATTACTTATAATGCATATGAAAATTACCGATCAGTTGTTATGGTTTTACTAATGTCATAACAACTACTTACTTGCCCAGTGTGTATATATTACTGAATTTTGAACCATATAATAAAATGAATGTAAATTACTGACCATTGTTTGGGTATTACTAATCTCGCAACAACCATTTACTGGACTATTGTATATGTATTACTGATTACATTTCTTTGTTTGTTGTTACTTGATTTTATATCATTCTTATGGAGTCTGATTTGAAGACAACACTCTAAATATAATTGATTCAGTAAGAATGATAGAATGACAAGTAACACTTAACAAAATGCCTGTAACATAGGCAAATGACATCAGTAACTTGGTATAAATAAATATGTAAATAACTTTTACGTTTGTCTCAGTAACTTTCACGTTTGTCTCAGTAACTTTCACGTGTGTCTCAGTAAAAATACACATATGTCTCCTGATTCAAATCCAATTGCATGTCATTCCTCGTCGTTTCTTCTGATATGATGCTCTCATGATCCAATGTTTCATTTTTTATTTTTTTTTCATCCACGAATGATGTTGCGAGTTGTAAAACATCAGAGGTATTCGGGCATCTGATATACCTGAAATAAAAATGAATTAGTAAACTAGTAGTTGGAAACTTACAGATACAATATCAAAAGTTACTGAGATACATATCAAAGTTACCTGATAACATATAAAAATTACATTCTTCAAAATTTAACTCATTGATATCACTTCGACGTGCATCGTCTTCAAGAAGTTCGTCTTCCATAAATTCTTCAGAAATATATCGATCAAATTCTCCACTCGACTGATCCATATATGCAACCTAATGAGAATGATATTAGGAATAAATTTAACAAATAGCGTCAACTATTAAACAATCGCAATACCTTTTTATGTCAACTGCTGTCGCTGAAAGATCCAAGAAAAAAATTCTCTAAATCAATAGATGGTAGAACACGATCCAAGACCAAGAACCTAATGATCCATATATGCAACCTAGTGAAAATAATATTACCAGAGAGAATAACACTTAGAGTCGACTATTAAACAACTGCAATACCTTTTTCCGACGACTGATTTCGCTGGAAGAAAATTCTCGAATTCGATGGATGGTAGAACACGATCCAAGAACAAGAACCTAAATTTTTGGCGAGCGCGAACGACGGTAGCGATCCAAAATTACGAATAACCGATCAATTGCCTATTCAATATGATTACTATTTTTGGAAACTCATTAATTAATAAAATTAATGAGTGCTGAAATTAAGGGATGAAAGTTCAGATCGCACGGCTGATATGAAGGGCGCATGGAATATCAAATGCGCCCTGTGCGCATTAGATAATTATCCTATATATATATATATATATATATATATATGGGTAAAATGGGGCTGCCCCCAGGGAGTAGCCAACTTGGGTACTCCCACCCATATTTTTCCCTCATTTTTTTATTTTTTTGGAAAATAAAAATTTGTATATTCATCATTATATCCCTCTCACATTCTATTAAAATTTCGTCAGAAACAGAGACTCCTAAGCCCTCCATCCAGACGTTATTTTTTAACGGTCGCAGGATTTTTTAAATCGACCATGTTTGGATGGAGGCCGTAGGAGTCTCTGTTTTTGACGAAATTTTAATAGAATGTGAGAGGGATATAATGATGAATATATAAATTTTTATTTTCTAAAAAAATAAAAAAAATGAGGGAAAAATAGGGGTGGGAGTAGCCAAGTTGGTTACTCCCTGGGGGCAGCCCCATTTACCTATATATATATATATATATATATATATATATATAGGGAAAAATGTGTATGCCCCCTAGGGGGAGCTAACTTAGCTCCCCCGCCCCTTTTTGACATAATTTTTTATTTTTTTTGAAATGCCGTGTAAATTCATTATTAAATCCCTATATTATGCTATTAAAATTTCGTGCGAAACAGAGACTCCTACGACCTTCATCCAAACAGGGTCGATTTAAAAAATCCTGTTGCCGTTAAAAAATGACTGTCTGGATGGAGGCCGTAGGAGTCTCTGTTTCGCACGAAATTTTAATAGCATAATATAGGAATATAGTGATGGATATTCATGGAAGAAATTTTCAAAAAAAAAATTAAAAAATGGTGAAAATGGGGCGGGGGGAGCCAAGTTAGCTCCCCCTAGGGGGCAGCCCCATTTATCCCATATATATATATATATATATATATATATATATATATATATCATTTATTACTCCTTGAAATATCATAAGATGCAAATTCATTTTGGTTGTTGACTAGAGACATTCTAATTAAGGGACACGAAGTGAGTAGTTTAGAAAACTATCTTTCTTATAACAATCCGTATGTCTGTAGGTAAATTTCAATATCAATATTTTTGAATAGAACTTCATTAGTGTAGATATTCAAGAATAAGAAATATGGTGGAATTGAATAAACTTTTATTCATTCTATTTATATAATAGTATTCTAAATGTCGGATATGATCTGACAGTTATTATGCAACCATATCCCAGATAATCATGTTTCTTACCAATGACAACTTTCAAATGAATTAAAAAGGATATAAAAAAAGTATAAACATTACAACTGCTCCTAGATGAGTCATCAACTGACCATTATACATGGTGAAACTAATTTGAGAAGATCATAAAAAAGTCATTGGATATGACGATGCCATTTGATTTAAAGACACCATTAGATATGTTTCAAAGAATTTCGACTACATTTCACATACATATGTGATTTAGGTCGTTTGTAGGATGGTATTTGCCCTTTAGGTCATATAACTCAATTTGGATCAATAGTCATGTACTTATTATGGTTATCCACAGTAGTGTTTATACAATAGCTATAAAATGGTGATTTTGATTGCAAATTTTAATTTCAACGGTGTTTATACCCTTTATAGTTATATTTTCTAAGAACTTGAATTTTTATATAGCATTATGAACTTGTAAAGCCTTACTGTAAAGTTATTTCGAAAGCATTTAGTTTGTGATCTCAATGCACTCTTACTTTATGTAGAACCATTTCTTACTAAACCTTACATTTTCTTTGCAAGGTGCTTGTAATACATTTACTTAATCGGAGCTCAGTTTTTAGTCTAGGTTCACCCCTCTATATTTCTAGACAATTTGGAGGAGAAGTATTTTGAGGTAGGAGAACGTCAGACACCAACCCGAAATTGTCATCTTTCAACAAATTTTACAACTGCTGGTAAATCTGTGTACTTTGGTCTAAAGGAATGCATTCAGAAAACTTGAAAAATGTGAATAAAGTAGTTTTTTTAACATGATACCTGCGAACATTCATATATTATTCATGTTCTTGTTTGGGTATATTAGTTCAAATTACAGTTTAGAAAGAAATTATTTGTGATTATTTTATAAATACATCATATTTGATGTTTGAGATATTGCTCCATGGCTGGAAGAAAACTATATGATAAAGAAATTATTCTGAATTTTTTTACGGCAAAGAATTATATAAGTTTAAGATGACAATGTATAGGGAATTGTTGCGCTCATCCTGAGCAACGGAAGAGGTCGTGACATCGTCCTTGTTTTACATTTTCAAAATCATTAAAGCAAGCTAGTCTCTTCCTCGCTCGCTCGGTGCACCTTTCCTGGGTGCATGGAAAGCCCGCCATCCTAACCATCCATAGTCAATCTGATGGTTATCATTAATGGCTCGTTATCTATATTTTTTAAATGTCGAAAAACCCATTATGGTCATTTTGGTATATTCTATATTTAGAATGCAACAAAATATCTCCTAAATTATCTCACATTTCTCTCTCTCTCTCTCTCCTATCTCTCTCTCTCTCTCTCGACGACTCTCTCTCCTGTCTCTCTCTCGACGACGGCATGTGGGAGAAGGCTGCTCCGACGTCCTCCATCGCCTCCCCAGCAGATCACGTTCACCTACGTCGCGAAGATCATCGATGACGGCATGTGGGAGGAGGCTGGTCGATTCCACAAGTTCAAACGTCGGAGATCGTGATGGTGGATGTGAAGGTAAGCGGGTAGGGGAAGAGAAGGTTGAAGGAGTGCGTGAATGGAGGTGTGTGGGCGGAGGAGGACGTGCATGGAGGAGGTGGGTCGTGGAGGAGAAGGGCGGAGGAGGTGCGGATAGAGAGGATGCTGGAGATGGAGGGCGTGCCCAGGTTTTTACAATATAATGACCTATTTTGCAATCTCGAGTTTTTTTTACAATCTCAGATCGTATTTTACAATAGCATATCATCTTTTTACAATTTTTAGACTGTTTTTTTACATTTATACGCGTGGAGGAGGTGGATCATGGAGGAGACGGTTGAAGGAGTGCGACAATGGAGGTGTGTGGGCGGAGGAGGACATGCATGGAGGAGGTGGGTCGTGGAGGAGAAGGGCGGAGGAGGTGCGGGTAGAGAGGATGCTAGAGATGGAGGGCGTGCTTAGGTTTTTACAATATAATGACTTATTTTGCAATCTCGAGTGTTTATTTACAATCCCAGATCGTATTGTACAATATAAATGACATATTTTGCAATCTCAGACTATTTTGCAATCTCGAGTTCTTTTTTTTACAATCTTAGATCGTATTTTACAATTGCATATCATTTTTTACTAACTGTGATCTTATTATACAATGCAGGATGCAAAATTACAACAGCGATTCGAATTTTACAAAGATGCTTGGCATTAGTGAAAAACGCTCATAATAGGATCTGATGGATTTACAATCTTCATACAGATTTTACAAAACGTCCATGATCTTTTACAATAGTGTTATCAAAATTACAATTATTATAATATAAATATTACTAATTGTGATTTTATTTTACAATGCAGGATGCAGTTTTACAATATCAAGGGAAATTTTACAAAAAATCTGCTATTCTACATTGCGCGGAAATGCTACCATGTTGGCAAAAATTCAGTAACTAAAAGGCAACAAAAAATACCAAACCAGACACGCTAAAAATGGAAAAATATAAAGACGAAATAAATTTCAAATTCGAAATCAAATTCAAATTTAAAACGAAAATGTATGGACTACAATACCCTTTTGGATGAAGAACCGCTAGATCGAGATCTAACGGATCTCGTGATGGGCTTTCCATACACCCAGGAAAGGTGCACCTCATTGGAAGGGCCCTCTCTCTCTCTCTCTCTCTCTCTCTCTCTCTCTATATATATATATATATATATATATATATATATATTATACCGTTTAACTAATATGACTTATTTTTTAAAGGATTGTAATTTAAAAAAATGTAAACATTTCTGTGCCTCTGACATGAGTAGAGTTTAAATTTGTCATTCATTTTAATCCAAAATTCAAGCGCATAGAATTAAGGTAATATCCAACCTCTAGTTGAAAATTTTACAAACTATATAGCTCGTGTAATTTGTTATTATTGATTTATGGCTTAGATTAAGTAAATTAGTTTCCTCATTTAAAAGGCCTCAATAATTTTTTCCACTTTTTAACATAATTTTTTTATTTTTTTGAAATCTAAAACCGTGTAAATTTATTATTAAATCCCTATATTATGTCATTCAAATTTCATGCGAAACAGAGACTCCTACAACCTCCATCCAAACGGGGTCGATTTAAAAAATCTTGTTACCGTTAAAAAATGACTGTCTGGATGGAGGTCGTAGGAGTCTCTATTTCGCACGAAATTTTAATAGCATAATATAGGGATATAGTGATGAATATTCATGGAAGAAATTTTCAAAAAAATAAAATAATGGTGAAAATGGAGCGATGGGAGCCAAGTTAACTCCCCCAAGGGGGCAACCCCATTTATACCATATATATATATATATATATATATATATATATATATATATATATATACTTAATTAAAAGGCAAATATTCAACTTATCTATTTGTCTACTAGAGCGACAAAACACGAATAGTCAAATATATAAAATTATACTAAAACTTACTCTCCAACTAAACTAGGACTTCAATCAACTTTTATGACTTCCACTTCCTTTTAAAGATGACCTCACAACCATCCTCGATTGACCATAAAACTTACAATTTAAGTAATCCAACTTCGCATGCTCAGTCTAACTATTTTGAAGAGTACACAAAAGTTCCTCAACTATACACCATATTTCGATGTCACACTTGACCTTTAAAATGTAACAATGTATTACTCAATTTTTAACATTTGTCTCAATATGGCTCTAGACTATCGAATTCTAGTGATCGATTGCTTTTTCTAATCTTAAAATCACATCAGCTCAAAATCACATTGAAACAAATACTAAAATATAGAGTACCATACTGTTAACTTTTAAAGTTCAGATATGACAATGAAATTGGGTGCATTATCAGGGACTTTAATGTAATTAACTCTATTTTGAAACATATTTGGTCAAAATTTTCCAAAACAAGATAAAATAACGTCGATGCAAGCACAATACAAGTTGAAGGGCTGCTCTTTCCGGCAACCAAGAAGTCCCGCCAAAACTAAAAGATATAAACTCTTGATTAGTAGTAGTACCCAATCTATTTGGCTACATTAAACCAACCAACAAGAAATGGGAAAGATAAAAGGAACCTTAATGCGAACCCCTCAACAGTCTGGAGCACCAGGAGGAGAAGAGGGAGCTCCGTCCGCTGCAACAACTCCACTTGCAGACCTCTTCCAACACTGATGCTTCCAACACGCACACGCCTGGGACTGCGGCCTCACCCCGCTGTTTGTCCTGCTCATCATCACCAGCCCCTCCCTCTTCATCCTCGTCCACATCTCTCGCATCCTCTTTCTCACCTCGCATCGCTTCTCCTCGTGACTCCCATCGCAGAAGCCACACTTCCCCGCGCCGTTGCTCTTCCTCCTTGCATCCTCCCACGAACGGGCCAGCGAGAACGCCTCCTCCAGCGAGCTGGGTCTCTGCAGCGCCACCCACTCCTGGAATTCCTCCTTCAACCCATCCACGAAGATCCCTTTCAGCATCTTGGCGGGCAAGCCGTGATCCGGCCATTTCCTTAATATCCACTGCATTCTCAAATAGTAGGACACCACGCTCTCGCTCTCCCCCTGTTTCAGTGCCATGAGCTCCTCCCTCGACTGCTCCGGCCTCTGGTACGCTCTCAGGAACATGCACTTGATCTCTTCCCATGACAGCGACGGGTCTGGCTCGACCACGAGCTCGTACCAAAGGGCGGCCTCGCCGTCTAGCGTAACGGGAAAGATTCGGGCGGCCATGTCGATGGTAAACACGTTGTTGGCGCGGCACACACGGGCAAAACGGGAAAGGTGTGAAATGGGGCATTCGTCGGATAGTCCGCGAAAGACTGGGAGGGGCGCTACGGCGATATAGGCCGGAGCTACGCAAAAGGATGAGTTTGCGGATAGGGCCGAGCCGGAGCCAGTGCGTGAGTAGGTGCACGACGATGCTGAGTCCAACTCCGCCTCTTGGAGGTCGGAGGAGACCCCGGACACTTTCTGATCAGAGTATAGATACTGACTGGGGGAGCGAGAGGGAGAGGGGCGGTGGGAGGACTCGGGGTGACGGGTCTGCCTCGCCATGGGATGGGAAATGTCGGGATCTTGAGATGGAGAGACGTGCAATGTCAGGAATAGAGAGGGTGATGTGGAACAAGACACATTTAGGCTGTTGCGAGATTGGACGGTTGCATGTCTGATAGGCGGGAAAACGGATTGGTTGGCAATGCGAACGTCATATTCGGATTGTGAGGGCCGAAGCGGATCTTTTGCCATTAGATGACAATCCCACGATGATGATTCATAACTGCCGCTCACGGAAAGATGCCAACTATTCCTGCACTGTATGCCAACGGAACGGGTGGGATTCGTACGTGATCTTGCTGCTTTCATCACGATGCCAACCATGAAGCATTGGGCAGGGCTAACCAGCCCATCCGCTGCAGCTCGACTCAAGTTAGTGGGAGGGGTTTGGACTTGGAATCTAGGCCCCTTTTTTTTATCGTGGAACGGGCCTCACCTGCCTAGGTTGGCGTGCCATTGAGAGTGGTTGCTCCAGTTTACCAATATCCCTCTGCCTCTGGACAAATATTCGGTGGCTCTTTTCATTACATGATTCCATCTTCTTGGCCGAATTAAGCATATGACACCTGGTAATTGCAAAGGTCTATTTGCTCCAAAATCAAGGGATGTTTGAGTGCAAATCAAATAATATATGTTTTGAATCTTAGGGGCTGATTTCTATCTACTTTTCAAATTATATACGCATTTAGACAGTAGCAAATGCCCGGAGCACCTGCAAAAACATCTAGGAACATATTTCTAGTCATCTTACAAAATGTCGGATTAAAAAATTTGCACAATGATTATATCCATTAATGTGTATATCCATGAGAGTACAGAGTTGGAAAAAATGCATATTGTGCATCCATTCTTTGTCAAATCTCAAGTAACTTCAAATGATTGAGTGTATTAAGTAAACCAAGAATCTAATAGCCGAATAATTTTGTCCAGATAAAATAACATATTTTGGGCCGGCACAGACCGAACCGATTCATAAATAAATGGGTCGGGGATGGGTTTGCACCGATCAAAAAATATGTGGAGCACAACCCAACCCAAAGTCTGATTTGTTAAATGGATGCTCGGGCTTATATGACCCAACTCAACCCGGTCCATGCTCATCCTTATATGATACCATCAATGACATGGATTTTGTGTGGCCTGTTTCAACGGATGGTGGGATAAAACATGACAAGGAAAGAAAATGTTTATCTCCCATTTTTGTTTTGTTGGTTTGAAAAACAATGAATAGATAAGTACTACATAATTAGACATAAGGAATGATATAATCAAAATGTTGCTATTTATTCTTGGTTAGCAATGTTGTTATTTATTCTAGGATAGCTTATTTCGAGATAAAGGAATGCCAATTACTCTGTTCATCCCCTTTGTCCAATGCAACTTCTTTCTCTCATTATACAGTGTGTTGCTAGGACCATCTGATCAATGTGGCGCTATGTTGTCATACTTATTTTTTTGACAAGTATTTGATGTCTAGCATTATATCAAAGTCATCATTTGAAATAGCTATCAACATCTTGAATTATGTAATTCCTTATATGAACTATGCAGATTCATTCAGAGTTGGTATAAGAAATAAGGTGAACCAATGAATGATTCAGGCTTATCCCTCGATTTATTTAGTTGTTTTACAGGATAAAAAAGGATAAGTACTGGTAGACAAAGATATCATGGATAATTTCATCACAATGTTACTACCTATCTTGGGTTAGATTATCTCAATATTAGGTTCATTTGTTCTCACTTTTGTGAAATCTGAGAGAACTTAATTTCATATGTTAGGGCCTACAAAGTTGTCAAGGAAACACAAAGAGGCCGACCTAATTGACCCCCATCCAAAAACAAAAACAAAACAAAACAAAAATATTAGCCATAAGACAAAATTCGACCCACTATACAAGATAGAGGGTTTGTAAACACGTACCCAACAACACTAGGCACCAAAAAAGAATAAAAAGAGAGGTCAGCAGAACTGCATGTTTGGGGGATCAAGGTGTCCAGTGCAAACCATCAGCAAAATACAATTGCACGAATCACCAACCCTTTTTCTCATTTCTCGTTCTAGATCTCAGGTTGATCGATCCCATCTTGTTGGAAAGTCTTGCAACAATTGTCCTCGTTAGAAAAATATGCTGATAGAAAATAAACAATGATATTTAAAATAGTAGAAGTCAAGAGGTGTTTGTTCTCCCAACATCTTCGACACCTATCAAGTTAAATACGATTAGTAGCGGTGAGCACCAGAGATGCTCAACTAGGGAAATGTGGGAGGATCGGAGAGGAGTTGGAGTAAAACAAAGCATAGATAATACGAAACTAACTTATGGCGTTCATGTCAACTATAGATGGGGTGTTGGAAAAGAAATCATAGTCCAATATGAAGTGATAAACCGACTCACAACCCCTCAAGCAAATTTAGCACTTTGATGCCATCTCAATTCCCCTTCTTTTAAGCTATCTCTTGAATGAGAAAAAATAGATGATTCTAGGTGGCATACCGTGAGTACATATATAAATATGTGATACGTCATGAATACCCCCAAAGGATAGGAAGCGATAGCAATCTTTGATTGTGAAATTATACCTTTTAAGGAATACAAGGTAATGGGTCCCATGATTTAACTTTATCTGCATATAAGAATCATAGAATTCTCAAGCTTGTGATGAGTCGTATCTAGAAACCATCTGTTAGACATGTGAGCCCTGGGCGAACCATTCTTACAATAAATGTTATTGTAATATTTAAGTTTATCAATAAAAGTTATTGATGTTTCACTCCCTTTCTGAAATTATATGAATGAATGCACTATAAGGTCCCTCTGTACAATTAGGGTTATGTACCATGGCCAGCTTAATGATCATATAGTTGTTGATTCATTAAATGAATCATAGAGGCTGGTGTTTGGATGAATATCTAAAGAGTTAGATAGAGGACTCATCAAGCACCGTCAAATGATTGTCAAGTCGAGATCTCCAGCCTGAGTAGGAGATGGCAATCCTTTCTCACATAGGCTGATATCTGACCGACCTCTTGATGCAGATCCTCTGCATGGGAATTGTGATTCGGAGGTGTCAGATTAGTTAGGTCAATGGGTTTACCTGACGAGATCGAGATAACTTAAGTCCTATGTTGAATGCTGTCACAGCATAGGCATGCATCCTCTGACCGGAGACAGATGTATTGCTATATATCTAAGTATGTACATTTGGCAGACCAATAGGTTGATGACCTAACCAAGGTCTATACACCGGTGAGCTGGTGTGCATATAAGGGTATATGAGCAATATGATCTCTCAAAGGGATCATACAGGTTCACTTGTGAACCGGAAGACATGAGCTCACTCATGAGGTATTGGGACCGATCAAATTCCATGCATGGTCGTCGTGCTTTGGAAGCATGACATGAATTTGAAGGTATGATATATGCTTTGGGAAAGCATATGATCAATACCAACTCCCAATGACCAAGATTGAGAAACTTAATGATAAAACCCTGAAGAAGACAATATAAAAATGATCTTGATCTTCGGGTTGTTCATGGGTCTTCCAGTATGCAGGATGTACAGGTATTGGGAATACCTGAAGGGTGATGTGATCATAAATGATTGTATATCCATGACGCTTCCATTTCGAGGGAGTGATGAAACAGGTCTGGATTTTAGTGACTCCTTCCAGTAGAGAAGCAATCTGATCTTAGTCCAAGTGTTGGACATTGGTCTGAATGAGATTCAGATTCAATGAAGATTAGATTTGCGGTCTTGATTTAATCAAGCATCTATGGGAGGTTCGTTCGATCTGGATATGAGATAATATCTCAATATCCAACTCACTATACATGGAATAATACAATCGCCCTGTCCTTATCTCCAAGTATCTGCGGAGAATGTACATTATTCTTGAAAGGGTTCAAGAATAATTCATTTGATGAAATATCCAAGCAAGGACTTGATGATTAAATGAGATTTAATGATCAAGCTTAAATATGAATATGATTCATGTTGTGAAAATGATTATCTAAGATAATTAAATAGGATTAGTTTATCGAGGATTAAGAGAATGTGGATAACACTATCCATGATATATGTGTGTTATAAATGTGATTTATAATATACATATATAAGAGAGAGAATTTATGTAAATAGCATTTGTTAATTAATAATGTGGATTGGATTCACATTTATTAATTAATTGGAAATGCAATTTACTAATTAGTTTGGGTTGTGAATATGATTCACATAATATTCAATGGCAAGATTGAAATATTCACAAATTATTTTGGAATTAATTTTGTGAATATTTATTGTGATTAATTAAGGAATAATAAGATAAGTAAAATGGAGCAAAATAAACCACCCTCCATAGGTGGCGTCACCCTTGAATTGTTCATGGGTGACGCCCCCTAATTTTAGGGAGGTTGGTTGACTCCATTTTATTTATCACATTATCTCTTAATTAGTTAATGTTAAATTAAATTATGTTGATAATGTTGCAACATTTTTTAATTTAAATTAATGTTGTTGGTTTTAACTAACAACAATCATAGCCATTGATTTAGCATGGACCAAGCATAGCCCTTGGATCCATGTGTCCCATTGATTGAGATCCATTGGATCCTAAACTAGTATAAAAGGAGGGCTAGGGTAGCCTTTTCAAGTTACAACATTCTTGAGTTGAAGAACTCTACTCTCTCTCTTTCTCACTCTCGTGGGGTCTCCCTAATAATCATGTGGCCGTCCACTTTATGTATTAGGAAGGAGATCATTTTGCTATGCCTCGACGCTTAGATCTTCGTCAAAGGATTGCGGGAAGGACGCGACTCATCATCGTGCCCGCAAGCGCATTCTCCGTAGGTCGGACTTAAGATAGGAGGATCTCTACTTTGGGATCTCGCGATCACAACCACGCTTCAAGAGGTATTCCTTGTACTTTGTGGTTTGATGAAACGATCCGAGAAGTGTTCTCGTGATCATGTGGTTTCATCTTTAAAGTTAAAAATTTTAATTTCCGCTGCATCTAGCATCTAGTACGACTAGTTGCTCCGATTGCATACAATGTGATCGACACGCTTCCGTGATGCGCTTAAGGATTCACAATATCCTTCAAGTGGTATCAGAGCCATAGGTCGAATAAGGTTTTGGATATGATCCATACACCTTAGACGATTTGGTTCTTCAAAGGGTTGCGAAATTTTTACTGCATTTCAATTTTCGCACCTCTGTCTAATTGAATTTTTCTGTACTGTTTAAAATATTTAAACACGAAATTTTCAATTGGATTTTGTTTCCCATTAAACAAGGAAACCGTAGGACTTGAGTTTACTAAATTTGGACTTTATTTGCTCAAGATATGGCTTTTTGAATATGACTATATTCACTGTTGCGGGAACTGTGGATTTGAACGTAATTAATGAGATAATTACGGTTTTAATCCGCCTTGAAATGCGTGAATTATCACTTGAGTTCTTTAATAAATCAAATAGGCAATCTTTGGAAACTGAGTTTGCATTTTTTGGATTTAAATTGATCAAGATAAGTTAATTTTAGTGATTGGGGGTCACTGCTGGAAATTAACAATTTTGATCTTGAACCTTGTGATATGTCATTCAATTATCATGATGAAAATTAATTGTTGATTTTCTGAAATAATTAGTGATAAATATTTGTGAAATATTTAAAAAAATAATTATTTCATTAAATGACACTTGACTAAACCACAATGATGAGATATTAGATCGTGATCATTGTTTCATCAACAAACATTGCTTTCATGAAAACCATAGTTTATCCTACAATAGTTGTAAGACAACATTTACATGAAAAACCCCTCTTGCTTGAATATGATTGGGGATTTGTCTAGCAAATCTCCTTATAATATAATCAAAAATGTTTTGATGTATATTATATGGTATAATTTCGGTTGAAAAACCGATGAGCATCTCAAAGTACATGATGATCTATCTGGTATTATCCTTTCCCGAGGCGGATGTGGTGCCTAGTCGGAGAGCATTGGGGTCACGGGTTGCAACGTATGTGGTCCGTCCCACTCTCGTCGGTACTGGCCATGACAGCGGGTAGGGATTGTATAATACCGGAGAAAGTCAATGTGTATTTTTCTAATTATTAAAATTCGAATAATACGTATTTTGAGAATATACCTACTATTCAAGTAAAAGACATGTTTGTTGATGATTGGATTAATGATTAATTTAATATGATTAAATTAATTATATCCAATAAACAATCTATTTTGAATAGATGTGTATTTCCCTTCGAAGAATTAATTATGTGAATATGATTCACGATAATTAATTATAAAATTTGAATACGAGGTGGAGGATCACATAAGTGACATCCATGGTCTCCCGTCAAGGCGAAGGGTTTCCGTCGTCAGGGATTGTATGTAGGAGACGCCTGTCCGAAGTGACAGCTCCTGTATGCAAGCGCATCTGGATCGGGCTCTTAGCTTCTCAAAAGAGTAAGGTCGTATGCGTAGTGACCCCAATATTGAGTCCTCATATTATTGGGGCGATATTGGATTAAGCATAGCGAGTTCTAATCCTGTTGACGGTTGGTTCAATTAACAACGGGTCAACATCATCTTAGGGGTGGTGGGCCCGGGTGTTAAAGACCGAATTGGGAATGTAAGTTGGACTTGCAAAGGCGGAATGAGTTCCCGCTTCTTTTTATCGGAGTCGCAAGTTCTCATATTATTGGGATGTGACAAAGATAGGAAAGGAGATCCTAGATCTTGCTTGAGATATAGCGGTAAGTATATCTCTTACTTTGAAAGAAAAATAGGGAATAATCTTTCAAAGTTGACCTAGCAAGACAAATTTGATTAAAAATACCTTAATCAAATATCTTAAAATGAATATATATTTATAAATATATTCTAATATAGTGCATTCTTAATTTCAGAAAATGAAGTCCATGAACCCACTTAGCAGGCTCCTGGAGGTCAACCAGTTGACCGGACCAAATTATTCGGATTGGATCCGAAATTTGGATCTTGTCCTCTCTGCAGAGCACATCTCCCACGTGCTTAGCAAGGACAAGATAGCAAACCATATGACTGATGAAGATAAATCATATAATGATAAATATGATGAAGACCATAATCTGACAAGGTGTTACATCCTTGGGTCATTGTCCAATGTGCTTCAGAAGCAACATGTGGAAATGAACAATTGCCAAGAGATTATGCTGAATCTGAAAGAAATGTTCGGTGACATAAACCGCACACAGTGTTATAATGTGATGAAAGAGCTTATTCGCTACAAGATGCAGGAAGGGACCTCTGTCAGAGAACATGTACTCAAAATGTTTGGGTACCTCTCTGAGCTGGAAACCCTGGGAGCATACTTGGATTCTGAAATGCAAGCTGATTTCATTCTCTTGTCGCTCCCTAAGTCTTTCAACAACTTTGTTGTGTCTTACCACATGAACAAAGGTGACTTCACAAACGCTGGGCTGTTGGCTGCATTAAAGTCTACAGAAGACGTCATGAAAAAGGACGTCCCCTCTGCTAGTGCAATGGTTGCACAGGTGAGAGGAAAGCGCGGGCGGAAGCAAGGTTCTCAGAAGGGCCCAGCCTCGAAGAGAAAGAAGAAGAATCAAGGAGTTGGTTCATCTTCTAGTGCTTCCACACTAATGACATCGAAAAAGACCGATGTCTGTCACCACTGCAAGAAGCTGGGGCACTGGCAGCGTAACTGCCCAGATTACCTGAAGTCCACAGACAAAGGTAAAGCCCCAGCAGGTATGAAATCTACTTTCATCATTAAAACTAGCTTTCTCATTGGACGAGAAGGAAGTTGGGTTGTAGATTCTCGTGCTTCTGTTCATGTATGCAATTCGTTGCATTTGTTTCAGGAAACTAGGAATCTGGAGCATGGGGAGATAGTTATCCAGATGGGATCTGATGCAAGTGTTGCAGTAGTCGCCATCGGGACGTGCAGACTATCGTTATCTAGTGGTCGAGTCCTAGTACTTCAAGAGTGTCTTTATGTACCTGAAGTCAGAAGGAATTTAATATCTGTATCTAAGTTAGTTAGAAATGGATATTCCTTCATTTTCTGTAATAAATTAATCATAAACCGTTATGATAAATATATTGCGGATGGTATTTTGACTTCTGGTGGACTCTATGAATTGTGCATTGATGAATGTGTCATGAATGTTACTACCACTAATAATGGAAACCCCAAGAGATCCAAGGAGGATGGAAATCATTCAAACATGATTTGGCATTACATGCTTGGTCATTTGTCTGTTGATAGGATCAATAGATTGATAAAGGATGGACCTTTAGATTTTCTACAGGTTCAATCTTTACCTACCTGCGAACACTGCATTCGAGGTAAAATGACCAGAACACCTTTCCGTAACAAAGGTTACGAGATGTGAAGGTATTCTTGACCTAATACATACTGATGTATGTGGTCCCTTCAATATCGCGACTAGAAATGGATATCGATATTATTTGACGTTTATTGATGACCATTCGTGATACGGGTTTATCTTTCTACTACATCATAAATCTGAAACCTTTGAAAAGTTCAAAGAGTTTAAGGCTTTGGTTGAGAACCAAACCGATAGGAAGATCAAACGAATTCGATCTGACCGAGGTGGTGAGTACCTCTCAGATGAATTCAAGGAATACCTTAAAGATAATGGAATTGTCTCCAATCTCACTCCTCTTGGAACTCCCCAACTTAATGGTGTTGCTGAAAGACGCAACAGGACCATCATGGACATGGTCCGTTCAATGATGAGTAAAGCACATTTACCTCTTAGTTTCTGGGGATATGCAGTAGAGACTGCAATATATATCCTAAACAAGATTCCTAGCAAGTCTATACCAAAAACTCCTCATGAGCTCTGGTATGGTACCAAGCCTAGTGTTAAACACTTGAGGGTTTGGGGATGCTTGGTCCATACGAAGAACATGGACGCAAGTAAGCTAGAATCTCGCACTCGTGAGTGCTACTTCATTGGGTATGTTAAAGATGGTATTGGATACCAGCTTTATGACCCTGAGACCCAAAAGGTTTTTGTCTCTAGGGATGTGAAATTTCTGGAGGATGATTTCCTTAAAGATCAAGACAAGAATGAAGTAGAGGAACTCATTGAATCTCTTGAGGATTCTGAGATTCCTGAACCAGAAACTGAAGAAATAAATGAAGATGAAACACCCATACCTCTTTGAAGGAGTTCGAGGGTGGTTGCACCACCTGAAAGGTATGGATTCCATGTGTCAGGTGAGACTAACAATGATCCTTCTTCATATGATGAAGCACTTGCGGATCATGACATGGATAGATGGATGCTAGCAATGAAGTCAGAGATTGACTCCATGCATAAGAATGGTGTATGGACCCTAGAGGATCCACCTAAAGGGGTAAAACCCATTGGGTGTAAATGGATCTTCAAGAGAAAGAGGGGACCTGATGGGAAAGTAGAGTCTTTCAAGGCACGGCTCGTAGCCAAGGGCTACACACAGAGAGAAGGCATCGACTACGATGAGACATTCTCTCCTGTGTTCATGCTTAAGTCCATCAGGACACTGTTGGCTATAGCTGCATCACTTGACTACGACATCTGGCAGATGGACGTCAAGACGGCTTTCCTCAATGGATACCTCGAGGAGGATATCTATATGGAGCAGCCCCTGGGCTTAATAGCTGAGGATGGTAAAGTATGCAAGCTGAAGAAATCCATCTATGGGCTCAAACAAGCTTCTCGTAGCTGGAACATCAGATTTAACGAAACCATAAAGAGTTATGATTTTGTGCAGAACCCTGATGAACCTTGTGTGTACAAGAAGCTTAGTGGGAGCGCCATTGTGTTCATCGTGCTTAATGTAGATGATATCCTTATCATTGGGAATGATACATGAATGATGACCATTGTGAAGATTTGGCTATCCCATACCTTCGAGATGAAAGATCTTGGAGAAGCCTCTTACATCTTAGGCCTGAAGTTGTTCAGAAACCGAGAAAAGAGAATATTGGGATTATCACAACATGGATACATCAAGAAGATTCTTGAATGATTCCGCATGTATAGTTCGAAGAAAGGATTCCTCCCCTTAGGACATGGTATCCATCTGTCCAAAGGGATGGCTCCTCAAAGTGTTGAGGAAAAGAAGGCCATGGCTGGATGCCCTTATGCATCAGCCGTAGGAAGCTTGATGTATGCCATGATGTGTACTAGGCCAGACATCTGCCATGCAGTGGGAGTGGTAAGTCGTTACCAATCCTGCTATGGAGAGAAACACTAGAATGCAGTAAAGAACATATTCAAATATCTAAGACGGACGAAAGATTACATCTTGGTCTATGGGGATGGTGATCTCCAAGTCTTGGGATATACAGATTTAGACTTCCAGTCAGATATTGATGATCGAAAGTCGACATCAGGGTTTGTATTCCTGTTGAACGGTGGTGCTGTGAGCTGGAGAAGCAAGAAGAAGGACACTACGGTAGATTCAACAACAGAAGCCGAATACATTGCCGCATCGGATGCAGCAAAGGAGGCGGTGTGGTTGCGCAAGTTCATCTTGGAGCTTGGCATAGTTTCCTCTGATACTCCCGTCCCGTTACTCTGCGATAACACTGGATCCATTGCCCAAGCAAAGGAACCCAGGTCCCATCAGAAGAGCAAGCACGTGGAAAGGAAATACCACATCATTCGGGAGATTCAAAAGCGTGGTGATATCATCATTACCAAGGTGGCCTCTGCCGACAACATTGCTGATCCTCTTACCAAACCTCTGACACAGAAGGTTTTTGACCAGCATGTAATGAGTATGGGTTTACGGATTGTACCTGAATGGTTCTTAGGGCTAGTGGGAGATTGTTAGACATGTGAGCCCCGGGCGAACCATTCTTACAGTAAATGTTATTGTAATATTTAAGTTTATCAATAAAAGTTATTGATGTTTCACTCCCTTTATGAAATTATATGAATGAATGTACTATAAGGTCCCTCTGTACAATTAGGGTTATGTATCATGGCCAGCTTAATGATTATATAGCTGTTGATTCATTAAATGAATCATAGAGGCTGGTGTTTGGATGAATATCTAAAGAGTTAGATAGAGGACTCATCAAGCACCGTCAAATGATTGTCAAGTGGAGATCTCCAGCCTGAGTAGGAGATGGCAATCCTTTCTCACATAGGCTGATATCTGACTGACCTCTTGATGCAGGTCCTCTGCATGGGAATTGTGATTCGGAGGTGTCAGATTAGTTAGGTCAATGGGTTGACCTGACAAGATCGAGATAACTTAAGTCCTATGTTGAATGCTGTCACAACATAGGCATGCATCCTCTGACCGGAGACAGATGTATTGCTATATATCTAAGTATGTACATTTGGCAGACCAATAGGTTGATGACCTAACCAAGGTCTATACACCGGCGAGCTGGTGTGCATATAAGGGTATATGAGCAATATGATCTCTCAAAGGGATCATACAGGTTCACTTGTGAACCGGAAGACATGAGATCACTCATGAGGTATTGGGACCGATCAAATTCCATGCATGGTCGTCGTGCTTTGGAAGCATGACATGAATTTGAAGGTATGATATATGGTTTGGCAAAGCATATGATCAATACCAACTCCCAATGACCAAGATTGAGAAACTTAATGATTAAACCCTGAAGAAGACAGTATAAAAATGATCTTGATCTTTGGGTTGTTCATGGGTCTTCCAGTATGCAGGATGTACAGGTATTGGGAATACCTGAAGGGTGATGTTATCATAAACGATTGTATATCCATGACACTTCCATTCCGAGGGAGTGATGAAACAGGTCTGGATTTTAGTGACTCCTTCCAGTAGAGAAGCAATCTGATCTTAGTCCAAGTGTTGGACATTGGTCTGAATGAGATTCAGAGTCAATGAAGATTAGATTTGCGGTCTTGATTTAATAAAGCATCTATGGGAGGTTCGTTCGATCTGTATTTGAGATAATATCTCAATATCCAACTCACTATACATGGAATAATACAATCGCCCTGTCCTTATCTCCAAGTATCTGTGGAGAATGTACATTATTCTTGAAAGGGTTCAAGAATAATTCATTTGATGAAATATCCAAGCAAGGACTTGATGATTAAATGAGATTTAATTATCAAGCTTAAATATGAATATGATTCATGTTGTGAAAAATGATTATCTAAGATAATTAAATAGGATTAGTTTATCGAGGATTAAGAGAATGTGGATAACACTATCCATGATATATGTGTGTTAAAAATGTGATTTATAATATACATATATAAGAGAGAGAATTTATGTAAATAGCATTTGTTAATTAATAATGTGGATTGCATTCACATTTATTAATTAATTGGAAATGCAATTTACTAATTAGTTTGGGTTGTGAATATGATTCACATAATATTCAATGGCAAGATTGAAATATTCACAAATTAATTTGGAATTAATTTGGTGAATATTTATTGTGATTAATTAAGGAATAATAAGATAAATAAAATGGAGCAAAATAAACCACCCTCCATAGGTGGCGTCACCCATGAATTGTTCATGGGTGACGCCCCCTAATTTTAGGGAGGTTGGTTGACTCCATTTTATTTATCACATTATCTCTTAATTAGTTAATGTTAAATTAAATTATGTTGATAATGTTGCAACATTTTTTAATTTAAATTAATGTTGTTGGTTTTAATCAACAACAATCATAGCCATTGATTTAGCATGGACCAAGCATAGCCCTTGGATCCATGTGTCCCATGGATTGAGATCCATTGGATCCTGAACTAGTATAAAAGGAGGGCTAGGGTAGCCTTTCCAAGTTACAACATTCTTGAGTTGAAGAACTCTACTCTCTCTCTCTCTCATTCTCGTGGGGTCTCCCTAATAATCATGTGGCCGTCCACTTTATGTATTAAGAAGGAGATCATTTTGCTACGCCTCGACGCTTGGTTCTTCGTCAAAGGATTGCGGGAAGGACGCGACTCATCATCGTGCCCGCAAGCGCATTCTCCGTGGGTCGGACTTAAGATAGGAGGATCTCTACTTTGGGATCTCGCGATTACAACCACGCTTTAAGAGGTATTCCTTGTACTTTGTGGTTTGATGAAACGATCCGAGAAGTGTTCTCGTGATCATGTGGTTTCATTTTTAAAGTTAAAAATTTTAATTTCCGCTGCATCTAGCATCTAGTACGACTAGTTGCTCCGATTGCATACGATGCGATTGACACGCTTCCGTGATGCGCTTAAGGATTCACAATATCCTTCACCATCAAGTAACCCAAGATAAAGGGTTAGTTTCTCCTCATAACAACAATAACAACAAAGCCTTCTCACACATTAAGTAGGGTCAACTTCACGGATTATTTGCATCTATTCATATCTAATTTGGGTCATTCTCAGACTTAGATCCAAGTAATTAAGATCCCTTTGGATAGTTTCCTTCTATTATTTCTTGGTCCTTTCTCTTCCTTTCTCTACTGACTCAGCATCTCAAATATTGAATCTTATAACTAGTGCATCAACAGACCTCCTTTGCAAATTGTCAAACTACCTTAAGCTCTCTTCCATATTACCCTCAATCAAAGCTACACCGATTTTCATTCTGATCACATCGTTCCAAATCCACTCTTTCGTGATTGGTTATACATCTACAATAGCATTTTCATCTATGCTACTTCTTTGCATACATTTATGGTTCATATGCCAACATTCAAACCCATTGAGCATTAGCTCTCAAGCCATGGAGCATTAGGTGTCATGGCTGCTTTGTAGTACTTTTATTTGATTTTCAAAGAAATTTTCTATCATATAAAATAGTAGAGAATCCTCTCTACTTTAGCTAACTTGCATTTATTTTATGAGTAACATTTTCATCGATTTCATCATGTAAAATAGATTCCAAATATTTAAAAGAATCTTTCTTATAATGTTATATTCTCTGATCTTCACCTCTATTCTTTCACTGCTGAATCCATCGAATATGTACTCCAAACATTCACACTTAGTCCTAATTATATGATATCTTTTAGTCTATAAGGAACATATTCAAACCTCAGGCTTCTCTTTCCCTCCATCTCTAGTCACACCGACGAACACAATATCATCGACAAACAACACATTCAAGGTATCTTGTCATGAATTTGACTAGTCAACTCATCCATAATCCAAATAAAAATAAAAGGGCTTAAAGCTGAACCTTGATGTAGACCAATGTTGATGTCAAAATAGTTGGTCTTCCGAGATTGAATATTTCTAATACTTTATGAAATGGTTAGAGTATCAAAAACCATATCTAAAGAAGATATGTCAATTTTTACATGTAAAATACCTATACATACTCAATTTGTTATTGTGCAATAAGTAAGTCTCCAAAACTCTGCCTAGCCTTCTTCAAATGAAATAAAATTTATATGGAGGTTCTTCATAGTTGAGCGACCTAGCCAAAATCTAGATTGATATTTTGTTAAAACTTGCCTCAGTCTTCTTTTGATCACATGTTCCTACATTTTCATATTATGACTCATAAATTTAACACATCTGTAATTTGAATAGTTTTTATTGTATCCTTTATTCTTGTAAAGTGGTACAACAATGCTTTTCCTCCATTCCTGATGAATCTATGACTCATTAACGTTTCGATCATATTTTGTCCTTAAACTCTTAAAAATATATGTAAATATGCAATAATTCACATCTTTTATAAAAAATTCATAAATAAAAAATGCATTTTTATGCATAAAAACATTTAAAATAAATAAAAGAATAAAAAGAAAGAAGAAAAGAAGATAAATAATAAATATGTATATATGTACAATATGACTTAAAGAAGTATAAATATAGTTGTAAGATATATTTATATAACCTAACTGCCAATACAAAGTCAACATGGATTAATCGGTGATAACTCGGATCTTGCGAGGGTCTAGTGTTTAGAGGGTTTCTTGAGGCGACCACTCAAGAAACCCGGGTCAAACAACAATTAACCCACAACAGAGATCAAACAATGAAAAACGGTGCGGAGTTTAAATTTATTATAACTCTACAATGAATGTGTATAGTGTGCAAGCATGTAAAGGTCGAACACTGGGAATGAGCAGGACAGATCGGGCAGAATCAGTGCTCAAGAATGATTGTGATGTAGGTGTCTATAAATGCTATTTTTTGTGGGTTTTTAATTTTATCTTTTTATTTGATTTTAGTTTTGTATTTTTATATTTTGATTTTTAATTTACTGATTTTGTATTTTCTTTTTATATTTTATATTTTTATATTATCTTTTTCTTTTAATATAAGATTTATATATACAAAAGAGATGAGAGAGAGATAAAAATAGGTAAAAATAGCCAAAATATAGAAAAATACAATGTTTTTGTGCTTTTTATATTTTTCTAATGTTTTTATGATTTTTATGTATTTTTTCTATTTTTTTTGGTATTTTTAAAATCAATAACACTCAAAACAGTGAATAAAATTAATGGTCGAAATTAAAATGGAGATGAAAAAATCAAACGGTGTCAAACATTCACCAAAATTAATTTTGAACTAAAGAATAAAGAAAATTCAAGAACAGAAAACACAATTTTTGGATTTTTTTGAATTTTACCAAATTTTATTAAGGTTTTTAGATTTTTTTTCTATTTTTGTAAGTTTTCTTTTATATTTTTAGTGATTTTTGGTCTGAAGATAAAAGATGCAAAGACACACACAATATATTTTTTTTGGAATTTTTCAAAAAAGTTTTGTAATTTTTTTTGTATTTTCTAATGCAAACAGTGAAGAAAATGCATGTTTTTGAATTTTTATAACTATTAAAATGCGACAAAAATGCAAACTAAAAATATAGGTGATAGCACAATTCAACAGATACACAATGATATTTTTTATGATTTTTTAGGTATTTATAGATGTATGAAATACATAGAGACAACAAGGAGAAACTACACTACTAGCAAGGACAGTTTCGTAATTATCCAGAAATCCGAGGGCCAAAGTACAATTTTTCCAGAAAATATAACGTAATAAAACTTTTGTGGACTAAATATTAATCACCAAAAACCCAGGTATGTCGCTGCAAAATTCCCAAAGCCCACGTGACACGCACGTGGCTGGTAGGGGCCAAATAGTAATTAACAAAAAACCTGAGTGATTTGCAATTTATCCAAAAGTATTACAAATGAATCTAAAAGTTTCCGGACCTAATCAAAATAACATAAAAAGAGAGGGCCCCTGCGCAAAATAACCTGCCCTCCCACGTGTGCAGGTCACGTAAGGTGATGTGGACAGGGGCCTCAATGCAAATAGTGAAACCATGAGGATGTTTTTGCAAAATCTACAAAATGTTAAAACTACAAATGAAAGTTTCTTAGCTACTAAATAAATACACAAAATGGGAGGTTAAGGATGCAAAATACCCAAACGCCTACAGATTCGACGACGGATGATCAACTTGGGACACATGTCGTGATCCTGTCGGCGGACATCGATTCGCGATCGAACGACGCTCCTCACTTCACTAATCCACGTTGCAGAACATCAGAGCCTGATGAAGGTTCGATGTGGACGGTCAAGATTAAATCTCCAAGACTGATCGAACGGTAGCGGTTTGCGAAGATCGGATGGTGGTTTCTCGATCTGGGCGGAGGGTCAAGATCCAACGGTAGAAAGGCGATGTTGAAGAACAGGGAAGAACGCCGGGGAAGGTAACTTTCCCCGTCCCTGATCGACCTCCTCCGACACGCTGCACTACTTCGAGATGCCTAGATCGCTTTTGTCAGGGTTTCTCTTGACTCTGGAGGCCCAAAAATTGGATGACGGCTACCGGAGGTGGCTGGGAAAGGCGGAGGAGTGGCGAGGCTCCAGGTAGCTCCGGTGGAAGTCCAAAGGCGCACTAGGTGCTCGTTATGATCCCGATACCTGCAAATAAATGGTTAAACCATCAAGGGCAAAATGTCTTGACAGTTGGCGGAGCGAATGGGGTGGAGATGACACAAACAGGGAGCTCGCCGGAGCGAGGGGTCGCGAAGTGATTCGACGGGGGGAATGCGGAGATGAAGACAGGGATTTGATCCTACGACTATGGTAAATAAACAAACACAATAAAAACTAGAATAAAAGGGACCTCAAAGGCGAGTTTCACCTGAGGAAGGACCTCGACACCGGTGGCTGGCGGAGGTGGTGGATATGCCCCTTCGTCGCCTCCTCGATCCACCTGACGGCCAGGAGATGGAGCAGTCACCTCCCTCCTTCAATGAAGTGGGAAAAAGTCGAGAGAAACGGGTCAAAGGTTGTTCCAAGGTGGAAGGAAGGATCGGGTGATCTTTTGAATGGTTTGACGGAGTGGCTCGAAGAACAAAGGCATGTGGAGCGGATCAATGATTCAACGCCCAAGAAAATCACTAGGCGTGAATCACCAATCTCCAAGGGAGAAAAGTCAAGAAGAAGGTTAGGCAAAATAGTGAAAGGGAGACCCTCGAAAAAATCGAAAAATAGGGCGAAATCCAAGGTTTTGACACAAATAGGGGGCGGGGTCAGACAGTTGACATGCGGTCAACGATCCGACCCACCTAGTTGGTCCACGTGGACTAACCAGGAAAATCCTCCTGAAAAATATTTCAAAAATCATTTAAAAATAAGAAATGATTTTATTAATGTTAAGTTATTAAATAAAATTTTTTTATTATTTTATAAATTATTTTATATTATGATTTTTATTTATTTTTTTATGTTTAAAATTACAAGTTACCTTTTATGAGCTATATACAGGTATATTCATCTATATATTTTAATATTTTATTTTATTTTGTATATTTAATTTTATTATTTTTTATAATTTTATATATTTATAACTTAATTTTATAAACTTAAATATATTTTAATTTTATTTTTATGATGTGTTTGTACACTTAAATAAATAGATGTAGTATTTATATAAGTATAATTATAGGTATTTCATCTATGTATGTTATACAAGTATTTTATTTTTGCACTTTCTTTATGTTTTTATTACTTTTTTAATATATACATATTATAAATAATATTTACAAAATTTTAAAAAATATAAATTATAAAAATAACGAATACTAAATAAAATGAATATTTTAATCAGTATAACTATACAATAGGGGTCCAAAACTCAACTTTCAAACCATAACTCCAAAAAATACTAAACCACTTCATTAAAAAGCATATTAAAAGTTATATACAATTAAAAGTGATTTTAATATATTTCGAGTTTTTATTTGAGAGATACAGATCTGGGAAGTTGGGAGACTGGAAATTTATTCAGATCATAACTTCTTATCTATACATTATTTTTGTATGAAATCAATTTTGTATTTTTCTATATGTAATTATCTACAACTTTCATGTTCAAAGCTTATTTATTTCAAGTATAAAAAGTAGAACTAAAAATAGGTCCAAAATGAATAAAGAATGAATTAAATAAAGAAATATTTATTGGATTCTGGCCCATATCTCCCCCCACTTTTTTCCTTGTTGACCTATTCATCTAGATGCCTAGGTCTCGAGATTTCAGATCATAAAATATTTACAATATTTTATTCTTTTTTCTTTATTCTATAATTTAGGCATTAAAAACAATATTTTATATAATATTTACACATACATGCATGAATGCTAAAATAAATGAATTAAGAGTATTTTCATGTATTTATTAGGGTTTTGAGGCCAAAATGATAGAATAAAGATGATGAAATGGAGGTTCATCAATCGACAAATAATAAAGTAAGGGGATATAAGGAAGAAAATACCAAAAATAACTAACTATGTACATCATACACTAATTCACATTTATTCATTATTGACCTAATCTTCAAACATTTTTAATTAATTTATCAATATATATTTTTCACCAACACTTTTACCATGTGTGTTATAAAAATGTATATAAAAGATAAAATCATAAAAATTCCAACATGTATATATGCGAAGAAAACTAGTTTACAAATTGTCAAATTTCAAACTTCTAAACCCTATAACTTATTGATACGAACTATAATCTCACTCTGCTCACCTTTAAAGTTCATAAAACAATACTCTCTAATTAATAAAGATGATTTCATTAAATTGGAGACCATCTGTAAAAAGACAATTTTGGGACCTAATGACAATTGGGTTTCCGGGCTATTTATTTTTCATGTATATACTATTTACAAAATAACTCTTTTTATATTTTTTAGTTATTTTCATGATTTTGTAGTTTATTCAAAAAATATATTGCAAAATTAAAACCTCTATTTAATATTTTAATAAATAAAAAACACAAAAAATAAATGAAGATGAACTATATTTTGCATACATGTATTTGTTAGTATATATAAATTAAATTATTAAAATCCATAATATTAAAACAACTCCTATTTTATATTATATTAATTAATAAAATATAAAAATGATAATTTATTTATTCAATTATTGAAAAAAATATAAAATCTATTTATCAAGTATATTATATCTATATTTATCAATATTTTTTAGGGTAAATTACAAAAAAGGGACTGACCTTTACATGGATTCCCAATTTAGAGACTAATTTTTACTTTGTAACAAATAGGGGACTCATCTTCGATTTCACGGAGGAGGCCCCAATGACGTTAATGATGACTTGATTTGTTATGTATATGGACGAATATACCCCTCTCTGTTATGGATTTCTTTTCACTTTCCCCTTTCTCACACGAATAGAGAGTATCCTCACGAATTTGCTGAGACGGATCGTCCATCCCTGCAGCTTTATGAACAAAGCCGAAATCAAGTTCTTGCTGATGTGGGTAACCTTCCGCCTCCTCCAGCTGCTATTGTCAAAAGGTAAAGCTTCATCTTTCCAATCTTGCCACCACTTCACCCAGTGATCCTCAACTGCGAACTCCTTCTCCCAGCTCCAGTCACCAATGCTCCCTGTGCTCCTGAAGCTTCTTACGTTAAACCATCTAAGGAGCTACGGAGCCCTCTAAAATGGTCGTCGTCTGCGAGTAGAAGACCGCCTTGGTGGATCAACCGTAGTCGGAAACCCCCTGCAGAACACGGAACCGTGTAGAAGAGACTTCACATATGCTACAATCAGGAGCACGGTGACTGCTAGGCAGAAAGCTCCAGAAGCTATGCATGCCGCCGAACGACCTACCACGTACTGGGGGCTGCCAGTATACGCCATAGGCCAGATCTTCTCCACCTTTTCCTTCACGCTGTTTTCGTTGTAGCCATTCTCTCCTTTCTCGCCGCACACGATTTTGATCTTGGAACCGAACTCCTCCTCTACCTCTCGCTTCATGACGGGGACCATAAACGTCGCCGCCACGAGGGTGGCTAATATGACTACAAGGAAGAGCATCACAACGATGTGCTCGAACCAGAAGAGGTAGATGACCCCTGTTCCCATTTGGATGCAGATATTAACCATGACAGTGATCACTAGAATCGTGAGAGCGATGATGTTGGTGGCGATTCATGACCCGTCCATGGTGCCGAGGGATGGCATGAAGTTCCCGATGACGATGCAGAGGAAAACGGTACCGGAGAGCTAGGAGAGTTGATCATGGCGGCCGGGCCTGGAAGTGCTAAGGTCGACAGGGAGCTTGGTGGCGATGGCGATGAGGGTCAGAGTGGTGGCGTGGAGGGAGAAGTATTTGCAGGGGAACCAGAACTTGTGGCTGCGGAAGGCGTCGACGAACATGGCGACGGTACACAGGAGGGAAGCGGCGGCCACATAGAGGCCGATCCATGGGAGTGGTCGAGTGAAGTTGGCTGCTATGAGCTCGCCGTTGGTGGCGTTGCAGCCTCGCATTTGAGATTATGCTTGGTGTCGAGAGAGATCGGATTCGAGATTATGCTTGGTGTGAGGATCATATTTGAGTCCGGGTGGAAGGGCCCGCCGCCAGCGGTAGAGGTGGTGCTCAAGGTGCAGAGCAGTGCCCAGACGCTCGCCGGGTTTGAGGAGCACCACCAGGCCGTTAGGAACAGGGCGGCGGCGCGGGTGGCGCTTACGGCCGGTGTCGGCGCGGGGAGGAGAAGTGACAAGGAGCGGTGCATGGTTGACGGCAACGAGCGCCTCCGCTTCTACGTGAGAAAGGGGAAAGTGAAAAGAAATCCATAATAGACAGGGGTATATTCATCCATATACATTACAAATCGAGTCATCATTAACGCCGTTGGGGCCTCCTCCGTTAAATCGAAGATGAGTCCCCTATTTGTTACAAACTAAAAATTAGTCCCTAAATTTAGAATTCATGTAAAGGTCAGTCCCTTTTTTGTAATTTACCCTTTTATTTATAAATCACAAAATATATGTTATTTATAAAAATAAAATATGCCATAGTTTAGATAATTTAATTTTTTATAATTTTTGTTTTTACACCTTTTTAAAATAATGCCATTTATTATTTAATATCTATTTTATAATGTATTTTAATTTTTGATTTATGTAGTGCTAACATGTGTCTGCACCACAACCTTCTTCTTCCAAGAACCTGGGAGGTTATTTGTTCTAACAGTCATTCTTCATGGATTTATCCACGCTTCACATCTTCACCTAAACCCAATATAACCCTCACATTTCCTAGATCTAATGACCATCTCACACACCCATTCTTAGAACTTCACTACCTTTTCACCATTTCCTATTTAAATCCCTAAACCTCATTAGTTCGAATCAACTCTTCAAACTAAATATGCTCCAATACTAACTTGTTGATGACACCTTCTTCCTCGATGATCGTCACTGTACATGTTGGTGACAACGCTCAAGTTGAGAGTTGTTGAGAAGAGAATTTTCAAGGATTTTTGTTTAATTAAGAAAATGGAAAGGTTGATGTAAGTCTAAAATTCCCTCAAACAAAAATTTATTAATTAATTCTCAAGCAAAGGAAATAAAATAAAATTTATGTAAGAAAGAGAACTAATTCGCTATTTATTTACATGTATATCATACATGATCGATCTCAAGGAGGCCACATATCCTGAGGATTATTTAAATCAAAGATAAAATCAATGAAATAACAAAAAGATCATTTTTATTAAACTGCTCTTGTTCTTTTTTTCTTTTTATTTTTATGGAATTTTTTATTTTTAATTTTCTAATGTTTTCTGATTTTGTATTTTTAAATGTTTTCTATTTTCTTCAAATTTTTATATTTTTTAAAAATAAACTAATACGAAGAATAAGGGAAATGTAAGGAAACTAGTTTTTTGCATTTTAAAAATATAGGAAAATATATATAGAAAATTCAAATAAAAATATTTTGTTTTTTTGATATTTTTGTAATGTTTTTGTTATTTTTAAAATATTTTAATTTTTTTGGGATTTTCAAAACAAAAATAGGAAAGTAACAAACAGAAAACAATATAGATGTTTTTGGGTTTATAAGATAGAAAATAAAATAAAAAATTAGAGAAATATATACACCAAAAAGATTATTTTTCAAACTTTCTAGAGAGGTACTTCATGAAATTTTAGGGATTCTTGATGATCTTTTATGAAATTTTTAGTGTTTTAGTGTTATATTACTTTTTTTGTTTTTAAAAGGAAATTAAAAGTAATATTTATATGGAAAAAAACAAAAAAACAACCACAAATTTTTATAGAATTTTTCAAGTAGTTTTTATATTTTTTTATTTAACTAATTCTCCAAATAGTGAAAATAAAGAGTGTTTTTTATTTATTTAAAAGTAATAAGACAAAGTAAATTGCAAAAAATACAAATCAAAGAGGTGATTAGTAGGAGGTGAAGACATTTTTATGGAATTATTATGTGTAATTAGCTATTTATTCATTACAATTAACAAGCTAATTAAAAGTCTACTTCACAAAGACCTATTTGCAAAGATTCTTATTTAAAGGAATAAATAAATACCAGAAAGATAAAAGGCAAGGGTATCCCCACAAATTTCACCTAAAAATCGCATGTCAACGCATGTGAATCGTGTTGGCATGGACCTTTTAGTAACTATATAATTTTCAAGGGTCAAACAATACCATAAAATAACAAAACTTATAATGCAAATAACCAAAAATGTCACGTATGTTGCACGTTCTACAACTCAAAGAAGACCAAATAACAAATGAAATAAACAACAAGGTTTGTACTACAATTATTCACTTGACCATAGGCCAACACGTGTCCACAAATGTGCTTGTTTACAAATAAAATCAATTACTGGGATTAGGTTGTAAATAATAATCAAAAGCGTGGGGGTCATGTGTGTGGATCTGATGACTCATGTAGATGCCATGCAGATCATGTGGTTAGGATCTGATCTGGGATGTTGCATTCTTGATCGGACGAATGATAATTCACATGGAAGAACTCTAAAGAAGGGTGTTGCTGGCGATCTTCGATAGACAAGATTTCAACTGATCTGAGTCCAATGTTTCTACTTAAGGTTGTTGCTCGTTCTCGAAGGTTCACCGCATTAAATGGATGTGGTTGTGAGATCCAATAATTGTCGATAGAAGATCTGGAGCACCTGATGGTTGTACGTGTCAGCTACTGCTCCAGATGCGTGGTTCACGCTCCAGGAAAGGAATCTGGACCTTACAAGAACTTTATTGCTCGGAGACGTAGCTTCAAGAACATTAATAGGCTAATGTTGACTCTAGTAGAGGTGGTCGGAAGGTGAGTTGGAAACCAGATTCAATGGTGATCTGGGGGATCAAACATAGGAAGAAGAATGAAGAAGGTTTGGTGGATGTGCAACATGTGTCAGATTGTTTGATTGATGATGGGAACACCTCTGATCATGATTGATGATGACAAGTGATCGGATCTTAGCCTAATTACAAAAATTCAAATGCAAAATTGAAAGCTGAATTGAAAGAAATTACCTAGATCTACATATAGATGGATGAAAAAGTGATAGCCTCGATCCGTTGTGGCAACTGAAGAAGTGTCGATGATATCTGGTTGAGCTCTGATGATCGTGATGGATTCAAGTTCTCAGATGTGGTGGAACAAGCCCTATCACTACTCGCTCGTCTCAGATTCACCCTCGGGCGAACGAATTCTAGAGAAATGGATCCACTGGTGCGAAGGTGATCTTGTCATATTTATAGAAGTTGGGGCTGTCGAAATTTGAAAGAAGAGGTGCATGTGAACTGAGGCACTGACCATTGTAATTATTATCACGCTTACGAGTTGGTTATGCATGTGATGAAATCCAAGAACGAATCAGGTTCATGAGATGCACATATCAATCAAGAAAAAGGAGGGAAGAAGGTCATGCTAAATTAATTATTCAAATGGTGTAGGGAGTGAAGAGCTGACCCTGGTCAACAGACCCGAGTCTTTCAATCAGATCAGGTCTGCACTACATGATAAAGCGAATAAGACAAAATAACTAAAAATGTAAATTAATCTAAATTAAAAATAAAAAATTTATTAAATAAATAATATAAATAGAAAATTTTAATAAATCAATAATCTTAATTATAATGATTTTTAATAAATTAAATAAATAAAATACATAGGTTAAAATAAATAATTACCCATTATTTATAGGTATTTATACCTATATATACAATATCTGTATTTATAGTTATTTATTTTTACAAATAAATAAATATATATATTAATATTTTATTTTTTTCAAGGATTTTAATGATATTTTCTTTTGTTTTTATAAAATAATTTCTTAGGCTAAATAAATAGGTATATTTACAGTATAGACGGTGATATATATACAATATATAAAACAAATTATTTTTTTGTGAATTTTGACTTTGTAATTTTTATTTTCATTTTATTTTCATAAAATACAATATTTAAAATTATTTTAACATATAATATGAATAAAAATATAAATAAAAATAAGAATACATTCATAAAATTTATAACACAGACACAATATACTATAAACTCCAAAAAGCCACTTTTTACATCTTCATTCCAACTTCAATGAAACTACTTTCGTTTTGAAGCTTATTTTATTTAGAATACAATTAAATGAGTTTGCTTTAGTTTGAGTTTTTTATGGAGAAGATATGGATATGATTATTTTGGTTATGCAACCTTTTCAAAGTGTCATTATTTACGTTATGTACAATTGATCTTCTTGCAATTATTTTTATTATTTACAACTTATTTTTCTGTACAACTTCTAAGAAGAAAATATTTTTTACTTGAAATTAAATGGGTGATAAAAAATAGAGTAAGGATATATATACCAAATAATGATGTATATGCATTGATGAATAATGATTAATATACAAATGGAATTCATTTTTGCATGATTTTTCTAAAGAAGGCCTTATCCCCCTACTTTATTCATTGTCACTCAAGTCAAGTCTTGACCTTTTCTTTGGGGCCAGAGTCAACATGTATTTATTGCATATCTACAGTCTTCATTTTCTTTGTTGCTTTATTTCTTTAATTATTTAATTTTAAGTTAAAACAATGATAATTATATAGTATTTACAAAATAATAAAAAATTTATAAAGATATGGATTTATTAATATTTACAGGTGTTTAAGAAGGGATTTTAAGCTAAAATAAATGAATAAAGATGATGAAATGCAGATTCATCACCCACTATATTTTACCTTTGTTAGTCCCTTAGCAAACACTTATTTGAAGATTAAATGACTAAAAAAAAAGTAAGAAAGAAAAATAAAAAATTTAGAAAAATTTTGATTTTTGAACTATTCTGCATAAAATCAAAGTATGGAGCTCGATCAGACCTTAGGATTATTAGTTTGGTTGAACCTTATTGGGAAATGGAGTTAAAACCTAACAACCATCAAATTCTACAAGACTCCTATTTAGGTCTTCTCAACAATCAGGTCAGAATAAGTTCTCATATGTAAATTCTGATGACTATGAATCTACTTGTATTGTGTATGTGAAATATAACTCTCCACATAAGAAATGACAAAGACCAACCTTCTCTTAGCAAGGTAACCCTAATTCCCCAGTCTAACTACTCTTTTCTCGAGGAGCATGGTATTTCCTTATAAGTTCAGGTATGTGCTATGTCCACAAACGAAGGGGGAGAAAACATAAGAATGAGAAGAGAAGTGGGGTGTGTCCAGTGTAGCCACATCTTCTTGTGAAGCCGGTTAGTGTAGCCAAGTCTCCATGAAGATCTGTAGTCTCTTTGAAGCTGGATCAATGTGGTCAAATATATACATAACTTTATTTTTTTATTAGAATACATATTACTTCTATTTGGGGGAAATTATTGTTGCACCACATGGATCTTATTATGACCTTATGGTACAGAATCTTTCTTTCCGCACATGTTTTGGGGTCTTAGAAAAATTATGCCAGCAGACCATCCCTCATCCGAAGCTTTATTTCAAGTCACATCTCCTGTCTTTAGACATCCATGCTACTAGACTAGGTTGGAGCACACTGACCGCTCAAGGTAACTGTGTATGTTTTCATTCGTGGGTGTCTCTTGCCAGAGGATTATAACCCTCATTAGTGAAGAGCTACGTGTAAAGTGCTTCTCCAAGTTAGGTCATCGTCTAATAAAACCATACTGTGTATGAAATATTCTACTTAACCAATCAAGATAACATGTGAACATAGTCCTGTGAACTCACCGAATTAAGCCCCTATGATCGGAAAAGTCTTAACTCTAGCTCCTATAAGGTTCCTATGAAATTAAATGGATTAAGGTCTTACTCAAGCTTCACTCTTCGATTTTATTCGAGACTAGTTTAAGCATTAATATAATTTTGAAAAATGCAAATGCAAGAAATATATACAAACTATTTTTTTCCAAAAAAATAAAAGAAAAGGCAAATATTTTTGAAAAGTTTTTCAGAGAGTTTTTATAAATTTTTATGGATTTTAAATTTTATAGTTTTTAGAGTTTTTCAATACACATTTAAGAATTTATAAGGATTTATATAAATTTAAAAGGGCTTTCTACAAAACATATACAAAGTTACACACATTTATACATGATTTTGCAAAAAGTATATTTATTTACAAGTTTTATATACAAATTTTACAAGGAGGTTTTTTTCTTCTAAGAATTTTATGTGTACATTTTAATAAAGAATTTTATATACAAGTTTATACAAATTTTATACAGAGGATTTTATTAAAGACTTTTCTGCACAAAAGAATTTTTATTCACATAATTACTAGGTGATTACAAGTTCTATTTACAAACATTTGTACAACTAGTAAATACACATAATATGTACAAACAAGTTATTTATATACAAGGTGACATCATTAGTTACAAACAATTTTAGAAAACATACAAATCTTTTACAAAATATTTTACAGAATATTTTACAAGATTTTACAAAATAATTTTCACAAACATTTTATAAAAGGTTTTAAAAAATAATTTACAAACCTTTATAAATCAAATTTTACAAAGATTTAATTTACAAACATTTTACAATCATTTTTACAATATAAATAGTTTGGTACAAAATAATTTATAAAGATTTTCTAAATAAAACTATTTTATAATAATGTTTATACAAATATTTTTACAAAAAAATTGACAAAACTTTTACAAAGAATTTTTACAAAAAATTACAGAGCATTAATACAAAAAATTTCACTTAAATTTTACAAAACTATTTACAGCATAACTTTTCAAAGAATTTTTACAACCTTTTTACAAAGCATTTTTATACAAGTTTTATTATCCATATTATTAACAAACAAAAGTATGAGCTATGGCTAAATCATGTATACAATATATACAAAACCCCCTATACATAGCTCGAACTATGTTCTCATAGTGACCAAGAAGTGACAAAGGAAGACATAACTCGTGTTAAGTATAGAAAAGTGAAATAAATCTATACAACAACGGCTCAAAGAATAAAGAATAAAAAGAATAGAAGTCAACGATCCCCTTATAGTTAGGATCAAAATAATCCCAAGCATAGAGACTGTACAAGCGGGGAAAACTAAGGAAAAGAACGTACAAACTCAACGACCTGACATGTCCTCCCCTATACTTAGGGTAAAACATCCCTAAGTATAGAAAAAGAATATCAACAAGTTGAAGAACAAATGAACAAATGGAAGAAGTAAAAAGAAAAATAATTGAAATAAAGAAAAAAGAAATGAACGACATTATTCCCCCTATACTTAGGGTAAAGTATAACTGAGTATAGGTAAAAACAAGAGTGATGAAATAAAAAGAAAATGAACAACTCAAGTCTTTAAATTCCACTATACTTAGGATAGAGTATATCCTAAGTATATAACACATACAAGGGAAGAGGTGATGATAAAATAGAATAAGAAAGAATAAAAAAGAAAGGAATACATATAAGAGAATATTAGCTCATATATCAGACATAAAAGATGTCAAAGATCATTGTCTCATACCAAATGGATGGAATCAACCACGAACATGAATGTATCGTGCTCTAGATATGGCTTCAGCAACCGTCCATTCACAACAAATGGTTGTGCGTTGACAATTCCAGTAATCTGTTCAAATCCACTATCCTACTCATGCATGCTCTCTCATTGTCCAAGTTGCAAAAAACAAAGTTCCCATAATGATTTTTGAATAATATTAACTAACAAGTGGCAAGGCTTTCCATAAACCAATCTATAGGGATATATACCCAATGAAGACTTGTTGTCATTCGATAAGCCCATAAAACTGAGTCAATCTTCCAGAGCAGTTCTTTTAGCCATGTGAGCCTGAGGCGAACCATTCCTACAATAAATGTTATTGTAATGTTTCATTTATCAATAAAAGTTATTGGTTATTTCACTCCCTATATGAGATTAAATGAAGGGATGCACAATAAGCCCCTCTGTAAAATTAAGGTTATGTACCAAGGCCATCTTAATAATCATACAATTGTTGATTCAATAGTTGAATCATAGAGGTTGGTGCTTGGATGATATCTAAGGAGTTAGATTGAGAACTCATTAAGCACCGTCAAATTATTGTTAAGAGAAGATCTCTAGATTAAGTAGGAGTTGGCAATACTTTCTCATTAGGCTGATATCTGACTGACCTCTTGATGCAGGTCCTCTGCGTGAAAATAGAGATTCGGAGGTGTTATATTAGTTAGGTCAAAGAGTTGACTTAACGAGATCGAGATAATCAAGTACTATGTCGTATATTGTCACGATGTAGGCACACATCCTCTGACCGGAGACATATGTGTTGCTATATGTCTAAGTACGTACATTTGGCATACCAATAGGTTGATAGCCTAATCAAGGTATAAACACCGACGAGTTGGTGTGCATATGAGGGTATATAAGTGATACGATCTCTTAAAAGAGATCATACAGGTTCACTTATGAACCAAAAGACATGAGCTCACTCATGAGGTATTGGGACCTATCAAATTCCATGCATGGTCAATGTTCTTTGGAAGCATGACAATAATTTGTAGGTATGATATATGATTTTGGAAATCATACGATCGATACCAAATCCCAAAAATTGAATGAAAATCCTAAATATGATAGTGTAAATTGAGTTGTCTTCGGGTTTATCATAGGTCTTACATTATGCATGATGCACATGAATATACCTGAGTGCGATGTGATCATAAATGATTGTATAGCATGACGCTTCCATTCCGAGGTAGTGATGAAACATTTTTGGATTTTAGTGACTCCTCTCAGTAGAGAAGTGCTAAAGAACAGAATCTCATTTCGTTCCATTTTGATCTAATCTTCGTCCAAATGTTAGACATTGATCTGAATGTGATTCAGAAGCAATGAGAAGATTAGATTTACAATTTTGATTTGATCAATCACCTATGAGAGGTCCATGAGATCTGGATTTGAGAAGTGATCTCAATATCCAAGTCACTATATGTGGAACGTACAATCGCCTTTTCCTTATCTCCAAGTATCTGCAGATAAAGCGCATTGTTCTTGAAAGAATTCGAGAATAACATCATTTCTAGATTATATCCAAGAATTTAGAAATAGATAAGTAAATGTGATTTAATTAGTAGGAATAATGTGAATTTCATTCATAATATTTTTATGCATGAGAATGATGATCCAATATAATTAAATGTGATTTAATTATTATGGATAAGAATAATGTGGATTGCACTATCCAATTATTCGTTTATATATTATAAATTTGATTTATAGTATATTGAAGAGATCCTATAGTAATTTTATTTTGATTAATTATTGATGTGAATTGGATTCATATTGGATAATTAATTGAAAATATAATTTACATTTTGTTTTGGGTTGTTAATGCGATTCACAATTTTCCAATAAAATGATTGTAATATTCATAATATAATTATGAATTATTTTTGTGAGATAATTTACAACAAGTGTTGTTGTAAATATTGAAGATTTCATGAGATAATGTAATCCCATAAATTGGAGGAAGATTGCCTCCTTCCAATTCAAAGGAGTTGGACAACCACCAAGTCCTAAAAGGAATGGGTGGTATTCCCCCCATTTTATGGGATGAGGGAGATCTCCTTCCTAATTATATCCAAGGTTGATTGATTTTATTTGTAATTAATTTATATTATTATTCAATATGTATTTTAATTAAATTAAATTAATTATTGTTATGTTTTTATAACAAGATCATGGCCATTGAAAGAAACACAAATCAATTTCATCCATTGATTTTGTGTTGTCCATGGATTAAGATCCTGTTGGAAATGCGAGCCCACGACGAGCCATTATGCAATAAATGTTATTGCAAATATCATTCCTTGATCTGAAATGAAGAATAATTAATTTGCATAATAGGTCCCTTAGTACAATTAGGGATATGTACCATGGCCATCTTAATAATCATACAGCTGTTGATTCAACTATTGAATCATAGAGGCTGGTGCTTGGATGAATATCTAAAGAGTTAGATTGAGGACTCATCGAGTACCGTCAGATGATTGTTAAGAGATGATCTCCAGCCTGAGTAGGAGATGACAATCCTTATCTCTAAAGGCTGATATCTGACCGACCTCTTGATGCAGGTCCTCTGCATAGGAATAGAGATTCGGAGGTGTCAGATTAGTTATGTCAAAGAGTTGACGTAACGGGATCGAGATAACCAAAGTCCTATATCGTATGCTGTCATGATATAGGCACGCATCCTCTGACCAGAGACAGATGTGTTACTATATGTCTGAGGATGTACATTTGGCAGACCAATAGGTTGATGACCTAACCAAGGTCTATACACCGGTGCGCTGGTGTGCATATAAGGGCATATGAGTAATACGATCTCTCAAAGGGATCATACAGGTTCAGTTACTGAACCGGAAGGTATGAGCTCACTCATGAGATATTAGGAAGAATCAAATTCCATGCGCATGGTCGTCTCGCTTTGGAAGCTTGACTGAATTTGTAGGTTTGATATATACTTTTGGAAAGTATATGATCAAGACCTAGGTATGATATACGCTTTTGGAAAGTGTATGATCGATACCAACTCCCAATGATCGAATGAGAAACTTACTGATAAAACCATGAAGTAGACAATATAAAGTTGATCCAATACTTCGGGTTTAGTCCGAGTCTTCCAGTATGCAGGATGTACAGGTATTGGGAATACCTGAGGGTGATGTGATCATAAACGATTGTATAACCATGACGCTTCCATTCCTAGGGAGTGATGAAACGGGTCTGGATTTTAGTGACTCCTCTCACTAGAGAAGTGATCTGATCTTGGTCCAAGTGTTGGACATTGATCTGAATGTGATTCAGATGCAATGAGAAGATTAGATTTACGGTCTTGATTTAATCAAGCATCTATGGGAGGCCCGCGATCTGGATTTGAGATATGATCTCAATATCCATGTCACTATACGTGGAACAATACAATCGCCCTGTCCTTATCTCCATGTATCTGCGGAGAAAGCGCATTATCCTTGAAGGAGTTCATGGATAATTCTATTGTTGATTTATGTATCCGAGCATTGAGAAAATGGATAATTAATGTGATTTAATTATCATGATTAATATGAATTCGATTCATATTATAAAGAGACTTGTCTTAGATAATTAAATATGATTTGATTATCAAAGATGTAAATAATGTGAATATGATTCATGTTATTTGAGAACAAGAGAATAGAGATCCAAGATGATTAAATGTGATTTAATTATCATGTATATGAGTAATGTGGATAGCAATATCCATATTAGTCATATATATTATAAATGTGATTTATAATATATAAGAGAGAGCTATTTGTAATTTACATTTGTTAATTAAATGTTAATGTGAATTGGATTCACATTGGACATTGAATTGAAAATGTAATTTACATTTTGTTTTGGGTTGTGAATATGATTCACAAATTTCTCAATGGCAAGATTGCAATGTCTACAAAATAATTGTGAATTATTTTTGTAGAATAATTTGCAACAAAAGTTGTTGTAAATAATGGAGATTACATAAAAGATGAAATAGCCACCTTCCTAATGGAGGAGGGTGGACAGCCACAACTCCCATTAGGAAAGGGAGGCCGTCCCATCTCTCCACATGGAAGAAGGCTTTCTCTCCTTTCATTTTCTCCATGTATTGATGACTTAATTTTGTGATTAAATTGTGTTGATTTATCAACATATATTTAAATTAAATTAAATTAATTATTGTTGGTTTTACCAACACAAATCTTAGCCATTAAAAGAAGCACAATCAATGAGAGCCATTGGATTTGTGTTGTCCCATGGATTGAGATCCATGGATCCCAAAACCCTATAAAAGGAGAGGCATCCCATTGCTCTTCTTTACACACACTATGCTTGAGAAGCATATTTCTCTCTTTCTATTCTCTCTACATGCCCTCTCTCTCTCTCCTTCTCATGGCCGTCCACCATGGATGCCCTAGAGAGGTTCTCCATCGCCGCAGCGTCGTCGTTATGCTGCCCGATGGTTTGCTCGTGGAACTCCGTCTACTTAAGAATGCCTTGCTCGTGAAGAAGACGTCGGATCTCGTGTGTCGAGATCAGGAGATCCGCCGCTTGGATCATCAACATGGATTGCGAGAAGCACACGGTTTATCCCCGCGCTCGCAAGCGTCTCCTCCGTCGGATCGGACTTGAGACAGGAGGTCTCTTCATTTAGAGACTCGATCGCAACCACGCTTCAAGAGGTAACCCTAATACTTGTTTGTAGTTTAGACGAAACATCCGAGAAGTGTTCTTGGATCATGTGGCTTCGTCACATGAAAAATTTTAATTTCCGCTGCATAGAACAACTAGTACGACTAGTCGTTCTTCGTCGCATTCGATACGACGATCATGCTTCCATGATGCGCTTGAGGATCTAACCATATCCTTCAAGTGGTATCAGAGCCTTAGGTCGGTGGTTTTGGATACGATCCATGAACCGAGAATGACTTGGGTTCATTAGGGTTTGCGAAAGTTTTCTTGCATTTCATTTTCGCATCTCTGTTTTGATATTATTTTCGGCACTGTTTAAATTGTTTAAACACGAAAATCATAATTGTATTTTATTCGCATTAAATAAAGAAACCGTAGGATCTAAGTTTGCGTGATTTTGATTCCGTTTGCTCTAGATATGCTCATTTTAGTGAACATGTATCCACTGTTTCGGGGACTGCGGATCATGAAGTAATTAAAATATTAATTATGGATTTGAGACACCTTGAAATGCATGCAAATCACTTAGGTTCTGTTGTAAATCAAGTTAGAAAACTTTAGGAACTTACTTTTGCTTAATTTGGATTTAAATTGATTGAGATGTAGTATTTTTAGTAAGTGAGGGTCACTGCTGGAAATACTTTCCTAATCAAGAACCTAGTGATTGTCATTTAATCAATAAGAGAAATTAAATTGTTTAATTTCCTGGAATAATTGTGCATAAATATTTGTGAAATATTTGATGATAATTATGTCCTTAAATGACTTTGCCCTAACCAACAAATGATTAGATGTGATCTAGATCAAGATTGGTTACATGATCTACATGATCAACATTCCAACAAACATGTTGCTTGAATAGGACTTGGGATTTGTTAAGCAAATCTCATTATAATGTTAATCGGGTGGATATGGTGTCTAGTCGGAGAGCATTGGGGTTGCGGGTTGCAACGTATGTGGTCCCTCCCACTCTCGTCGGTACTGACCATGACAGCGGGTAGGGTTAGTATAATGCTTAAAAAATCATGATGTATTTCTAATTATTAAAATTCAAAATAATACGTATTTGAGATAATACTATAATTCAAGTAACAATTAAAAAAATGTTTGTTGGATATTAGTTGATCATTAATTTAATATGATTAGATTAATTAGAATCCAATTAAAATTAAGACACTCTATTATAAATAGACGTGTTATTTCCCTTGGAAGAATTAATTATAATGAATATGATTCATAATGATTAATTAGAATTTGAATATGATATGGAGGATCACATTAGTGACATCCATGATCTCCCGTCAAGGCGGAGGGTTCCGTCGCCAGATATTGTATGTAGGAGACGCCTGTCCGAAGTGACAGCTCCTGCATACGATTCATTTGGATCGGGCAATTCGTTTCTTGAAAGAGTAAGGACGTATGTGTGATGACCCCAATATCGAGTCCTCATATTATTGGGACGATATTGGATTGCGCATAGCGAGTTGTATTCTTGTTGACGGTTAGTTCAATTAATGACGGGTCAATATCGTCTTAGGGGTGGTGGGCCCGGGTGTTAAAGACCAAATTAGGAGATGCAAGTTGGACATGCAAGGCGGAATGTGTTCCCGCTTCTTTTTATCCGAGTTGTAAGTTCTCATATTATTGGCATGCAACAAAGATAAGGAAGGAGATCCCAGATCTTGGTTGAGATATAATGGTAAGTATATCTCTTACATTGAGAGTGATTAAGGGAATGAACTTTCAATGTTGACAAGGCATGACAACTTTGATATAAAATTTCCTAAATCAAAGTAAAATATGTATATGTATAAATATATACACTTATGCAAATTTCTTATTTCAGATAATCCTTCATTAAAACCCACTCAATGTTATACTCAATAATAACCAGTAAAATATCATGGATTGGACTCATGATCCAGATATTGTACTTGCAGTTGGACACATAATGTATGTGGTTGCAATGTGCAAGTTTTCTCATAATAATGAGGAATGACAATTAAATAGATAATAGGAATACAGCCCTAGGGTTTGTATGTCTCTATAGTTTTGATCTCATCGGATGTACTTTGGAAGTAACATGTCGATGATGATCGCAATTGTCAAATAATCCTTATAAAATCAATGAAGATATTCTGGCATACATATGTGCTCTCAACATTTAATCATGAGTGACGTGGTTCTCTGCATCATGTAGAATGGTAGCTCTATAAGAGATGATGTATTCAAATTGTTTGAGTACCTACCTGAACCTATGTTTTAAGAGTTTAGATGGATGTAGATGATGAGTGCCATCATTATACTATCTATACTCTAGTCATTCATGAAGCTTCATAATATTCATATTGTATGAATTTAATGAAGCATGTATAAATGTTGAAATGCTCTTACATTAAATTCTTTTGAATTTAACATAAGAGATCCTTAGTCTTAAGCAATGGTTGCTTATAGATAAAGGGAGTGCAGTGGAAGCAAGTATGGTCAAAGAGTTGACTGTACATCTATGACTTCCATATGTCATTCGAAGAGTTGAAAGAATGCCAATACTGCAATAAGTTGATGTGTTGATAGTATGACTATCAAGTCTGTCTAGAATCCTTAGAGAAGGACTCAGATGGAGCATCGGATTAATCTACATAAATCATTGATATTGACTTGCTTATTAAATAAGATAAAGTCAAATAATTGTATCTCAATCTTCTGATGACATTTGCAATAGGTTGCATATGTTTTAGAAGACTGGAAAATTTGATCTTAAAGGTTTGTAGTTATCCACATGGATATTGATGCAATTGTTGCAACAATCTTTGTTGGATTGGTAGACTTGTTAATTTCAGTGGGAGAGCCCTTAGTCTTAGAGAATGTCTCTATGACCTGGATATAGGAATACACTCATTGTTTGTTTCTAAATGTTGGAAATAAACATGAATTCTGAGATAGAACTATCATAAAGAGTTATGATGGAAATATTTCAGATAGTAATCTAAAATCTAGTGGACTCCACTAAATTAGAAAATTGATGAATGGTTCATTAACATTTCTAAATGCTGAAATTAAACCTTAAGATCAATAAGAGGATGAAGATCATTTGACAATGATCTAGCATCAAGCCTTGGACATTTGTTTATTGATTTGATCAATAGACTAGTAAGAGATGAAACTTTAGAATGTCTATAATTTCAAAACTTACATACTTATGAATATTGTATTCAAAGTAAAATGTCCAATACACCCTTCTTAGAGAAAGGTGTAAGATGCTAAGGTATTCAGGATCTCATACATATTGATGTATGTGGATCATCTATATCATAGTGAACATTGTGGATATGTGATATCGATGATTATGTATGATATGGGATTTCTTCTCTTCACCTAAGAAACCTTTGAAATGTTCAAAGATTTCATTATTTTTGGTTTAGAACCAAAGTTTAAAGGAAGATAAAATGAAATTGATGTAATCTAGGTAGCAAGTACCTGCTAGCTAAATTCAAAGAATACCTTATGGAGATATGAATATCATTTCTATCTCAATCCTCCTAACACACCTTAACTCAATAGAGTTATAGGGAGATACAATTGGATCATGTGTGACATGATCTTATCAATGATGAATTTTAGCATAATTATCCCTTAGTTTCCAGGTATGTATGTGTAGTAGAGACTACAATGTATATCCTCAATAAGGTTCCATGTATGTTGGAATCTAGCACTTAAGAGTGCTGCTTCATTAGGAAAATAAAGGATGGTATTGGATACCTACTTTATGACCTTGAGATTCTTAAAGTATCTCATCTCTGAGAATGTGATTCTTAGAGGTTGAGACTCTTGAGAATCAAGATGAAAGTGAAGTGTAGGAACTCATTTAATCTTGAGAAGATAATGAGGCTCCTGAAATTGGAAACTAAAAGGGACAATTAATGATGAAACATTAATACCTCTTCAAATGAGTTTGAGGATGTATTCCATGTGTCAGTTAAGTCTGACAATGATCGGACTTCATGTGGTGAAGCTCCTAAGGATCATGACATGGAAAGATGGATTTTAGCAATAAAAGTCTAACGTAGTCTTCATATACAAGTGTTATATGGACCCTCGAGGATCCACCTATATGGGTAATACCTGTAAAGGTGTAAATGGATCTTCAAGAGAAAGGGAACCTGATGAGAAGGTGGAGACCTTCAAAGCACGGTTCGTAGCCATGAGCTACACACCAGAAGAAAAGACATTGCGATGAGACTTGCTCTTCGGTGACCATGCTTAAAACCATCAGAATATTGCTAACCTTAGCTACACAACTCGACTATTGCATCTTCAAGATGTAAGTCAGTATTGCATTCCTCTATGAATATCTCTCTGAGGATATTCACATGAAGTGGCCCCAGGGCTTCATGGTTGAGAAAAGCAAGATGTGAAAACTAAGGAATCCATCTATGGACTCAAATAAGCTTCTGAAGTTGGATCATAAGATTTGATGAAATTATAAATGTTATGATTTCAGATAGAATCTGGATGAACCATGTGAAGCTTAGCGGGATTGCCTTTGTGTTCATCGTGCTAAATGTAGATAATATCCTAATCATTTAGAATGATATAAGGATGATAATAGTTGTTTTATAGATTGGCTATTCCATATCTTGAAATATAATTTCAAAGATACCTCTTAGATCTTAGTTCTGAAATTGTTCAGAAGCAAAGAGCAGAGGATAATGGGACTGTCACATTTGTAGTACACCTTGGACATATTCTGTTCTTAGAAATTCCAAGAAAGACTTCCTTCCCTTAAGATATGGTATTGACCTATCTAAAGGGATAGCACCTCAAAGAGTTGAGGAAGTGAATGGTAGAACTACTTGCCCTTGGGCATCAGTTCTGAGAAGCCTGGTGTGTGCTAGATGTGTACAAAAGCTAGATGGCTGCCATGCAGTGAGAGTAGTAAACTGTTACTAATCCTACTATGGAAATAAAACACTTGGTTGCAGTAAATGCAAAATCTTCATAGATGACAAGATTTTTGAGATAGTGATCTCAAAGTCTTATCTTCAAAAACTTAAGACTTTATAGATAGAGATCTAAAAGGTCTTAATTGTGGATACCTTAATAGATAGTGATCTCAAGGAATAAGGGTATTCTGATAAGGATTATGGAAATACTAGTTATGATAATTGTTAAGCTGTAGTGTCAAGGACACTGTAACTAACAAGATTGAGTATTGGTTGCATAAGATGCAACATTCGCATTGGATGCGAGCACTGTTACTGGGGATATGCAAGTGCCGTAAAAGGAGTTGGCATAGTCTCACGGGAACAGAGCGACTGATCAACTTACCTAGCTATTTTCTAAATAGCCTATGATTGTCACATAAGTGCGGGTGTTTACTCCGGAAATCAGTGGTCTTAAGTTCCTCACAAGGCGGGAACCCAGTCGCTGAGTCGACCACACAAAATCTGGAATAAAACAACAATTAACCCACAATAAATATATGCAATGAATATCCAAAATGTGGAGTTAAAATTTATTATAACTCTACATGAAATGTGTATAGGTGTAAGCACAAGTAGAGGTCGAACACTGGGAGGCGAAGGGAATGTATGTGTGTTGTGTAATTATTCAATCCTTTGTTCATGTCCATTTATTGTTTTAGTGGGTTTTGGGTTTTATAATTTTTTTATTTTTGTTTTTATGATTTTTATTTGATTTTTATATTTTATATATTTTTTTATTTTCTTTTTATGTTTTTAATTATAGAATACATAGATATGTATTCATATATAAAGAGCTATATAGATATAAGAATAGGGAGAGGGATAAGAAGTATATGGGTATACATACATATATATATATATATATAGATATAAATGCTTAATATATATATATATATATATATATGATTTTTGCTTGGCTTTTTGTATTTTTTTAATTTTTATGTTATTTTTTCTGGAATTTTTCTGATTTTTATGTATTTTTAATTTCAAAAATGTCCACCATATAGGATTAATTAAATAGCCGAATATAATTTGGGTTTTTACAAATATAAATTAAACTCCAAAATTACCCAAATTAATTTTTAATACATTAATAATAATATATATAGATAATTACAGAAGAGAAAAAAATATATATATTTTTGGATTTTTAAGGGTTTTTCTATTTTTTTAGGATTTGGAGCTTCTTGAAAATTTTATGTTTTTCTTTTTCTATTTTTAGGGTTTTTCATTTTCTGGACTCAATATATATATATATAATTATACCATATATATTTTTTTTGTAATTTTTCAAAATGTTTTTCTAATTTTTTTTATATTTTAGACAATATCAAAAATGGCTTCTTTTTATTTTCAATAATTAGGAAAAATGCCAAAAATGTGAAATAAAATGTGGGCATGCAAGAGCATCACATAAAGCATCTATCCTAATTTTCCTGGATTTTTAGAAGCATAATGGGTATTTTTAATAAATAGATAAAAGACACAAGACTAAAACAGCCTGGTAGGGGCATTTTTGCAAATAAAATAATTTCTAGGGGCGTCAGTGCAAAAATACCAGAAAATTATAACGTGTTCTGCAATTTTAAGGACTAAAATCAATTAATCAAACCCGCCAGGTCCCCCTTGCAATTTAACCATCACGTGGGACTACATGTGATCCACACCCACAGGGACTAAAATGCAATTTTAGATAATCTAGGGTCCTGGTTGCAATTTTTCACAAAAATAACACACTTTATATTTTATTTAATGGACTAACGATAAATATGCAAAAATACAAGGGGACATATGCAATTTTACCACCTCACGTGGGACGACACGTGGGGTGACGTGGAATGGACCCAAGTGCAATATGGCAGATATACAGGGGGTCAAATGCAAAATTTCCACATTATTTACAATGTTATATTTAATTTACAGTATTAAAAATTAAATACAAAAAGTGCGGGGGTTGAATGTACAAATTACCCCCAACGTGGGCGCTGATGGACGGCTGATCTGCGTTCACTAATACACGTGGCACCTCCACGTGGGCCGACGACGCTTCGCCGATGAGCGGTGCGGATTAGATCTCGGGGCTGAGATCGACAGTGGATGCTCTGCTCCATCGGACGGCTGTGATTGAAATTGGGACCTGCTCTTCATCCAACGGCAGAGACGACGGCTGGAAGAATGGGGAAGAACGCTCGCCTGGGCGAGCTTCCTCTAGTGAGAACTCGCGTCTCCGTCGACCTTCGCTGCTCCACAGTGTCCCAAAAGCTTCCTGGAAGTTGGCTCTCTCCGCTGGAGGTGGTAGGTCGGCCGGAGGTGCCCTGGAGCGGCGCCACGAGCTCGGTGAAGAAATGCGGCTCCAGGTACCTCCACCCGCGAGCGAATTGAGTCCTGGTGCTCCTCAACGCACCTGACCTGCACAGGAACGAAGCTCGGCTCGAGGCGGTGCTCCTCGGCCCAAAACTGAAGCTGTTAGCATAGGGAATGGGTGAGGGCGGCGATGCTCCGGCGATGCGGAGGAGATGAGCATCGATTCGCGGAACCAAGGAGGCTCCGGTTGATAGGAGGTGGCTGGAAGGTGGAGAAGGCGAAGGGACGAAATGGAGGTGGAAGCGAGTCGGGGAATCGTCGGGAACACGGTGAAAAGCTCGCCGGAGCGGAGCTCCGGTGAACTACAAAATCACTAAACTATGCTAAACTAATAAGCGAAACATAAAACCAATTGCAGGAATGAAATGCTGGGAGTATAAACTACCTAGAAATGATAAATGCGCAGCTCGAACTTGGCTGGAGGGCCAAGGAGCAGGACGGACGCCGGAGCTCCGCCGTGGGCGCACCTCCTTCCTCCACAAACCTCCTCGACCTTCAGGGGACCTCCTGCTGTCACCAGGATTCACGCTGGACCGAAGGCGAGGGTTCTAGGGCTTCGGAAATGGCCAAAAATCAAGGAAGAAGGAGATGGAGTTATTTATAAACAAGATGGGTCGCCCTTATTGACCGGCTAAAATCTAGGAATCTAAGCTATGTACACGTAATCTAAATGAATGGCGGGGATCATGATGGTTCTCGGAGAAAAATCCGTGAAGGGACTGTCGATGATGGAGCATCATATCACGTGGGAAAAATGGAGGAAAAGGGAGGACGCGACATTTCTGACGAAAATCAGAGGCGCAGGGGGAGTTGACCGGAGGTCAACACTCCCTGGCCCCTGATTGGTCCACATCGGATCGATCTTGACTAATTTATTTAATATATTAAATGAATTAATTAGGTTTTATTTATAAATTAAAAAATGTTTATAAATTAATGTAGTATTTATTTATGATTTTTTTATTTTTTTGAAGTATTTTATTACGGTTTTATTAAAATAATATGTATATGTATGTATTTTACATGTATTTTGTGTATTTTATTTTTAGTCTGTTTATTTTCCTTTGTTATTTTAGTTTCTTATTTTATAATTTTACAACTTATTTTTGTGAGTATACATGTATTTTTATTTAATTTTTATGAGTTTATTTACATTTTTAAATAAATAAGTATATGTATATGTAGGTATACTTATAGGTATTTTATCTGTATATTATATACATTTTATTTATTAAATGAATTTTATTTGTTTTTATTTTGGATTTTTATTTTTAATAAGTTATATATAATATATACATTGTTATAAAACTATAAATAAATAAAGAATAAAAGAATAAAAATCCCTTTTATTTATATACATTCTTAACATGGGTATTTTGCCTATGTGATACATATACTTATTTTATTTTACAAATCCTTTTTAGTTCTCTTTTAATCTCAATATGTTCATGTATTATAAACATTATTTACAAAAATATAAATTTATAAAAATAATGAATATTGAATAAATGGAATATTTTAATCAGGTATTATGTACAAGGGGGGCCAAAAACCTAACTTCCACAGATGGACTCCAAAAATTATGAAACCAATTTTATTAAATAGTTCATGGAAAGCTATATACAATTAAAGGTGAGTTTGGGTCATTTGGAGTTTTTATTTGCAAGATATGGGTCTGTGACGTTGAGATTTTGGCTTTTCATTCTGGGTATAAAATGTACACTGTGTATCCTTTTTATACAAACTCAATTTTGTATTTTTATTTACATTATTATCTACAACTTTCATGTACAAAGTTTCTTTATTTTATGAATAAATAATTATGTACAAAATAGGTGTCAAAAATGCATAAATGGATGAATAAATAAATGAGGTATTTATTGTATAATTGGCCCTTATCTCCCCCTACTTTATTCCTTGTCAACCAATTCCATGCTGGCCTTGGTCTCGGGGTTCGGGTCATAAAATATTTGCAATATTTTATTCCTTTTTCTTTTCTTCCCTTTATTCTATAATTTTGGCTTTAAAAACCTTATTCTATGTACAATAAACACAATGAATCATGAATGCTATTATATACAAATTGATGCTATTTACATGCATTTGCTGGGGTTTTTAAGGCCAAAATGATAGAATAAAGGTGATGAAATGGAGATTCATCACCCCCTATACTTGCCTTTGCTAGTCCCTAGCAAATACTTATGCAATAAGTACAAAAAGAATAAAAAATAAGAAGAAAAGAAAAAGCAAAAGTAGAGAATGTAAAGAATAAATTGAATTGATCATGGTTATTAAACTCATCTGTACAAAATCAAAGTTTGGAGCTCAGGTTAGACCTTGATGTGAAAATGTGTGTGGAACCTAGTCGAGAACCAAATTTAAAACACAACAGCCTTCGAGATTCACAGAACTCGGTTCAAATCACCTCAATAGCCAGGTCAGAACTAGCCTACATCATACGCAAACCCTTATGACTATGAAGCTGACTTGTACGGTGTAAGTGATGATGGCTCTCCCCAACTGAAATGACAAAGAGACTAGCTTCTCTAGAATGACAACCCAATGATTCCCCAATCCAGCCCTCTACCGTCGAGGAGCGGGGTATTCCCTTCTAAGTTCAAGTGGCAACCGACTCAAGAAGAGGGGGGAATAAGAGGTATAGAATTTTGGGAGCTCAACCAGTGTAGCTAAGTCTCCCGCTGCAAGCTTCATGAGATGTAACATGGATACCATAAGCTTTTGCTTTATTGAACTATATACACTCCGGTGGGGTTATTAAATTTTCAATCCGACCCACAATTTTTTTTTGGAGTTCTTTTTGCTTTTTTTTTCAAGCACTTCTGTACAACATATCTACATGGTGCATCATATATACAAGAAATTTTCCTCTTGAGCCAGTAGACTATCCCTCTTTTGAAGCTTTATCGCAACCCACACTCTCCTGTCATTCGACTTCATTGAAACTGGACCAGGTTGGGGTGCACTTCCCTCCCTAGACGAGGAAGAATGTTTCCACGCGTGTGCGTCTCAGACTGGCAAATCCAACCCCCTCACCACCCCAACTGAGTTGAGCCAAGTGAAAGGTGCAAGTGTCCAAGTTAGGTCACGGCCGACAATAGTCATGCGTGTGTTTCGAAAAGTTCTAGTTAGTCCACTGAGGTGACTTGAACCCAGCCCTGATTTCTCAAAGAATTATGTCTGAATAGACCTGAAGTACCTTAAACCTAGTTCCCATAAGGTTCCAGTGCAATTAGGTGCGGTAAGGTTTAACCAAGCTCCAATCTTTGACTTTATTGGACTAGTTCAATCGTCAAGCTCAATCAAAGAATATGAATGCTATGCACATGCTAAATATGCAAAGAATAATGCAATTTTTAAAAGAATTTGAAAACCAGGAGAAATAATTTTTACACAAAGAATTTACAAATAAAAGAATTTTGGCACCCAAAGAATAAAATATATACAACTATTTACACGAGCGTGCCGCTTTATTTTACAAGAATTTACTAGTTTTGACAAGAGTGGTTTATTGAGGTGTATATACAATTGATAAAGAATTTAATGTATTTTATTTATGATTTATTCATTATTATTATGATGCTTTTATTCCTCAGATTTATTTGAAAATCCTTTTGAAAACTATAGTACAAAATAGTTTTTGCAAATATTTACAATCATTTGAAATCCATTTTGCAAAAGATTTTGTCAACACTATATATACATTTTCACAATATTTTTACAAAAATGTTTTCACAATCATTTGCAAATAGGTTTTCAAATCCTTTATTTCACGCAAATAAAAGAATTTTTGCAATCAACATATTTTTACAAAGGTTGAAAATATTTTACAAGAAGTTTTCCAAACAGTTTACACCATTTTTCAAATCATGTTGCAAAGGTATTTTTAACCTGATTTATTAATCAGTATGTATAAAAAGAATCTGAGGAATAAGAAGCCTTATTAATTAATGAATTGTATATGAAAGTACGAGTTATGGATGAAGTATATACATAGTATATACGACCCCCCCTATACTTAGCTTGAGCTATGTCCTCATAGATCGGAAAGAAGAAAGAGAAGACATAACTCGTACTGAGTATAGAAAAGTCTATATTACGACGAAATGAAAGAATAAAGAGATAAATGAATAAGAAAATGACCGTGCCCCCTATACTTAGGATCAAATAATCGTAAGTATAGCAGACTGTACACAAGGCAGGGAGGGCCATGGGTGTTAATAACCAGATCAAAGAATTAACAAATCAGGGGTGCACCCCCTATACTTAGGACAAAGTACGTCCTAAGTATAGAAGATTGTCTTCAAGGGGCGGCACCTTTTATTTAGATACAGAAGATAGAAAAGGAAAAGAAGAAAAGAAGAAAAGAGAGACATATACAGATAGACGAAAATATCATGGAGAATATATGCATCACTCCCCCTATACTTAGGGTGAGATATCCCTAAGTATAAGCAACAACAGGAGTGACAAAACTGAACAACGAAAGAACAACGCGGTGTGTACCCCCCTATACTTAGGACAAAGTACGTCCTAAGTATAGACACAAAGATATGGCGATAGATCTAGGGCACACGTAAACATGCGGGAGAACAGAATATACAACACATATATACAAGTGGTAAAGAGGCTGGTGAAGTACAGGACGGTATCTGACAAGTGAATATCGTACTTGCGTCATCATCTCCCTGTGAGAACGGTGATGCACTCAGACAGTGAAAATACACCCGGATATGCAGTCAGGTGGGTGTAAGCTACCGGGGACAAATAGGTTAGGAAGTAGAGATATTGGGTGCGGTAGCATGAAGCAGATAATCGGCACACAGGGTCAGCATGAGGAAACATAGCCGATACCGTAAGACCGGGAGGAAGAAGGAACAGTACAGATTCCTCCGGTCAATCAGAGTCTCGAGAAGATATGGAAGATAGAGAACAGGAGACATCTTGGCATTCGGTGGTCATGAGGTCGGAAGATCTTCGGAGACACACATCCAATGCCGCAAGACATGGCTCATCCCTGCGAGGGTCGTCAAGGCGAGCGGACGCAAAGGCGTCAATGATCCATCAGACGGATCATCAGAAAATATGGTGTCGATAGACGACATATCAGCTATCAGCAGAAGAGACCGGATAATCTAAAGAATGTGGCAGCGTCCAGCAGATAACTCTCGGGGAACGTGCTGCCAGCTATGCATGAAAACAGCAGATATCAGAAGCTCGACCTTGCGAGGACCGTCAAGGCGAGAAGACTCACAGGAGTGTAATCAGATGGGTCCCATGATCCGCAGATCGGATAGGAAACTCAAGATGGGACCACAAATCAAGCAGATCAGACGACTCGATTCCGTGCTCCGCAGATCGGAGACACAGTCAACAGTGGAAACCGAGCGTAAAGAGAGTGTCGCAGTCTCCCGCAGATAGTCCTCGGAGAGTACTGCGATCTAGGCAAGGAATAATTAGAATGTGTCTCTACCTCGCGAGGGTCGTCAAGGAGAGAGAAGGGCTCAAAGGAGCCGGGTCCATCAGACGGACCCACATATTGGTCTCGATGGTCGACAAATCGGCTACCATCAAAAGAGACCAATCAGATCTGAAATATGTCGTAGTCTCCCGCAGATAACCCTCGGGGAGCTATGAGCTAGTCGAGGAATAATCAGAGCTCTTCCTTGCGAGGACCATCAAGGAGAGCGGACTCAAAGGAGTCTGAGCAAGTCGGTCTCATGCTCCAACAGCTTAGGCGCATAATCAGAAGGGGAGATCGAGCACACAAATCAGACGAGTCGGCTTCGTGCTCCAACAGACAGGAGATCCTGGAAATGAGTGAAGCCGATCGTAAAGAAAGTGTCACATCCGTCTGCAGATAGTCCTCGGGAAGCGATGTGAGCTATGCAGTGAATAATCAGAGTACATCTCGTCCTTGCGAGGGTCGTCAAGGAGAGAGAATGGCTCGTAGGAGCCGGATCCATCAGACGGATCCACATAGAATCTGGTCTTGATAAACGACAGACCGTCTATCAGCGGAAGAGACCAGAGAGCTAAAATGTGTCATAGCCTCTCGCAGATAACCCTCGGAGAGCTATGAACTAGCCATGGAATAATCAGAAAAGTGGAGCTCTGCCTTGCAAGCACCGTCAAGGAGAGAAATCTGACAGTTGGCCTCATGTGCCGACAGATCGAGCACACAGTCACAGGGGGAGGCCAACCAAGCATATCATCTGACTCGGTTTCGGGTCCTATCATGATGGCGACCAAAGTCATGAATGAAACCGTAGTCCTAGAAATTGCCGCATTTTCCCGCAGATAGTCCTCGGGGACAAATGCGAACTAGATCAATGAAGGTCATGGGAATGCTGTCATAGAGTCTCAGGTCCTCGAAATATAGTGAATCCATCAATCAATAGGAGGGCATAAGATCATGTGGGGGAGAAAATAATCAGGTCTATCACAAACCTCCCTCAAGTCAATGCAATAGGCTGAGCTGGCACAACATATCCCCAGGAATCCTCTAAGTGCCAGGGTGGATCTAAGCGCCAGAGATCAAGGATGGGTCAATCAGGAAGATGAGAAATCATGGGGGGCTCGGGGCACCGTCATCATGAAGCACTTATCAAGATAGTCCATCAAAAATCCAAATCAAGACGGTCCAAACCCTCAAAATACATAGATCAGTCGAAATATCATGATATCATCCTCGAATCACTGAAGCACATCACATCCTCAATCCGGTGTGCGAGATCTAAATCCTCAATAAAGATTCACACCTAATGATCATGCATCGACATAAATCCTCAATACACTCATATGCATGTATCCAAAGTCAGATCCACCACATCAATCTCAGCATTCTCAACCTCATTGGCCCGACTTACTCAAATAATCTGTATACATAATCCTCGATACAGGCCTCATCAATATGCACAGCATTCCCGGGTGAAAGGGAGAGGTGATACGGGGTACACAAGAAGGATGGCTAAGAAGGGTACACAATGGGGTGGAGAAGTTGATTGAGGCTACGTGCCAATATCATGGATGATAGAAGAGTGATACAGAGGGGACGAGGAGGGCGTGCAAGAAGATCGGGACATAGACAAAATTGGGTATTCCACACAAGGTGGGAACACCGTCAAAATGGTGGTCCGAAGACAGGTTCTCCTCGAACCGGAGAAGATGGGGATGATACAGTGGTTACGAAGAAGATGGTGAAGAAGATGTCGGGACGACATGGACTTGGGGAAGGAATGATTGAGCTCAAGCGCCAATATCACGACTCAATGCAAATGAAGAGATATATTTATAAGAGAGGTAGAGAGACTCAAAGATGAAAAATGCATGACTCACATGATGGGACTGATTACTCTAATAACGGATGAGAAACATAACGGACTCCAAGTCACAATCAATACACAAGGCAAAACCCCCAATTCACCTACTCGACACAGTGAAGACCGTCAAGTGACAGTCATTTATCTTTTTGGTTTTTAGAGTTAGGTGAGATTCACAAAGTTGTACAAACACTTATGAGGCTTAATAGGATTTGGGTTCTACTCCTTAGCGTGTACGTGAGCACTTAAAACGCATACAATGAGGGGGTTGCTCTCCCCAAGATAAGGAATCCATTACGTTTTATTATTAGGTCAATAGAGTTAGCAGTCCCGATTTTATTTAGGTTATCACTTTTTTGGGTATTTTCAATGCACGTGCCTATCGGGGTTCCAATTTCCATTAAGCATCTTAAGTGGCAAAAACAGAGGGAGAAGGTCGGAAAAGCCATGCAAGTCGAAAATTGGTGATGCATGCTAAGTAAGAAGACTTACAGTGCTTCCCAGCTCTCTCCATGCAGGATGCATAACAGAATTGAAACCTATGCTATATGCAAATGCAAGCCGAAGAAATCGCCCTAGGATAGTAGCTGCTATTATCGTGAAGAAACACAAGTCGGTCATTTATCCCCAACCTAAGAGTCCGGTCTTGGCTCACCCCTCCTCTTCTCGACACACTCGAGTTCAGGAGTAGCGCTTGATGGGGCTCGCTCACGGCACAAGGGTTAAGAGATAAATGAACTGACTGTTTAGATTTGTCTAGATCCAAAACACGCTATAGGTACATGCAAATATATTTAGGGTGTTTGGATCTAATCTATTGGCAAGCAATTCCTAAGCTAGGGCTCATTCACACAAAATAATAAAAATACAATAAAAAGAAAGAGCGTCAAAACCGTCGAGACCCCCAAGGGAACAATCCCTCGGGCAATGGACCTCGGGAGTCGGAATGTACCTGTGAGAGTCCTGTATTATTACAAAATTCTAAGTGTCACTCTCTCACATGAATATACATAATGAAATAATATGCATAAAAATAGGGACTATCTTCAAAAATTCTCTTTCTTCTCCCTTTGATGCTCTCTCCTGTTGGCTTGGCATAGAAGAGCCAACTCCACCTTGCTTGGGTGCATAGGTCCTCCTAGGAGGTCCTCCTTCGCTTGGCGGTCCCTCGCATCAAAGTCAAAGAAAAGAGATGGTCAGAGCAGTCAATCAAATAATATCAAATAAAAATAAAAATAAAAATCACACAAATAAATAAATATATGGACATGCGCAAAGAATTAAATAAATGAACAAATAAGCTCACAAAATCATACAAAATCCGTTGCCTCCCCGGCAATGGCGCCATTTGTTTACTCCGGAAATCGGTGGTCTTAAGTTCCTCACAAGGCGGGAACCCAGTCGCTGAGTCGACCACACAAAATCCGGAATAAAACAACAATTAACCCACAATAAATATATGCAATGAATATCCAAAATGTGGAGTTAAAATTTATTATAACTCTACATGAAATGTGTATAGGTGTAAGCACAAGTAGAGGTCGAACACTGGGAGGCGAAGGGAATGTATGTGTGTTGTGTAATTATTCAATCCTTTGTTCGTGTCCATTTATTGTTTTAGTGGGTTTTGGGTTTTATAATTTTTTTTATTTTTGTTTTTATGATTTTTATTTGGTTTTTATATTTTATATATTTTTTTATTTTCTTTTTATGTTTTTAATTATAGAATACATAGATATGTATTCATATATAAAGAGCTATATAGATATAAGAAGAGGGAGAGGGATAAGAAGTATATGAGTATACATATATATATATATAGATATAAATGGTTAATATATATATATGATTTTTGCTTGGCTTTTTGTATTTTTCTAATTTTTATGTTATTTTTTCTGGAATTTTTCTGATTTTTATGTATTTTTAATTTCAAAAATGTCCACCATATAGGATTAATTAAATAGCCGAATATAATTTGGGTTTTTACAAATATAAATTAAACTCCAAAATTACCCAAATTAATTTTTAATACATTAATAATATATATAGATAATTACAGAAGAGAAAAAATATATTTTTTTGGATTTTTTAAGGGTTTTCTATTTTTTGAGGATTTTGGAGCTTCTTGAAACTTTTATGTTTTTCTTTTTCTATTTTTAGGGTTTTTCATTTTCTGGACTCAATATATATATAATTATACCATATATAATTTTTTGTAATTTTTCAAAATGTTTTTCTATTTTTTTATAATTTAGACAGTATCAAAAATGGCTTCTTTTTATTTTCAATAATTAGGAAAAATGCCAAAAATGTGAAATAAAATGTGGGCGTGCAAGAGCATCACATAAAGCATCTATCCTAATTTTCCTGGATTTTTAGAAGCACAATGGGTATTTTTAATAACTAGATAAAAGACACAAGACTGAAACAGCCTGGCAGGGGCATTTTTTGCAAATAAAATAATTTCCAGGGGCATCAATGCAAAAATACCAGAAGATTATAACGTGTTCTGCAATTTTAAGGAGTAAAATCAATTAAGCAAACCCGTCAGGTCCCCCTTGCAATTTAACCATCATGTGGGACTACACGTGATCCGCACCCACAGGGACCAAAACGCAATTTCAGATAATTTAGGGTCCTGGTTGCAATTTTTCACAAAAATAATACACTTTATACTTTATTTAATGGATTAACGATAAATATGCAAAAATACAAGGGGACATATGCAATTTTACCACCTCACGTGGGACAATACATGAGGTGACGTGGAATGGACCCAAGTGCAATATGGCAGAGATACAGGGGGTCAAATGCAAAATTTCCACATTATTTACAATGTTATATTTAATTTACAGTATTAAAAATTAAATACAAAAAGTGCGGGGGTTGAATGTACAAATTACCCCCAACGTGGGCGCTGATGGACGGCTGATCTGCGTTCACTAACACACGTGGCGCCTCCACGTGGGCCGACGACGCTTCGCCGATGAGCGGTGCGGATTAGATCTCGGGGTTGAGATCGATGGTGGATGCTCTGCTCCATCGGACGACTGTGATTGAAACTGGGACCTGCTCTTCATCCAACGGCGGAGACGACGGCTGGAAGAACGGGGAAGAACGCTCGCCTGGGCGAGCTTCCTCCGGTGAGAACTCGCGTCTCCGTCGACCTTCGTTGCTCCACAGTGTCCAAAAAGCTTCCTGGAGGTTGGCTCTCTCCGTTGGAGGTGGTAGGTCGGCCGGAGGTGCCCTGGAGCGGCGCCACGAGCTCGGTGAAGAAATGTGACTCCAGGTACCTCCACCCGCGAGCGAATTGAGTCCTGGTGCTCCTCAATGCACCTGACCTGCACAGGAACGAAGCTCGGCTCGAGGCGGTGCTCCTCGGCCCAAAACTGAAGCTGTTAGCATAGGAAATGGGTGAGGGCGGCAATGCTCCGGCGATGCGGAGGAGATGAGCATCGATTCGCGGAACCAAGGAGGCTCCGGTTGATAGGAGGTGGCTGGAAGGTGGAGAAGGCGAAGGGGAACGAAATGGAGGTGGAAGCGAGTCGGGGAATCAGTCGGGAACACGGTGAAAAGCTCGTCGGAGCGGAGCTCCGGAGAACTACGAAATCACTAAACTACGCTAAACTAATAAGCAAAACATAAAACTAATTGCAGGAATGAAATGCTGGGAGTAAAAACTACCTAGAAATGATAAATGCGCAGCTCGAACTTGGCTGGAGGGCCAAGGAGCAGGACGGACGCCGGAGCTCCGCCGTGGGCGCACCTCCTTCCTCCACGAACCTCCTCGACCTTCAGGGGACCTCCTGCTGTCACCAGGATTCACGCTGGACCGAAGGCGAGGGTTCTAGGGCTCCGGAAATGGCCAAAAAGCAAGGAAGAAGGAGATGGAGTTATTTATAAACAAGATGGGTCGCCCTTATTGACCGGCTAAAATCTAGGAATCTAAGCTATGTACACGTAATCTAAATGAATGGCGGGGATCATGATGGTTCTGGGAGAAAAATCCGTGAAGGGACTGTCGGTGATGGAGCATCATATCACGCGGGAAAAATGGAGGAAAAGGGGGGACGCGACATTTCTGACGAAAATCAGAGGCGTAGGGGGAGTTGACCGGAGGTCAACACTCCCTGGTCCCTGATTGGTCCACATCGGACCTATCTTGACTAATTTATTTAATATATTAAATGCATTAATTAGGTTTTATTTCTAAAACAAAAAATGTTTATAAATTAATGTAGTATTTATTTATGATTTTTATTTATTTTTTTTGAAGTATTTTATTACGGTTTTATTAAAATAATATGTATATGTATGTATTTTACATGTATTTTGTGTATTTTATTTTTAATCTGTTTATTTTCTTTTGTTATTTTAGTTTCTTATTTTATAATTTTACAACTTATTTTTGTGAGTATACATGTATTTTTATTTAATTTTTATGAGTTTATTTACATTTTTAAATAAATAAGTATATGTATATGTAGGTATACTTATAGGTATTTTATCTGTATATTATATACATTTTATTTATTAAATGAATTTTATTTGTTTTTATTTTGGATTTGTATTTTTAATAAGTTATATATAATATATACATTGTTATAAAACTATAAATAAATAAATAATAAAAGTATAAAAATCCCTTTTATTTATATACATTCTTAACATAGGTATTTTGCCTATGTGATACATAGACTTATTTTATTTTACAAATCCTTTTTAGTTCTCTTTTAATCTCAATATGTTCATGTATCATAAACATTATTTACAAAAATATAAATTTATAAAAATAATGAATATTGAATAAATGGAATATTTTAATCAGGTATTATGTACAAGGGGGGCCAAAAACCTAACTTACACAGATGGACTCCAAAAATTATGAAACCAATTTTATTAAATAGTTCATGGTAAGCTATATACAATTAAAGGTGAGTTTGGGTGATTTGGAGTTTTTATTTGCAAGATATGGGTCTGTGACGTTGAGATTTTGGCTTTTCATTCTGGGTATAAAATGTACATTGTGTATCCTTTTTATACAAACTCAATTTTGTATTTTTATTTACATTATTATCTACAACTTTCATGTACAAAGTTTCTTTATTTGATGAATAAATAATTATGTACAAAATAGGTGTCAAAAATGCATAAATGGATGAATAAATAAATGAGGTATTTATTGTATAATTGGCCCTTATCTCCCCCTACTTTATTCCTTGTCGACCAATTCCATGCTGGCCTTGGTCTCGGGGTTCGCGTCATAAAATATTTGCGATATTTTATTCCTTTTTCTTTTCTTCCCTTTATTCTATAATTTTGGCATTAAAAACCTTATTCTATGTACAATAAACACAATGAATCATGAATGCTATTATATACAAATTGATGCTATTTTCATGCATTTGCTGGGGGTTTTATGGCCAAAATGATAGAATAAAGGTGATGAAATGGAGATTCGTCAGCGGGTTTAAATGATTAGCCCATTAATGGCTCCTTGGGCTAGTGGGAGATTGTTGGAAATGCGAGCCCACGGCGAGCCATTATGCAATAAATATTATTGCAAATATCATTCCCTGATCTGAAATGAAGAATAATTAATTTGCATAATAGGTCCCTTAGTACAATTAGGGATATGTACCATGGCCATCTTAATAATCATACAACTGTTGATTCAACTATTGAATCATAGAGGCTGGTGCTTGGATGAATATCTAAAGAGTTAGATTGAGGACTCATCGAGCACCATCAGATGATTGTTAAGAGATGATCTCCAGCCTGAGTAGGAGATGGCAATCCTTATCTCTGAAGGCTGATATCTGACCGACCTCTTGATGCACGTCCTCTGCATAAGAATATAGATTCGGAGGTGTCAGATTAGTTAGGTCAAAGAGTTGACTTAACGAGATCGAGATAACCAAAGTCCTATATCGTATGCTGTCATGATATAGGCACGCATCCTCTGACCTGAGATAGATGTGTATATATGTCTGAGTATGTACATTTGGCAGACCAATAGGTTGATGATCTAACCAAGGTCTATACACCGGCGTGCTGGTGTGCATATAAGGGCATATGAGTAATACGATCTCTCAAAGGGATCATACAGGTTCAGTTACTGAACTGGAAGGCATGAGCTTACTCATGAGATATTGGGAAGAATCAAATTCCATGCGCATGGTCGCCTCGCTTTGGAAGCTTGACTGAATTTGTAGGTTTGATATATATTTTTGGAAAGTATATGATCAAGACCTAGGTATGATATACGCTTTTGGAAAGTGTATGATCGATACCAACTCCCAATGATCGAATGAGAAACTTCCTGATAAAACCATGAAGTAGACAGTATAAAGTTGATCCAATACTTCGGGTTTTGTCTGAGTCTTCCAGTATGCAGGATGTACAGGTAATGGGAATACCTGAGGGTGATGTGATCATAAACGTTTGTATAACCATGACGCTTCCATTCCTAGGGAGTGATGAAACGGGTTTGGATTTTAGTGACTCCTCTCAGTAGAGAAGTGATCTGATCTTGGTCCAAGTGTTGGACATTGATCTGAATGTGATTCAGATGCAATGAGAAGATTAGATTTACGATCTTGATTTAATCAAGCATCTATGGGAGGCCCGCGATCTGGATTTGAGATATCATCTCAATATCCATGTCACTATACATGGAACAATACAATCGCCCTTTCCTTATCTCCAAGTATCTGCGGAGAAAGCACATTATCCTTGAAGGAGTTCATGGATAATTCTATTGTTGATTTATGTATCCGAGCATTAAGAAAATAATTAAATGTGATTTAATTATCATGATTAATATGAATTCGATTCATATTATAAAGAGAGTTGTCTTAGATAATTAAATATGATTTGATTATCAAAGATGTAAATAATGTGAATATGATTCATGTTATTTGAGAACAAGAGAATAGAGATCCAAGATGATTAAATGTGATTTAATTATTATGGATATGAATAATGTGGATAGCAATATCCATATTAGTCATATATATTATAAATGTGATTTATAATATATAAGAGAGAGATATTTGTAATTTACATTTGTTAATTAAATGTTAATGTGAATTGGATTCACATTGGACATTGAATTGAAAATGTAATTTACATTTTGTTTTGGGTTGTGAATATGATTCATAAATTTTTCAATGGCAAGATTGCAATGTCTACAAATAATTGTGAATTATTTTTGTAGAATAATTTGCAACAAAAGTTGTTGCAAATAATGTAGATTACATAAAGATGAAATAGCCCCCTTCCTAATGGAGGAGGGTGGACGGCCACCACTCCCATTAGGAAAGGGAGGCCGTCCCCCCTCTCCACATGAAAGGGAGGCCGTCCCCCCTCTCCACATGGAAGGAGGCTTTCTCTCCTTTCATTATCTCCATGTATTGATGATTTAATTTTGTGATTAAATAATGTTGATTTATCAATATATATTTAATTTAAATTAAATTAATTATTGTTGGTTTTACCAACACAAATCTTAGCCATTAAAAGAAACACAATCAATGAGAGCCATTGGATTTGTGTTGTCCCATGGATTGAGATCCATGGATCCCAAAACCCTATAAAAGGAGAGGCACCCCATTGCTCTTCTTTACACACACTATGCTTGAGAAGCATATTTCTCTCTTTCTATTCTCTCTACACGCCCTCTCTCTCTCTCTCTCTCCTTCTCATGCCCGTCCACCAAGGATGCCCTAGAGAGGTTCTCCATCGCCGCAGCGTCGTCGTTATGCTGCCCGATGGTTTGCTCGTGGAACTCCGTCTACTTCAGCATGCCTTGCTCGTGAAGAAGACGTCGGATCTCGTGTGTCGAGATCAGGAGATCCGTCGCTTGGATCATCAACATGGATTGCGAGAAGCACGCGGTTCATCTCCGCGCTCGCAAGCGTCTCCTCCGTCGGATCGGACTTGAGACAGGAGGTCTCTTCGTTTAGAGACTCAATCGCAACCACGCTTCAAGAGGTAACCCTAATACTTGTTTGTGGTTTAGACGAAACGATCCGAGAAGTGTTCTTGGATCATGTGGTTTCGTCACATGAAAAATTTTAATTTCCGCTGCATAGAACAACTAGTACGACTAGTCGTTCTTCGTCGCATTTGATACGACGATCACACTTCCGTGATGCGCTTGAGGATCTAACCATATCCTTCAGATCCATGGAATTCCAAAATACTATATAAGAGGAGGCACCCTTTGCTCTTCAAGTTACAACATCAACAATTGTTCCCTCTCTCTCATTCTCATGCCACTCTCTCTCTCTCTCTTCCTTGAGTGGTCGTCCACTCTAACCCTTGAGAAAAGATCGTCGATGTCGTCGCATCGTTGTTGTGTTGCTGCCTCGATGACTCGTTGATCTCCGTCTCCTTTGGTGCACATCGCTCTGAAGAACACGTTTGATCTCGTGAGACGAGATCAGGAGATTTGCTTATATTAATAACTTGGATTGCGAAAAGCACGTGATTCATCTCCGTACTCGCAAGCGTCTACTCTGACAGATCGGACTTGAGACAGGAGGTCTCTTTATTTAGAGACTCGATCACAACTACGCTACAAGAGGTATTCCTTTATCTAGTATGTAGTTTATATGAATAGATCCGACAAGTTTTCTTGGACCACATGATTTCATCGATTATTTTTTTTAATTCCGCTGCACCGAGCAACTTGTGTGACTAGTCGCTCTCGATCGCATATGATGTGATCTTCACGCTTCTGTGATGTGCTTAAGGATTTTTCTATATACTCAAAGTGGTATCATATACTTGGTTAGTACTTGGATGTGATCCAAATCCCTAGGCAATCATGATTCATGTTTTAGATGTGCGAGAATAATTATTTTTTGCATTGGATGCAAGATTCGAATTAGTTTTTGATGAAATAAAAACCTACTATTTGTGTATTATTTGGATGTATTTTTTAGTTTACAAAAAGCATTTATAATGTCTAAATATTTCTCATAAATATTAACCTTTATCTGGTTCGAAAAGAGCATGAAACTGATTCGAATAGTTCTTATAATGAAAATTATGTTTGCATGTATTTATGAATCTATAAAAAACTATTTTTTCTTACTATTTTACTATAATGAGGCATGCAATAAACACTTGAATTAAGTATAGGATCAAACCAACAAATTGTACAATTTTATTTGACGCGATTTCGACTCAGTTTGCCCTAGATATTCCATATTTAGTGGAGATGGGTCGGATAATGATTGGATCATCAAGATCTCTTTCTTAATTTATTTATCATTAAATGTCAATAAAGGTATTGAGAATTTGATATTATTAATTTATTATTAATATTTATTTATGAAAATAATTGATTAAACATCAATCATCATTGAATGAGTGTTTCATGAAAGTCCGAGATCATCATACAATAGTTGTAGGACATTCTCTACATGCAAAACTTTGTTACTTGAATAGGATTGGGCATTTGTTTAGAAAATATCCTTATAATATTAATCAAAATCATTTTGAGTATTATTATATGGTATAAATTCGATTGAAAGACTGAGTATCGTCTCAAAATGCGAAATGTTCAAATCACATTATCTTGACCTTAGGCGGGTATGGTATCTAGTCGGGGAGCATTGAAGTTACAGGTTGCTCCATGATCAGTCTGAAGGATATTGAGAATCCTTAAGCGCATCACAGAAGCGTGTCGATCGCATCATATGCAATCGGGGCAACTAGTCGTACTAGTTTCTAGATGCAGCGGAAATTAAACTTTTTAACAAGTGATGAAACCACATGATCACGAGAACATTTCTCAGATCGTTTCATCAAACCACAAAGTATAAGGAATACCTCTTGGCACGTGGTTGTAATCGTGAGATCCCAAACAAGTGATCCTCCTGTCTTAAGTCCGATCCACGAAGAATGCACTTGCAGACGCGATGAGACGCGAACCTCCCGCAATCCTCGATGAAGATCCAAGCAATGAATCCCTTGATTTCGTCAAACGAAATCCATCATCTTCCTTTATAGCAAGCAACACCAAAGAAGAAGGAGATCCTCGAGTCATCGAAGGCGAAGGTGCGAGACTCTTCTTCTTAATGCACAAAGTGGATGGCCACCTTAAATAGAGAGAGAGAGGGTAGGCGAGAATGAGAGAGAGAGTAGTAGGCTTCTACAACTCTTAATAATGTATCATGAAAGGCTTGGTTAGCCTTCCTTTTATATTAGTTTAGGATCCAATGGATCTCAATCCATGGGACACATAGATCCAACAACCATGGTGATCTATGTATTAATCAATGGCCAAAATTGTTGTTGGCTAAAAACCAACAACATTAATTTATATTTAAATTATATATATATTGCAACATTATCAACACAATTTAATTTAACATAGATTAATTATCAAGAGATAATAATATAATAAAAGGGAGATAACCAATTTCATCCTAAAATTGAGGGGGCGTCACCTTTGACCATGTCATTGGTGACGCCACCTCATTGGGAGGTTATTTATCTCCCTTTTATTTTGTATTATTATTTCTCAATGTATTATTAAAAAATATATATCAAATTGATTTGTGAATATTTCAATTACGCCATTGATAAATATGTGAATCATATTCACAACCCAAACTAATTTGTAAATTACATTTCCAATTAATTAAATAATGTGAATCCAATCCACATTAATAATTAACGAATGCTATTTATAAAATTTCTCTCTCTTCAACATATGTATATTATCAATCACATTTATAATACACAAATATTATGGATATTATTATTAACATTCTACACTCCTTGATAATTAAATCCTATTTAATTATCTTGGATAATTATTCTCACAATATGAATCTCATTCATATTATGCTTGATAATTAAATCTCATTTAATCATCAAGTCCCTCTTGCTTGGATATGTAGTTCATCAAATGAATTATTCTTGAATCCCTTCAAGAATAATGTGCTTTCTCCGCAGATGCTTGGAGATAAGGACATGGCGATTGTATTGTTCCACGTATAGCGACTTGGATGTTGAGATCTCATCTCAAATCCAGATCTTACGGGCCTCCCACAGATACTTGATTGAATCAAGACCACAAATCTAATCTTCTTATTGCATCTGAATCACATTCAGACCAATGTCCAATACTTGGACCAAGATCAGATTGCTTCTCTACTGAGAGGAGACACTAAAATCCAGACATATTTCATCACTCCCTCGAAATGGAAGCGTCATAGTTATACAATCGTTTATGATCACATCACCCTCAGGTATTCCTAATACCTGTAAATCCTGCTTACTGGAATACCCACGATCAACCTGAAGATTACGATCAATTTTACACCGTCTTCTTCAAGGTTTGATCACTAAGTTTTTCAATCTTGGTCATTGGGAGTCGGTATCGATCATATGCTTTCCCAAAGTGTAACAACCCTAAATTTTAAGGACCAAATAAGTCCAAGATGATGAATTATTAGTGAACTTGATTGGACTTTGAATGTTGAGAATTTAATTGTGATTAAGTATGGGAAATTTAGATGCCATTAGTGGCTAATTGTGAAATTATGGCTAGATGTGATTAAGTGGCTAAAGTAATATGATTACTATTCATAGGTGGGCCTTATGTGCAAATTAGAAGACTTGTGTGGGTTTATGTTGCAATTTGCCCAAGACTATACACTCCCACCCCCTTCTAATTTCGTCCATAAGCTTCCCCTCCTCTTTGCTTCTTCTCCTTGAGAACTTGGAGCTCATCCATGGCCAAAACCTCCATGTTCCTCCACCTTCTTTTTAAGATTACCACCTCATTTCTCCACCAAATTTAAAGCTCAATAGCTCAAATCAAAGCTGTGGAAGAGAGGAATGTGGATCAAGTATTGCATGTAAGATCAAAGGCCAAAGAAGAGGATAAATCAAGCCTTGAAGCTCAAGTGGTGGACTGTTCTACACTTGTTCTTGGAGTGTTCTTCCTCAAGCTTTTGAAGCTTGAGTTTGAGGTACAAATCATACCCATCTTTGCTGCCATTAAGACAGAATTTTCTCCACTCTATGAGCCTTGTGTTGAGCTGCTATATCATGGATTTGATTATGATTCTTGTTGGGTTTTGTTTTGGTATTTGTAGTGGTTTGATGAATGATTTTTGGGAGTTTCCAGATCTGGTTTTGCATGAGAAATCCGAGCTCTTGGTTTGATTTGGAAGAGTTTCTTGAACTCTTTTGGTGGCATTTGGTTGCTGTTAGACCCTCCATCATGTTGGATTTAGATCCATGTGAAAAATTCGAAATTCTATGATGATTTTGGGGGTTTATGGCTGCTGTTCATATGACCTGCAACAAAATTTTTAGATCTGTGTTCTTGTGTTTTGCATGTGTTGTTGCATGATTCTTGTATGATATAAGGGCCATTTTTTAGTATCCTTACTTGTTGATATATACTCTTTCATATTAACCTTCAGTCCATGGAGTTGTTTTAGAAAAATGAGGAGTTTTGAGGAGTTATTGACTACCTATATCATACTTGTCACTGAATGTCCAGATCTGTCCATGCCCTTTAAATTAGAGTTTTAATATGCATTTGGGGAGTTTCTTCATGTCTCCTTGAGAGAAATTACTTGTTGATATATACTCTTTCATATTAGTCTTCAGTCCATGAAGTTATTTTAGAAAAATGAGGAGTTTAGAGGAGTTATTGACTACCTATATCATACTTGTCACTGAATGTCCAGATCTGTCCATGCACTTTAAATTAGAATGTTAAGAGGCATTTGGGGAGTTTCTTCATGTCTCCTTGAGTGAAATTACTTGTTGATATATACTCTTTCATATTAACCTTTAGTCCATGAAGTTGTTTTAGAAAATGAGGAGTTTTGAAGAGTTATTGACTACCTATATCATACTATTACTGAATGTTCAGATTTGAGATTATTACTTATAGAGGTGGGCTTGAAACACCTATTATGAAATTTAGAGATTTGAGGATGACCTTGAGGATACATATACATATATATATATATATATATATATATATATATATATATATATATATCTGTGTGTGTGTGTGTGCGTGTGTGTGTGTGTGTGTGTGGTACCATACAGGAAAACAAGACTATATGAACTTACCATGAAGCAAGTATTCCTCTAAGGAGTAGCCCGATCCTTGTAGGTGTTTGTGAATGTTTTGGGGGCGTAGGAAAGAAAGACCTTTTCTGTAAAGATAGCCAAGATCATAAGATAGATGTTCTTAAGTAGGAATTTAGAAAGAGACTATCATAATAGGTCAGTATCCCTGACCTAGGATCAATTGGGGTTCTTATAGAACAAGTTCAGGTCTGGGACTGACAGCTTGTGGATGGGAAATAAATCAAAGAAACCTTAGACACTTAGTGTGAAACATGAAAATTAAAGATTTAGTAATATCACATGTGGCCAGTCGTGGAGATTTATACTCCGACTGCGCGAGGGTGCGGTGACCCTCACCTGAGCAAGAGATAAGGTCGCTCAGGCTTGGGTAGCGGACACTGAGAGCATTGGTCTAGGATCCCAGTCTTTTTTACGTGTTTTCTTCGAGCCGGCTCGGTTTTTACGCTTTGTTGGGATCCACGAGTTGTCTAGACCATTCCGCTGACCCGTTGGTTTTTCTTAGAGAGCCTAGGTTGGGGGTTCTCTACAGTTATTTACGAGCTCGTCTGGTTTTTACTTAGCTTTTTTCCTTCGGGAGTTGAGCAACGAGAGAGGAAGTTGGGTCCGGCAGGCTTACCTCTTCTCTTTCCTGCCTCTAGTGGCATAGTAGTCATACTACCACTGCCTTTCCCTTGGAACACACTTCCACTGGGATTGGCGAGACAGACGAATCCCTTCGGGGGTTTCCTCACCGCTGAAATTATTACCTTTCCGCCAGGCTTGTGACTTGGTGATGGGGTAGTAGTCGATAGACATGTGACAGTTCACCATTTACCCAGTAAAGTTCCCTATTAATCACTGAGGATTTAATTACCTTCCCGCCAGACTAGTGTCCTGGTGATGGGGTAATGCTTAGTAGACACTGAGGATTTAATTACCTTTCCGCCAGGCTGGTGTCCTGGTGATGGGGTAGTGACCAGCAGACATTGATGATCCTTTAACTACCTTTCCGCCAGGCTGTGACCTCGTGATGGGGTAAGAGATGGGTGATTTTTCCGCTAGAAGACTAGTGACGACAGTTCCGTTAGTAGAGGCTAACGAGGTTGGGTGTTGAGAGAGTTGTGAGTACGTTTCCTCTTATACACCTTCGGGAGCAAGCTATCACACGTGTCGACCGAAGATCAATGAGAGTTGAGAGAACAAGCTAGAAGAGTGTTGGGAACTTAGTTAGGATGCAAGACACCATCGCATGCCTACGAAAGCACCCCAACCCTAAGGCGTACATCATACCTCAGAGTCATAGTATGAGGTTCAACCTGGACTTTGAAGTCCTACCCGGATATCGAGGTCCTAACCGGACCAAGACCACAGACTTACTTCTAGGCTTGAGTTGTTGTTTGGTTAGTTCCATTGATCGAGGGAGACACGGTGTGGTAGTGAGCGAGTGTGTTCTTCTTGTTAGTTTTCGAAAGAAAGTAAATAAATTAAAAATAATCAATTAACCTACTTTTACTTGCTAGTTCTTCTTTTGTCCACTACAGTTACCTTACTGTTTTTCTAGTTGCTCTAGTCTGTTTCTTACTATTTTCCTTAGTAGAATTGTGTAGAATTTGTACTTGACAACTTTGTGACAGATACTTGCTTGTCCCTTTTCTACTTGTGGCAGGCAAGGGTCCGGCGATCGAGTAGCCGGCGTAGTTGGTGCTGCAGTTGTTTCCTTTTAGAGGATATACTTCTAGAGCAAGTATATCTTTTGGAGTTCGTTGTACAATTGTTGTTGTGTTCTCCTCTGTAACCTCATTTTGGGATATATATATATATATATATGGAATGCTATGGAACCTCAGCATGTTATATTAATGAAATGAAAATGAATGTATATTTTGTTGCTCAGTTCTGGTTCACTACTTACTTCTGCTTTTAGTTTTCTTGTGGTTGCTTGCTTAGACAAAATAAAACCTGTGAATGTCATATTTAAAAAGCGAAAAATTTCCCCAGGTTTTCATAACAACGGTTTAACTCTAACCTAATTAAGTAGGCGAATGGCGTGTTTGATGGGTAACCTAAGGTCCTCGGGAGGAGGTCGTGACAGGTTTGGTATCATAGCAAGGTTACCCTGATACATGCGTTCGCATAAGTTAATATCTTGAGTTCGATTAACGGGAGTCTTACGACATCTCATGAAGCCGAATGGGAAAATGTTTTTGACATTCATAAGATTTATGTAACCACGAGTCACCAGAACATTTCATTCATATAGGTATCCCAAGAGGAGAAATAGTACAACTGATTATTTCTTAAAGTGTGCTTAACTATGCTATGATTCGATACAGGGAGGATTAGCATGGAACCACGAGTAGCTTATGATCAGCCAGGAGAGATGGCACAGGTACTAGCTGCACTTGTTGATCTGCGACAGAGACAGGATCAGATACTTGCCCAACAGACTGAGTTGGCAGAGCGACAGACTGGGATGGAGTTGAGGATGGAGGAGCTGTCTGACTCCTCATACCACCCATCAAGGGATGAGTCCGCTAGAGCTGAGAATCTATTCTCTGAGGAGATTCCCCAACATTTAGAGGCAGAAATTACGAGGGAGTCAGGAGCCGACAGAGCTGAGGTAGGCCAAGGGCATGTAGCAAGAGCAGAGGTTACAGGGTTTGTTCTTCCTACTGCACCGAGACACCATGATGTTTTCACATCCTACCAGAGAGCTAGAGTACCCAGGTTCCAGGGCACGGGTACGTCTGACGAGGCTGAGCAGTAGCTCAGGATGGTGATGAAGGTGTTCAGGATGATTCAGGCACCACCAGAGTCATGGTTACCCTTTGTTGAGTTCTCACTTACTGGGTTTGCAGAGCGATGGTGGGAGGCTACTGTATCTGAGATGGGACGTGTGCCGACTTGGACAGACTTTGAGACCCACTTCAGAGCCCACTTCTTCTTAAGGAAGTGGAGAGAGACACATCGCAGGTTGTTTGCAGAGCTGAGACAAGGCAAGATGATAGCGCGAGAGTACTTTGTGCGCTACACAGAGTTGTCACGCCACACATCTTCTACAGCTGCTTTTCCAGAGGAGAATCTTGAGAAGTTTGTTTGTGGCATGAGGGAGAATGTTCAGGAGAAGTTGGCAGGGCTGAGATTGACTACCATCGCCGAGGTTACTGACGCAGCAGAGCGGATTGAGGACGTCCGTGAGAGATGTTTTGGGAGTACTTTTAGACCGCCATCAGTACCACAGAGGTCGTCTGGACCTATTCGACGGTAGTTCCGACCACAGTGGTCAGCACGACGCTTTCGTCCGACGGGGACAGCTTCTTCTGGCAGTGTTCGCTCGACCCCCCACGACTACTTTGGGAGGAGCACTGGCCAGTAGAGGTTTTGAGGCAGCACAACCATCAGGGTTGCAGAGGTTTGGAGCATAGAGCGCGAGACCCGCAGAGAGTGCTGATCGATCTTCTACACCGAGTAGGGCGATCAGGTGCTACCAGTGCCAGCAGGTGGGACATATCAGGTCCCAGTGCCCACAGCTATAGACTCCACCACCTCCACCTCCATCGTGTTCGAGAGCTACCGAGAGGAGCTTCCGGTACAGAGGTCAGTAGAGACCAGCTCAGAGCGCAGCAGGATCCAGTGCCGGATCTGCACGGTAGGGACAGATTCACGCAGTTACAACTGAGCAGGCACGGTCCGCGGCCACGGTCATGAAAGGTATGGTTTCAGTTTCGAGCCATCCTTTTCACGTGTTGTTTGATTCTGGTGCTACCCATTCGTTTCTTGCTGTGAGGCTTCTAGCCACGTTGGGTAGAGTCACGGAGGACGAGGATCCTCCATTTCACATTCGAGGGACAACGGACAGTTGTTCGTGATTTCAGAGATAGTTAGAGGGCTACCAGTGTCCATAGGTGGTCACGAGATGACTGTGGACTGTCTTCTACTACAGCTTGATGAGTTCGACATGATTTTGGGCATGGATTGGTTGTCTACACATCACGCCTTACTCGACTGTTACAGTAAGACTGTTGTCTTCAGGATCCCCGGCTTGACAGAGTTCACTTTTGAGGGGACATTGCAGGACTCCAGGATGGAGTATTTTTCAGTGCTGAGAGCACAACAACTGGTTGATCAGGGATGCGACACTTTTCTGGCTTTTGTTCAGGAGGTTAAGATAGAGAGCCGATGTCTTAGGATATTAGAGTTGTATCGGAGTATCCTGACGTGTTTCTTGAGGAGTTACCGGGACTACCTCCAGCTAGAGAGATCAAGTTCGAGATCTCGTTGCTTCCCGATACGCAGTCGATATCCATGGCTCCCTATCGCATGGCACCCGTAGAGCTGAGAGATCTAAAGGTGCAGCTACATGAGTTGCTTGACTTGGGCTTTGTGAGGTCGAGCAGTTCACCTTGGGGCGCTCCTATACTCTTTGTTCAGAAGAAGGATGGAACCATGCGGTTGTACATTGACTACAGGCAGTTGAACAAGAGGACGGTGAAGAACCGTTATCCTCTGCAACGCTTTGATGATCTATTTGATCAGCTACAGGGATCTTCAGTGTTCTCGAAGATCGACCTCCGCTCAGGTTACCATCAGTTGAGGATTTGGGAGACAGACATCCGAAGACAGCCTTTCGGACACGGTATGGCCAGTACGAGTTTGTAGTGATGCCATTCGGACTGACGAATGCCCCCGCGACATTCATGGACATGATGAACAGAGTATTCCGTCCTTACTTGGATAAGTTTGTTGCGTGTTCATAGATGACGTGCTGATTTACTCGAAGAATGAATGGGACCATGAGAACGACTTGAGAGCAGTTCTTGGTACCTTGAGAGAGCATAGACTGTATGCCAAGTTGAGTAAGTGTGAGTTTTGGCTACCACAGGTCTCATTCTTGGGACACGTCATCTCAGGAGCAGGTGTCACAGTGGACCCTGCGAAGATAGTTGTTGTGATGTGTTGGGAGCAACCCAAGACTGTGACACAGATCCGTAGTTTTCTTGGGTTGGCAGGCTATTACAGACGCTTTGTCGGCAACTTTTCGCGGATCGTACTACCCTTGACATGTTTGACGCAGAAGGGAGTACCTTTTGTTTGGAGTAGTTCGTGCGAACAAACCTTCAGGACACTGAAGGAGAGACTTACTACAACTTCGATTCTTGCTCTACCGTCAGGTACACAGGACTACGCGATTTACACAAACGCGTCAGGTGATGGTTTGGGAGGAGTGCTGATGCAAAGGGGGCATGTGATTGCCTATGCTTCGAGACAGTTGAGACCACATGAGCGGAATTACCCCATGCATGATCTTGAGTTGGCGGCAGTGGTCTTTGCTTTAAAGATCTGGCGCCATTACTTGTACGGGGTTAACTTTGATCTCTTCACAGACCTCAAGAGTCTGAAGTACATATTTGATCAGAAGGAGCTAAACATGAGACAACGCAAACAGTTAGAGCTGCTGAAGGACTACAATTGCACAATCTCTTACCATCCCGGTAAGGGAAACGTGGTTGCAGACGCCCTCAGCAGGAGAGCGCACATGGAGGGTACGATGAACTGGCTATACACTTGGTACTTACTTGCAGCACTGACGGATTGGCATCCCAGGACAGTGCGTCTTCTCCCATTTCCTTACCTCCGAGGTACAACAGTCTTTGGGATCGTATAGTGGCAGGTCAGCAGACAAACCCATGTATTCTCGATAGATATATGCGGGCAGTGAAGGACGAGTTTGACGACTTTGTTGTCTCAGAGTCGATTCTGTGGAAGGCAGGTCAGGTAGTGGTTCCCGACGATGAGCAGCTACGAAGAGACATACTTGACGAGGTGCATTGTTCACATCTTTCTATTCATCCCATCAGTACGAAGATGTACCATGATCTTCGCAGACATTTCTGGTGGGACGGGATGAAGAGGGACATAGCTGGGCATGTCAGCAGGTGTTTGACTTTCCATATGGTGAAGGCAGAGCACAGACGTCCACCTGGTTTACTGCAGGCTCTCCCCATTCCTGAGTGGAAGTGGGAGAGCATTTCGATGGACTTTGTTACGGGATTTCCAAGGACACCAGGAGGCCACGATTCCATTTGTGTCATTGTTGATAGGTTGACGAAGTCATCCCATTTTATACCTGTTAGCATGACTTATACACCTTCTCAGTTGGTCAGATTGTACATACATCACATTGTGAGGTTACATGGCATACCCTGAGAGGTAGTGTCTGACAGAGACTCGAGGTTCACTTCCCATTATTGACAGTAGTTCATGTCAGCTTTACAGACCGAACTGAAGATGAGTTCAACGTATCACCCTCAGACAGACGGACAGAGTGAGCGTTCGATACAGACCTTGGAGGATCTTTTGCGCGCCTGTTCTCTAGAGTGGAAGGGATCTTGGAAGGATCATTTACCTCTTGTTGAGTTCACTTATAACAACAGCCATCATTCGAGCATCGGCATGGCACCATTCGAGGCTCTTTACGGGTGGAGATGCCTCACGCCAATCAGTTGGCGCGAGGTAGGCGATCATGCATTGTATATCATGGATCTCTTAGAGGAGATTGCAAGGGTTGTTGACTTGGTGAGGAGGAAGCTCTTGACAGCACAGAGTCGCCAGAAGAGCTACATAGATCAACGACGCCGACACTTGGAGTTTCAGGTTGGAGACTTTGTGTTCCTACGTGTATCGCCCTTGAAGGGGATACAACGGTTTGGAGTTCGTGGCAAGTTGGCACCACGTTTTGTTGGGACATTCGAGATACCTTCACATGTCGGGAAGGTAGAATACAGACTGGTACTTCCCTCACGTTTGGCGGCCATTCACGACATATTCCATGTGTCGAACTTGAGGAAGTACGTGCACGATCCTCGACACATCATCGGCTACGAGAGCCATGACATAGAGCCAAAGTTGACATACGAGGAGGAGCCAGTGCAGATTCTTGATTTTGCGGTCAGGAGGCTTCGGAACAAGGATATTCCTTTGGTCAAGATCCTATGGCACCGATAGGGTGTTGAGGAGGCAACATGGGAGACCGAAGCAGCAATGCACGAGAGATACCCGCAGCTCTTCTCAGGTACTTTCTCAGTTTAGTTTATTGGTTCTTTGTTTGGCAAATCATTTCACATTTTGGGTAAAAACCTTCTTTGAGGTTTTTATCGGTTAAAAACCTTTTGAGGTTTATATGGCAGACCGATAAACCCGACTTAGAAGTGGAGTCTCGAGGACGAGACTCTCTTTGAGGTTTTTATGATTGTAACAGCCCTAAATTTTAAGGACCAATTAAGTCCAAGATGATGAATTATTAGTGAACATGATTGGACTTTGAATGTTGAGAATTTAATTGTGATTAAGTATGGGAAACTGAGATGCCATTAGTGCCTAATTGTGAAATTGTGGCTAGATGTGATTAAGTGGCTAAAGTAATGTGATTACTATTCATAGGTGGGCCTTATGTGCAAATTATAAAACTTGTGTGGGTTTATGTTGCAATTTGCCCAAGACTATACACTCCCACCCCCTTCTAATTTCGTCCATAAGCTTCCCCTCCTCTTTGCTTCTTCTCCTTGAGAGCTTGGAGCTCGTCCATGGCCAAAACCTCCATTTTCCTCCACCTTCTTTTTAAGATTACCACCTCATTTCTCCACCAAATTTAAAGCTCAATAGCTCAAATCAAAGCTGTGGAAGAGAGGAATGTGGATCAAGTGTTGCATGTAAGATCAAAGGCCACAGAAGAGGAGAAATCAAGCCTTGTAGCTCAAGTGGTGGATTGTTCTACATTTGTTCTTGGAGTGTTCTTCCTCAAGCTTTTGAAGCTTGAGTTTGAGGTATAAATCATACCCCTCTTTGCTGCCATTAAGATAGAATTTTCTCCACTCTTTGAGCATTGTGTTGAGCTGCTATATCAAGTATTTGATTATGATTCATGTTGGGTTTTGTTTTGGTATTTGTAGTGGTTTGATGAATGATTTTTGGGAGTTTCCAGATCTGGTTTTACATGAGAAATCCGAGCTCTTGGTTTTATTTGGGAGAGTTTCTTGAGCTTTTTTGGTGGCATTTTGTTGCTGTTAGACCCTCCATCATGTTGGCTTTAGATTCATGTGAAAATTTCGAAATTCTATGATGATTTTGGGGGTTTATGGCTGCTGTTCATATGACCTGCAACAAATTTCAGATCTGTGTTCTTGTGTTTTGCATGTATTGTTGCATGATTCTTGTATGATATAAGTGCCATTTTCGAGTATACTTACTTATTGATATATACTCTTTCATATTAACCTTCAGTCCATGGAGTTATTTTAGAAAAATGAGGAGTTTTGAGGAGTTGTTGACTACCTATATCATACTTGCCACTGAATGTCCAGATCTGTCCATGCACTTTAAATTAGAGTTTTAAGATGCATTTAGGGAGTTTCTTCATGTCTACTTGAGTGAAATTGCTTGTTGATATATACTCTTTCATATTAACCTTCATTCCATGAAGTTGTTTTAGAAAAATGAGGAGTTTAGAGGAGTTATTGACTACCTATATCATACTTGTCACTGAATGTCCAGATCTGTCCATGCACTTTAAATTAGAATTCTAAGAGGCATTTGGGGAGTTTCTTCATGTCTCCTTGAGTGAAATTACTTGTTGATATATACTCTTTCATATTAACCTTTATTACATGAAGTTTCTTTAGAAAAATGAGGAGTTTTGCGGAGTTATTGACTACCTATATCGTACTTGTCACTGAATCTCCAGATCTGTCCAAGCATTTTGAATTAGAATTTTAAGATGCATTTGGGGAGTTTCTTCATGTCTACTTGATTGAAATTACTTGTTGATATATACTCTTTCATATTAACCTTCAGTCCATGAAGTTGTTTTAGAAAAATGAGGAGTTTTGAGGAGTTATTGACTACCTATATCATTTTTGTCACTGAATGTCCAGATCTGTCCATGCACTTTAAATTAGAATTTTAAGAGGAATTTGGGGAGTTTCTTCATGTATCCTTGAGTGAAATTACTTGTTGATATATACTCTTTCATATTAACCTTCAGTCCATGGAGTTGTTTTAGAAAAATGAGGAGTTTTGAGCAGTTATTGACTAGCTATATCATGCTATTACTGATTGTTCAGATTTGAGATTATTACTTATAGAGGTGGGCTTGAAACACCTATTATGAAATTTAGAGATTTGAGGATGATCTTAAGGATACATACATACATACATACATACATACATACATACATACATACATACATACATACATACATACATACATACATACATACATACATACATACATATATATATATATGTAGTACCATACAGGAAAATAAGACTATATGAACTTACCATGAAGCAAGTCTTCCTCTAAGGAGTAGCCCGATCCTTGTAGGTGATTGTGAATCTTTTGAGGGCGTAGGAAAGAAAGACGTTTTCCGTTAATATAGCCAAGATCATAATATAGATGTTCTTCAGTAGGAATTTAGAGAGAGACTATCATAACAGGTCAGTATCCTTGACCTAGGATCAATTGGGGTTCTTATATAACAAGTTCGGGTCTGGGACTAACAGCTTGTGGATGGAAAATAAATCAAAGAAACCTTAGACACTTAGTGTGAAACATGAACATTAAAGATTTAGTAATATCACATGTGGCCAGTCGTGGAGATTTATACTCCGACTGTGCGAGGGTGCGGTGACCGTCACCTGAGCAGGAGATGAGGTCACTCAGGCTTGGGTAGCGGACATTGAGAGCATTGGTCTAGGATCCCAGTCTTTTTTGCGTGTTTTCTTCGAGCCGGCTCGGTTTTTACGCTTCGTTGGGATCCACGAGTTGGCTAGACCGTTCCGCTCACCCGTTGGTTTTTCTTAGAAAGCCTAGGTTGGGGGTTCTCTACAGTTAGCTACGAGCTCGTATGGTTTTTACTTAGCTTTTCTCCTTCGGGAGTTGAGCAACGAGAGAGGAAGTCGGGTCCGGCAGGCTTACCTCTTCTCTTTCCTGCCTCTAGTGGCGTAGTAGTCGTACTACCACTGCCTTTCCCTTGGACCACACTTCCACTGGGATTGGCAAGACAGGCGAATCCCTTCAGGGGTTTCCTCACCGCTGAAATTATTACCTTTCTGCCAGGCTTGTGACTTGGTGATGGGGTAGTAGTCGATAGACATGTGACAGTTCACCATTTACCCAGTAAAGTTCCCTATTAATCACTGAGGATTTAATTACCTTCCCGCCAGACTGGTGTCCCGGTGATGGGGTAATGATTAGTAGACATTGAGGATATAATTACCTTTCTGCCAGGCCGGTGTCCTGGTGATGGGGTAGTGACCAGTAGACATTAATGATCCTTTAACTACCTTTCTGCCAGGATGTGACCTCGTGATGGGGTAAGAGATGGGTGATTTTTCTGCTAGGAGACTAGTGACGACAGTTCCGTTAGTAGAGGCTAACGAGGTTGGGTGTTGAGAGAGTTGTGAGTACGTTTCCTCTTATACACCTTCGGGAGCAAGCTATCATACGTGTCGATCTAAGATCAATGAGAGTTGAGAGAACAAGCAAGAAGGAGTGTTGGGAACTTAGTTAGGATGTAAGACACCATCGCATGCCTACGGAGGCACCCCAACCCTGAGGCGTACATCATACCTCAGAGTCATAGTGTGAGGTTCAACCTGGACTTTGAAGTCCTACCTGGATATCGAGGTCCTAACCGGACCAAGACCACAGACTTACTTCTAGGCTTGAGTTGTTGTTTGGTTAAGTTCCATTGATCGAGGGAGACACGGTGTGGTAGAGAGCGAGTGTGTTATTCTTGTTAGTTTCCGAAAGTAAGTAAATAACTTAAAAAGAATCAATTAACCTACTTTTACTTGCTAGTTCTTCTTGTGTCCACTACAGTTACCTTACTGTTTTTCTAGTTGCTCTAGTCTGTTTCTTACTACTTTCCTTAGTAGAACTGTGTAGAATTTGTACTTGACAACTTTGTGACATATACTTGCTTGTCCCTTTTCTACTTGTGGTAGGAAAGGGTCTGGCGACCGAGTAGCCGGTGTAGTTGGTGCTGCAGTTGTTTCCTTTTGGAGGATATACTTCCAGAGCAAGTATATCTTTTGGAGTTCGTTGTACAGTTGTTGTTGTGTTCTCCTATGTAGCCTCATTTTGGGATATATATATATATATGTATGTATGTATGGAATGCTGTGGAACCTCAGCATGTTATATGAATGAAATGAAAATGAATGGATATTTTGTTGCTCAATTCTGGTGCACTACTTACTTCCACTTTTAGTTTTCTTGTGGTTGCTTGCTTAGCCAAAATAAATCTTGTGAATGTCATATTTAAAAAGCAAAAAATTTCCTCAGGTTTTCAAAACAACGGTTTAACTCTACGCTAATTAAGTAGGCGAATGACGTGTTTGATGAGTAACCTAAGGTTCTCGGGAGGAGGTCATGACACAAAGCATATATCATACCTTCAAATTCATGTCATGCTTCCAAAGCATGACGACCATGCCTGGAATTTGATCGGTCCCAATACCTCATGAGTTAGCTCATGTTTTCCGGTTCATAAGTGAACCTGTATGATCCCTTTGAGAGATCGTACTGCTCATATGTCCTTATAAGCATGCCAGCTCGCTGGTGTATAGACCATGGTTAGGCCATCAACCTATCGGTCTTCCAAGTGTACATACTCAGACAAATAGCAATACATCTGTCTCCGGTCAAAGGATGCGTGCCTATGCTGTGACAACATTCAACATAGGACTTAGGTTATCTTGATCTCGTTAAGTCAACCCATTGACCTAACTTATCGGACACCTCCAAATCACTATTCCCATGCAGAGGACCTGCATCAAGAGATCGGTCAGATATCAGCCTATGTGAGAAAGGATTGCCATCTCCTACTCAGGCTGGAGATCTTCTCTTAACAATCACTTGACGGTGCTTGATGAGTCCTCTATGTAACTTCTTAGATATTCATCCAAACACCAGCCTCTATGATTCATTTAATGAATCAACAGATATATGATCATCAAGATGGCCATGATACTGATGAGTCCGTAAACGCCGCTTTAAAAAGTTTGTTTTTAATCTTTGTGCGTGAAAAATAAATATGTGACGTTCGTTGTAGGCGGTGATCGTAAACGGTCAAGAAATAACCACAAATTTTATTCAATTTCAATCAAGTAGTTTTTATGTTTATTTTACTTGGGCAAGTCCCAAGGTCAATCACAAGGAGGCAAAGGAACAACCTAGAATTATGTCTATCCAATTTCGTGTTTGATTTTCGAGGTGGTCGTTTTTTGGAATTTTCAATGCAATAAATGGATGCACAATGCACTTTTGGCCTATTTTAGGGACTAAAATGTAAATTTCGATCAAACCATGTCCGAAAAATACAAAACTTGGCCACAATGTAGATGATGATGAAATGAATACACTGTAATATTTTTGGAATTTTTGGATGCAAAATGAATTTTTTATGGATTTTTAAATGCAAACAAAATGAATTTCAATATTTAATTATAATAAATACTAAACCTACTTATTTTTTAGGATCAAAATTATCTAAGATCTATCACTAGGTGATTTATCTCAGAAAAATCCTAAACCTCAAAAATGTGAGATCTAATACCTATTAAAAAATTAAATAGTGAAACATGCAAAACGATTTTGACAAGGCAAAATATGCATGCAAATACAAATCTTTTTGGGCACAATGTCAAGCACAATAATCTCTACAATATGTGATTTCTCGGGAATTTTTAGAGCAATGATTAATTAATGATGAATTCTAGAGAGCAAATTGGGCAAAATATGCAAATTTCCACAGAACAAATAAATATTAATTAACCATTAATCAGAAAAATATCCACATCATGTCAAAGTGTAGAGAATTAAAAGATGAACAACATGCTATTTTTTGGATAAAAATTAATGTAAAGAAGGTATCCAAAGTTATGGGGAAACACAGGGGTGCAAGTGTAATTTAAATAAATAAATATAGACAATGCAGGGGGACCTAATTGAATTTACCAGTATCTTGGGGAGCTGTCTGCAAATTGGCCAATAGTCACGTGCCAAGCACGTGACTTTGGTCGGTGGGGTTGTTGCGAATATGGAGAAATTTCCAGGGTCTTTTCGCAATTTACCCAGCATCACGTGCAAAGCACGTGACCTGGGATGATGACGAACGTCTGACGCACCCCCGGGAATCACGTGCCTCACACGTGGTCAGGGGTCTCGGGTCGGAGCCCCGGCACGCGGTGGAGAGCGGGCTGATGCGGCGAAGGGGGATAGCCTCCGGTGTGCCAGGTGTCACGTCCTGATGTGGCTGTAAAGGGGCGGAGCTTCTGGCTATGGCGACGAAGTTGATGAACGGCGAAGGTAGTCGTAGGCAAGAATGTCGGGGAAGAAACGCTGGTGCCGCTGGTCGTAGAGGTGGAGTCGATGAAGCGACGAGAGGCTCGGTGCTGAGCGTCAACGCAGAGTTGATGGCACGGCATCGTGGCTGGAGACGATGAAGCGTCGAAGTCGATGAAGACGGTGGAAGCGCGTGTCGAAGACGATGGACAGTGATGGCGATGGAGTCGGAGAGGAGGTGTGAGGCAAAGCTCCGAGCGGAGCGAAGAGCTTGGAGGCGGAGAGAGAGATAGAGAGAGTGGGAGAGAGAGAGATTACCTGGAGAGGGATAAGGGGCTCGACGACAATGGGTGGCCGGAGCGGGGCAGGCTCGAGAAGCGCTGCGACGAGCTCGAGGAGCTCGGATGTCGTCGGGGTAGAGGGCTGTCACCACCTCGAAGGAACCTTTAGGGCGGAGGTCGGCGGAAGAGTTGGACTTGGGGCGATGATGTTTATATGTAGGAGAGAAGGGGACGGCGGCTGGTGAGGGAGGTTGCGAGGATAAGGGTAGAGGACTCAGGGCAACGGTTGCGGAGATATCGGAGGAGGGGTGGCGGTCATTGGTGGATATCTCGGGGATGGGGGCACGGCGGTTGCGGACGAGGGGTGCGGGAGGTAGGAGATGCGCAGGGACCGTTCGATCAATGAGAGATCGAACAGTTGAGATCGTGCCATATGGCCATGTAAAGAGAGGTTGGGCGCGCACGTGCCTGGCGCGTACCTGGGGGCACGTGCCTCGCACGTGCATTGGCTTTTAATTTTTTTTATAAAAATGAAAATATAAAAGGGCCAAAAACGACAGACACGTGGCGGCCTCTGGGGCTGCCACGTGTCAGCACCAGAAAATTCGTAAACAAAACCTTTTGTAAAATCTATAAAAAATAGCAAATGACCTCGGATCAAAAAAGTTTCTTCAACAAAAATGTTCATCTCGTTGAGATCTACAACTTTCATGAATACACCAAGCCAAAATCGGTCAAATGTAAAAAGTGAATTTTTGGGGTATGCTATGTACATAGAATACCTTGATTTTTGGGTTTTCTAATTTTTTTATCATTTTTAAACAAGATAAAAAGCCGAAAAAATATAGAAAAATCAGAGATAAATAAAAGACATCTAAAACTATTTTTTTGGTTTTTTTAATAAATAAAATATATACATAAAATACAAGGTCAAAAACCGCGAAAATATACAATGTACAAAAGAGGCCCAAAACCCAACATTCACATACGAGTTCCGATTCACTTGAACATGGTCTTGTTTTGAAGGTAATTGAATGTGCATTAGTTCAAAAGTGAGTAGGATCAAATCGGACACTAGATGGGGATGATATGTGGCTTTTAATCCGAAAATCCTGAAACTAGGGTTTGGGTTTTTGCTTCACTTAATTGGGTTAGTAAATTTTTTTGTATTTTTCATTTATTCTTGTTAGTGACATGCACACAGTGGATGTGGTTTTGTGTCATTCGGAGTTAGCATGATGGAGTTAAAAATGGGGGAAGTTGGGCTATTTACATGTCAATTTTGGCTTGGATTTTTGGCTTCTTATTTTATGCAGAAATTAATGCTAAAATACAATTCTTATGAAATCATGCATGAATGCTAATTATACGAAATAAATGCAGAAATGCTGTTGATTTTTAGGAATCTGAGCTTAATTAATGAGATTTAGAGTAATGAATCCGAGATTCATGATCCCCCTATACTTAAACCATGCTCGTCCCTGAGCATCAAAAAGAATGCCATGAAGTGAAATGAGATTGGGTTCCATACCAAGACCATGAGCTGAAGGTGAAAATGAAACTAAACTCGACCTTTGGATTAATAGTGTGTCGGAACTTCTGTGAGACTTAGAATTTTAAAATCAACAGCCCTCAAGTTCTACACATCATTGTCACAGTTTCAGCTCAGAAGTAATCTTAGATCAATCCTCTTCCCAAAGTATACCCTATGAACATTGAACAACCGACTCAAGTGTGTGAAGGATTTTAGCTCTTCCCATCCAGAATGCCGGACTACCATGCTCCTCTCCTCTCCAGTAACTCATCCTCGGGTATTTCCTTCTATGGTTTGTCGCGCTGTGTTCACAATCGAATGAGGGAGAAGATAGAAGAAGGGGAAAAGAACTGGAGGGTGGCCAGTGTAGTCACCTCTCCTTGAGAAGATGGCCAGTGTAGCCGAGTCTCCACCAAGATCTGCAGGTTTCTTGAAGCTTGGACCTTTTTGGTCAGATTTTATTTGGTGGTTGCTTCTTTGTATTTGAAATTTTTGGTGGTTCTGCTTGGATCTTGTTGTGCCCCTACGGATATAGAATCTTTTTTGTTCCGTACATTTTTTGGGGTCTTAGAAAAAATTGTGCCCAGCCGTTCATCCCTTTTCCGAAGCTTTATTTCAACCCGTACTCCGATCTTTAGATTTCCACGCTACCAGAAAAGAGACTCACACAGTCTTCCAACATCCCGTCTGGGTTGAGCTAAGTGCATAGTGCGAGAGTGCGAATTAATTTCTTATTCCAGAGTTGTACCCAGAATGAAGAGACCAGGTTAGACACTAAGAATCAAACGCTGTACATTATCATGTGGAACTTAAGGAATTAAGTCAAAAAGACCTGAAGCTCTTACAATCCTATTTCTCGGTGAAGTTCCTCTGAAAATTAGGTGGATTAAGGTCAAGTTCAGACCACTCTCAGTTTCTGCTCACAACTTGGTTCAAAACCCATTGACTTTTCATCGATGCATATGAATGCGATGCTGGATGAAGTACAGGTGTGTGAAATGCAGAATTTTTTTTTGACATTTTATGCAAGGGATTTTTTATGCAAAAATGGATAAGAAGCCATTTTTTTTCAAAAATTTTGGGCAAGTCAGTGTTAGTAGCAATACTCTTTTTTTTTCTTTTCTTCTTTTCTTTTTTTTTTCTTTTTTTTCCAAGTTAGTACCCACCCCGTAAATACATATAGACTTATACGAAAGTACGAGATATGGGTAAAATATATACAAAGTATATATACAGACCCCCCTATACTTAGCGAGTGTTGTGTCCTCAGAGCACAAGAAGCGTAAAGAAGACATAACTCGGGCTAAGCGTAAGAGAGTGAAAAAATTTATATACAACGGGTTAGGAAGTAGAGCGGAAAAGAGGCGGTCATGATATGTGAATGAGGAGAGTATATATAGGTGGGTGTCGATTCCCCCTATACTTAGGATTTGGACAGCCTAAGTAAGGTAGAAGGGTGGAAATGGAGTAATCGGGAGAAGGAGAAGTGTGATGAGAGAAATGGTATATACAGATGGCATCGGTCCCCCCTATACTTAGGCCTTGGCCTAAGTAGAGGAAGAAGTTGTACAAGGAGACCGATGTGGTCGGGAGGGAGGGTGGGGTTGATCTGATGGATCTTCAATGTCCTCGTTCTGCGTGAAATAGATGGCCTCAACTTGAACTGTCTGCTCTCCGGGTGATTCAAAATATGGCTTCAACAACTGTCCATTTACTGAGAAAGGTTGTGCATCCTCTTTGAGTTCGACAATATCTACACTTCCATTGGTATGCACATCAATGACTATGTAAGGACCCGTCCATTTTGATTTTAATTTCCCATGAAAAATTTTTAACCGAGCATTAAACAACAAAAATTTCTGCCCAGGGACAAAGGTCTTGTCTCGAATGTGTCTATCATTCCATCTCTTGACTTCGTCCTTATAAATCACACTGTTGTCATATGCCCGATTTCGGATTTCAATTAGCTCATTCAGATTTAGGTCTCGACACAATTTCCCAAGGTGACAACTCCAATTCAATTTTTGATCGCCCATTCAGATTTGTGGATCAATTCTGCAGGTAGATGACATGGCTTGCCATAGATCATCCTAAAAGGTGAAGTACCAAGTGGGGTATTATAGGCTGTCCTATAGGCCCATAGAACTTAGTCCAACAGCTTAGACCAATTCTTCCTATCTGGACAGATCAACTTCTGAAGAATACCCTTCACCTCTCTATTAGAAACCACTGCCATGCCATTAGATTGTGTATGATATGGGTTGGCTATTCTATGCTTAAATTTGTACTCCTTAGCCAAAGATCTCATCTCCTTGTTCACAAAGTGGCTACCTCCATCAGAAATCAAAACTTTTGGTATCCCGAATCTTGCAATGATATTATCCTTGATGAATTTACAGACGGTTTTGCTATCTGCAGTTTGGGTTGGAATAGCCTCTACCCATCTTGACAAATAATCAACCGCTAACAGTATGTACTCAAATCCATTGCTATTGGGAAAGGGACCCATAAAATCAATCCCCCATGCATCGAAAACATCACAGAAAATCATTTATTTCATGGGCATTTCGTTTTGATGACCGACAGTCCCTTCCATTCTTTGACAAATTGGACATGACCTTACAAATTCATTAGCATCCTAAAATAAGGTCCGCCAGTAAAATCCACATTAGAGTACATTGTATGCGGTTCTCTTTCCCGAATGGTGTCCTCCAGCCTCGAGAGAATGACAATGTATGAGGACACTTTGATATTCCTCTTGAGGAATACATCTTCGCCAGACACAATCCGGTCCTTCATAGAAAAGAAAAGGATCGTCCCAATGGTATTTTCTCGAATCTGTCTTTAATCGATCAGTCATTCTTTTGGTCCAGCCAAAGGGAACTTTCTTGGAGACAAGAGAGTTCACTATGTCGGAATAAGTTGGGGTTGAATCAATGATGCAAACTGATTCGTCTGGAAAGGTCTCCTTGATTGGTCTAGTGTCATGATTATTGTTTTGTTCTATTCGAGAAAGGTGATCAGCCACAATATTCTTTATTCCAGGTTTATCCTTGATCTCCAAATTAAATTCCTAGATTAACAAGATCCATCTCAAAAGTCGTGCCTTGACATCCTTCTTATCCATGAGATATCTGATTGCCGTGTGATCTGTGAAAATAGTCACCTTGGAGCCCAATATGTATGATCTGAATTTTTCAAGGGCCCAAACAACCGCGAGCATCTCCTTTTCAATTACTGTGTAATTTTTCTATGCAGGATCCAACACTTTGCTCGCGTAGTGAATCGCATAAGGAATTCCATTTCTTCTTTGTCCAAGTACTGCTCCGACAGCAAAATCCGATGCATCAGTCATAATCTCGAAGGGAAGAGACCAGTCGGGCGCTTGTAATATCGGCGATTCACAAATTTTCTTTTTCAGAAGCTCGAAGGCCTTTAGACACTTGTGATTTACAATAAACTTGGTGTCTTTGCCTAAGAGCTCAGTCAGTGGGCGGGCGATCTTTGAAAAATCAGGTATGAATCTTCGATAAAATCCAACATGACCTAAGAAAGATCTCACTGACTTGATGTTGGTTGGTGGCTCAAGTTTCTTGATCACATCCACTTTGGCAGGATCGACCTCCATTCCCTTATTAGAGATGGCATGCCCCAACACGATACCCTCAGTCACCATAAAGTGACTTTTCTCCTAGGAGAGTACCAAATTAACCTCCCTGCATCTCTGAAGGACTCGGTCCAAGTGTGCTAAACATGTATCAAATGAATCACCATGAACCGAGAAGTCATCCATGAAGATCTCCAGGAAATCACCAACCATTTCGACAAATACGGCAATCATGCACTGCTGAAATGTGCCTGGGGCATTACATAGCCCGAATGACATGCACTTGAACGTGTAAGTACCGAAGGGGCATGTGAAAGTGGTCTTTTCCTGATCCTCAGGAGCGATGGCTACTCGATTGTAGCCTGAGTACCCGTCAAGAAAACAGAAGAATGCTTTCCCTGCAAGTCTCTCCAAGATTTGGTCAATAAATGGCAATGGAAAGTAATCTTTCTTGGTCGCAGCATTCAGACGCCTGTAATCGACACAGACATGCCATGACGTGGGTACTCAGGTCGCGAACTCTACCCCCTCCTCGTTGGTGACCATCTGGATTCCCGACTTCTTCGGGACGACATGAAGGGGGCCACCCACTTGGAGTCAGAAATGGGGTATATGAATCCTACTTTGCACCATTTTTCTATTTCTTTCTTCACTACTTCCCGAAGATTGGGGTTTAATCTTCTCTGAAATTCACGGGAATGCCTTGCATTATCCTCAACATAAATTTGGTGCGAGCAGAGAGCAGGATTTATTTCCACGAGATCCGACACAGTCCAACCGATGGCTTTTCGATTTCGCTCAAGGACTTCGAGTAGTCTAGACTCCTGATCTAGTGTAAAGGATGAGCTAATGATCACAGGAAATTTTTCTTTGGGTCCATTGAGAAATGCATACTTCAGTGTGGGAGGTAGTGGTTTCAGCTCTGGTAATTCTGAATCACCAATCAAGTCTGGATGAATTATCTTTGTATACGGCTCAGTGTCGGTTGGTGGTGAGTCACTGTGTAAGATGTTTGCTACTAATTCCGAAGACAGATGAGTCGGATCGCTAAAGTAAAATGGTAATTCGGCCAGAGCCGCGTCCGACTCGTCATCGATATTTCTTGATTTTCCCAGAGATGATGGGACTGACAAATCCGAGAGGAATTCTGTGTCATCAAGAGTGAAATAATCCGGATGTCTTGATATGTTTGGAAATATCTCGCAAACTGCATTGTGCATCATTTCTTCTTCCAAGGGAGTGCTTTCTGTCTGTATGTCTGGTAGTTGGTCCCACGGCCCAGTGGTTCGGAGGAGATTGCATTCTGATGTTTCAGCCTCTTCAGTTGTGGACTCGGAATCTGGTCTTTGCCACTTTGTTTGCTTCATCTCCAAGTCTATTTCCCCTCCTGGAGATCGGAATTTCATCATGCCAGAACCGTAATCAAATACAGCCTTAGCGGTTCTTAAGAATGGTCTTCCGAGAATGATTTGCGATTCTTTCCAATGGTTCGGGGTTTTCATATCAAGGATAGTGAAGTCCACTTTGTATTCTGTACCCTCGATAATGATGATGACATTCTTTACTTCTCCCTTAGGTCTTTTGGTGGATTTATCAGCAAATTGGAGAGAGATGATGATTTCTTGAGAGGGCCTAACTCCAATCTATAGTATAAGGCTAAGGGTAGAAGATTTATGGAAGAACCATTGTCGAGGAGTGTGCATGTGAACACAATGACGCCAATGCGACTCTCCACATAATGGGCGCCCAGATCCCTTTTCTTTCTTGGCAGATGTTGGTTCTTGACACATTTGGTGGTGGCAACTGTCAAGATGTGGGTCTCCACAAATTGACTTGTTCTCTTTGTTCGAGTCCTGGTGGGAGTGCATTTTGCCTTTAAATATTTTTGAAAGGCAGGATTATTGGCCACATACTGTTCAATGGGTACTTTGACTGTGATGTTTTGCTGGCAGAACTTTTCCATTACTGGATCATCCTGAATATTCTTCTTTTGTTTTCCTTTCTTGAGGGCATGGGGGAAAGGAATGGAAGCATGTGAGACAGGAGATAGAAGGTCAGGATCATAAATACGAGCATCTTTATTAGACTTGGAGTTTTTATTACAATCATCAGATTTTTGATATGATCAAAATCAGGATGCTGAAAAGATGACAAAGGTATTTTTGCAGCAACTAGAGGTTCAAGGTCCTCTGCAGGCTCCATAGATGCTTTCCCCTTCTCTGGTGCTGGGATCTTCAGGCGTCTTTCTTCATCCTCCTCGGAAGCATCCTCCGGCTGATCCTCCGAGTCTTCATGAACCGATTCCCGAGTCCAGTCAGGTATGGCCACGTTCCTTCCGCTCCTGAGTGACATGGCATGGATATTGTCAAACGAAAGGATCTCATGTTCAGATGTGGAAAAATCTGAATAGTATACGTGGCCATTGTGTTGAGATGATTGAGATTTGTTCAAGCTATTGGGGTTAGCTTGAACTTGGGCGGGAATGGTTGTGGTGGGAACAGTCTGCTCTTCCTTCCATCGGGATAGACGATTAACATCCACCCGTAGATCATACAGCTCATTTCGGAAGCTGCGAAGTTCTTCCAGCATCTGTCTCTGGATATCAACAGGTTCTTCCGGAGGATTGGATGATTGAGCTGATGGTCTGGGAGCCTGGTGTTGCTGACGGTATTGCTGAGATTGGTTCGGGCGATTGTAGGGCTGCTGTTGTTTCGGATGTTGGGAAGTTGAAATGCTTTGAGGGTATTAAGGAGGCTGAGGGAATGCAACATTATAGAAAGTGGGGGAGCGTTGATAAGGCTGGGGTTCCTCCATACTACCCTGTCGGGTAGTGTCCTGTGTGTACCAAATGCCGTTTATTTCGAAGGTCAGGGGCGGGCTTCTTTGATTGTCTCGGCCGGTGGGGGTGGTTGCTGAGAAGCTTGGGCATAGGATTGGTCCTGTACCCATGACTATTGCTGTTCTGATCCTAGCTGCTCCTGGACATGGTGCACATGGTAGATCGGAACCGTTGGTGCAGTAGGTACCCCCATCTTGGACATCTTAGTAGTGAGCTCCTCCATCTGCTTTGGGAACTGAGAGATCCGGTTGTCGATGTCGCTCACTCACTCTCTTGTCCACTATTGTTAGTTTATCAGCTATGAAGTGCATGTTTGGAATCAAGTCCTCCGTTATTTCAGCAACCGTCTGCTTTCCGCCTTTGGCTTGAAGGGTGTTGAGGGAATCAGTGTAGGCTCTGCTGGCAAGTTGAGAGCGGCTTGTTTCTTCCATCTGCTCCAGTATTTTCCAGACGGTCTCAGCTCCATGTGATGAATAATTCCCTTCGCAGGCAGCACTAACTAACCCTTGAGTCTCGTGGTTGAGGCCAGAGTAGAGTGACTGGACTAGGATGTTGTTGTCCAGGTCATGGCAGGGACATTTCTGTAATAGGTCTTTGAACCTATCCCATGCCTCACAAAGTGGTTCATTGGGCATCTGAGAGAAACTGGTGATGCGGGTCCTTATTTGATTTGTCTGACTCAAGGGGTAGAATTTCTTCAAAAATAGGTTTTTGAACATCTCATAAGTAGTCATAGTCACCCCCAAGTTCTTCACCCAGTAGTCTGCCTTCCCTTTCAAGGTGAAAGGTAGTGTAGTGAGACGAATGTAGTCTTGGCTGACTTGTGGGTGTCTCAGATTAGAACAGATCAGCTCCAGGTCCCGCAAGAATTCATATGGTTCCTCAGTCGTATTACCATGGAATTGAGGTAATTGACTGACAAAATGTGGCTTCAGTTCATAGTGGATCGCCGGTTGTGGTGGCTGCAAGTAATTCCACACTTGATACTGTCCAGGGTTGTAGGCGGCTTCCATTGGCACTTCTTCCCCAGCCTTCAATTGCTCAAGATGTTCCCTCAGTAACTGTTGTTGCTGCTCAGTCGTAGCCAACCTTGCTAGAATCATTTTAATGGCGTCATCATTTGTTTCATCTTCAGGGTCTTTTTTGGAAGACATCTTGGATGGCATCTCTTCTTCTTCGCCTTCAGAATATAAAGGATTCGAGTTAATAGATTGGAAGGAATTGATGTAATAGTTGTCCTCGATTTTTGGTGATAGAGAGACAGTTTGGGTCTGTCCTCCTTCTAGGAAGAAGAAGGAATCGTAGGAATAGGGTTCTTGGGAAGGGTTTCCCGGAGGCCAAGCAGGTCCAGAGTAAGACTGTCTCTGGGCTTTTGAGATTGGAGAGTTTGTGGTAGAGAAAGAAGGGTTCGCGGAGTTCGAACAAGAATTATCACAAACTTCCATTCTCGAGGTCAACAAGAGGTTTGCGATTTATGATGGAGGCACAAATGTGCAGTATTCACTGATGACTTAATTTCTACGCATAAACCAAACACAATACAAGGGTTGTTTCACCAACTCAACTCAAAGTGAAGACCATAAAGGATCAGTCAATTATCTTGTCAATTTTAGAGTTCGGTGATAATGCAATGTATCAGAGCGTTTAAAGCGAGCTGTTTAGGAACCCAATGCTCTCAGGAGACTGGCCTATCCCAAGTTAGAATGACTAACCCAATATAGTAGTCTGAAAAGAGTTAAGGCGTGGCTCTATCCTATTGTGCGGGTCGCTCTCTCGCTCAAGCAAACCAAACAATGACGGGGTTTCTTTCCCGCAAAAATTATTGATTTTATGGGTTCTTAAGATCGGCTATATTTAGGTGATCACTGAAGAATTTAGATGAGCACAAATACACGTCTACCGTCCAGTCCCAATTTCCTTTAGATTTATGTGATAAAAAAGAGGGAGAAAGTCGGGAAAAGCCGATGCACGCGGAAAACTATGATGAATGCTCAGTTAGAAGACTTACAGTACCTCCTCGCAATCTTCATGTGGGATGCTAGACAGAATTGAAAAATTATTCTATATGTATGCAAGCCGATAAAAACCGCACCTAAGTCGAAAGTTCTATTAGCGGGAAGAATTGAATTAAATTTGGCTAAGTTGAACAATCTATGTGCGTCTTAATTAAAGTGCAGTGTAGCTTAAGATCCTACAAGCACAATCAAAAAGTAAAAATGCTCTTAGAGTCGTATGTACAGGTCTATCCTAGTCGCCACTCAAGTCGGGCCCCACCCTCACCGGAGAGTGAAACATGCCATGACACACCACAGAAAAGTTCAAGGTCTTTTTTACATGCGCGAGAGTCCAAACAGACACCGTTGTAAATGAGCAAGTAAATAAAATTGCGGAAATTGAAAACCTAGACTCTACTCTCTCTCACGACTCGACTCGATCTTAAATTAATTTGCGGCTTTCTCGGATGTCGGTGAAGATGCGTCGATTTCTTAAAAACCGCTCCACGTACGCCGGATACCTCGCAAGAAAAATAAGAGAGAAAATGTAAGAGAGTGACTCAAAAATAAAATACGCAAAATAAATGCTGAAAAATAAATGCAGGAAATAAATGGGATTTATAATGAACAATTCAGGGGTTAGACTACCTGAAAGCGGAAAATCGAATGAAAAAATGTCAAAATACAAAACTAAGTCGTTTGCCTCCCCGGCAACGGCGCCATCTGACGAGTCCGTAAACGCTGCTTTAAAAAGTTTGTTTTTAATCTTTGTGCGTGAAAAATAAATATGTGTCGTTCGTTGTAGGCGGTGATCGGAAACGGTCAAGAAATAACCACGAATTTTATTCAATTTCAATCAAGTGGTTTTTATATTTATTTTACTTGGGCAAGTCCCAAGGTCGATCACAAGGAGGCAAAGGAACAACTTAGAATTTTGTCTATCCAATTTCGTGTTGGTCTTTTTTTTGGAATTTTCAATGCAATAAATGGATGCACAATGCACTTTTGGCCTATTTTAGGGACTAAAATGTAAATTTCGATCAAACCATGTCCGAAAAATACAAAACTTGGCCACAATGTAGATGATGATGATGAAATGAATACATTATAATTTTTTTGGAATTTTTGGATGCGAAATGAATTTTTTATGGATTTTTAAATGCAAACAAAATGAATTTCAATATTTAATTATAATAAATACTAAACCTACTTATTTTTTAGGACCAAATTATCTAAGATCTATCACTAGGTGATTTATCTCAAAAAAATCCTAAACCTCAAAAATGTGAGATCTAATACCTATTAAAAAATTAAATAGTGAAACATGCAAAATGATTTTTACAAGGCAAAATATGCATGCAAATGCAAATCTTTTTGGGCACAATGTCAAGCACAATAAACTCTACAATATGTGATTTCTCAGGATTTTTTAGAGCAATGATTAATCAATGATGAATTTTAGAGAGCAAATTGGGCAAAATATGCAAATTTCTACAGAACAAATAATTATTAATTAACCATTAATAAGAAAAATATCCACATCATGTCAAAGTGTAGAGAATTAAAAGATGAACAACATGCTATTTTTTTGGATAAAAATTAATGTAAAGAAGGTATCCAAAGTTATGGGGAAACACAGGGGTGCAAGTGCAATTTAAATAAATAAATATAGACAATGCAGGGGGGACCTAATTGAATTTACCAGTAGCTTGGGGAGTTGTCTGCAAATTGGCCAATAGTCAAGTGCCAAGCACGTGACTTTGGTCGGTGGGGCTGTTGCGAATATGGCGAAATTTCCAGGGTCTTTTCGCAATTTACCCAGCATCACATGCCAAGCACGTGACCTGGGATGATGACGTACGCCTGACGCACCCCCGGGAATCACGTGCCTCGCACGTGGTCAGGGGTCTCGGGTCGGAGCCCCGGTGCGCAGTGGAGAGCGGGCTGATGCGGCGAAGGGGGACAACCTCCGGTGTGCCAGGTGTCACGTCCTGATGTGGCTGTAAAGGGGCGGAGCTTCTGGCTATGGCAGCGAAGCTGATGAACGACGAAGGTAGTCATAGGCGAGAATGTTGGGGAAGAAACGCTGGTGTCGCTGCTCGTAGAGGTGGAGTCGATGAAGCGACGAGAGGCTCAGAGCTGAGCGTCAAGGCGGAGTTGATGGCGTGGCATCGTGGCTGGAGATGATGAAGCGTCGAAGTCGATGAAGACGGTGGAAGCACATGTCGAAGATGATGGTAGGTGATGGTGATGGAGTTAGAGAGGAGGTGTGAGGCAAAGCTCCGAGCGGAGCGAAGAGCTTGGAGGCGGAGAGAGAGATAGAGAGAGTGGGAGAGAGAGAGAGGGAGATATTACCTGGAGAGGGATAAGGGTCTCGACGTCTCGACGACGACGGGAGGCCGGAGCGAGGGCAGGCTCGGAGAAGCGCTGCGATGAGCTCGAGGAGCTCGGATCTCGCCGGGGTAGAGGGCTGTCACCACCTCGAAGGAACCTTTAGGGCGGAGGTCGGCGGATGAGTTGGACTGGGGGCGGTGATGTTCTATATGTAGGAGAGAAGGGGACGGGCGGCTGGTGAGGGAGGTTGCGAGGATAAGGGCGGAGGACTCGGGGCGACGGTTGCGGAGATATCGGAGGAGGGGCGGTGGTCGTTGGCGGAGATCTCGGGGATGGGGGCGCGACGGTTGCGGACGAGGGGCGCGGGAGGTAGGATATGCGCAGGGACCGTTCGATCAATGAGAGATCGAACGGTTGAGATCGCGCCATGTGGCGATGTAAAGAGAGGTTGGGCGCGCACGTGCCTGGCGCGTGCCTGGGGGCACGTGCCTCGCACGTGCGTTGGCTTTTAATTTTTTTATAAAAACGAAAATATAAAAGGGCCAAAAACGACTGACACGTGGCGGCCTCTGGGGCTGCCACGTGTCAGCACCAGAAAATTCGTAAACAAAACCTTTTGTAAAATCAATAAAAAATAGCAAATGACCTCGGATCGAAAAACTTCCTTCACAAAAAAATGCTCGTCTCAATGAGATCTACAACTCCATTAAGACACCAAAGCCAAAATCGGTCAAATATAAAAAGTGAATTTTGGGGGTATCCTATGTATATAGAATACCTTGATTTTTGGGTTTTCTAATTTTTTTGTCATTTTTAAACAAGATAAAAGGCCGAAAAAATATAGAGAAATCAGAGATAAATAAAAGACATCTAAAATTTTTTTTTGGATTTTTATTAATAAAGAAAATATATACATAAAATACAAGGTCAAAAACCGCGAAAATATACAATGTACAAAAGAGGCCCAAAACCCAACTTTCACATACGAGCTCCGATTCACTTGAACTTGGTCTTGTTTTGAAGGTAATTGAATGTGCATTAGTTCAAAAGTGAGTAGGATCAAATCGGACACTGGATGGGGAAGATATGTGGCTTTTAATCCGAAAATCCTGAAACTAGGGTTTGGGTTTTTGGTCCACTTAACTGGGTTAGTGAATTTTTTTGTATTTTCATTTATTCTTGTTAGTGACGTGCACACTGTGGATGTGGTTTTGTGTCATTCGAAGTTAGCATGAAGGAGTTAAAAATGGGGGAAGTTAGGCTATTTACAAGTCAATTTTGGCTTGGATTTTTGGCTTCTTATTTTATGCAGAAATTAATGCTAAAATGCAATTCTTATGAAATCATGCATGAATGCTAATTATACGAAATAAATGCAGAAATGCTATTGATTTTTAGGGATCTGAGCTTAATTAATGAGATTTAGAGTGATGAATCCGAGATTCATCAGGTACATAACCCTAATTGTACAAAGGACCTTGCATTCATTTATTAATTTCAAAAAAGGGAGTGAAACATCAATAACTTTTATTAATAAACAAATATATATTTTATAATAACACTTATTGTAAGAATGGTTCGCCCAGGGCTCACATGTCTAACAATCTCCCACTAGCCCTCAGAACCATTCAGGTACAATCCGTAAACCCATATTCATTACATGCTGGTCAAAAACCTTTTGTGTCAGAGGTTTGGTAAGAGGATCAATAATGTTGTCGGTAGAGGCCACCTTGGTGATGATGATGTCACCACGCTTTTGAATCTCTCGAATGATGCGATAGTTCCTTTCCATGTGCTTTCTCTTTTGATGGCATCTGGGTTCCTTTGCCTGGGCAATGGCTCCCGTGTTATCGCAGAGTAACGGGATGGGAGTATCAGAGGAAACTACGCCAAGCTCCGAGATGAACTTGCGCAACCACAATGCCTCCTTTGCAGCATCTGATGCGGCAATGTACTTGGCTTCTGTTGTTGAATCCGTCGTAGTGTCCTGCTTCTTGTTTCTCCATCTCACAGCACCACCGTTCAACAGGAATACAAACCCTGATGTCGACTTTCGATCATCAATATCTGATTGGAAGTCTGAATCTGTATATCCCAAGACTTGGAGATCACCATCCCCATAGACCAAGATGTAATCTTGTATCCGTCTCAGATATTTGAATATGTTCTTTACTGCATTCTAGTGTTTCTCTCCATAGCAAGATTGGTAACGACTTACCACTCCCACTGCATGGCAGATGTCTGGCCTAGTACACATCATGGCATACATCAAGCTTCCTACAGTTGATGCGTAAGGGCATCCAGCCATGGCCTTCCTTTCCGCAACACTTTGAGGAGTCATCCCTTTGGACAGATGGATACCATGTCCTATGGGGAGGAATCCTTTCTTGGAACTATCCATATGGAATCGTTCAAGAATCTTCTTGATGTATCCATATTGTGATAATTCCAATATTCTCTTTTCTCGATTTCTGAACAACTTTAGGCCTAAGATGTAAGAGGCTTCTCCAAGATCTTTCATCTCGAAGGTATGGGACATCCAAATCTTCACACTGGCCATCATTCCTGTATCATTTCCAATGATAAGGATATCATCCATGTAAAGCACAATGAACACAATGGCGCTCCCACTAAGCTTCTTGTACACACAAGGCTCATCAGGATTCTACGCAAAATCATAACTCTTCATGGTTTCGTCAAATCTGATGTTCCAGCTACGAGAAGCTTGTTTGAGCCCATAGATAGATTTCTTCAGCTTGCATACTTTACCTTCCTCAACTATGAAGCCCTGGGGCTGCTCCATATAGATATCCTCCTCGAGGTATCTATTGAGGAAAGCTGTCTTGACGTCCATCTGTCAGATGTCGTAGTCAAGAGATGCATCTATAGCTCGCAGCGTCCTGATGGACTTAAGCATGGCCACAGGAGAGAACGTCTCATCGTAGTTGATGCCTTCTCTCTGTGTGTAGCCCTTGGCTACGAGCCATGCCTTGAAAGTCTCTACTTTCCCATCAGGTCCCCTCTTTCTCTTGAAGATCCATTTACACCCAATGGGTTTTACCCCTTTAGGTGGATCCTCTAGGGTCCATACACCATTCTTATGCATGGAGTCAATTTCTGACTTCATTGCCATCATCCATCTATCCATGTCATGATCCCCCAGTGCTTCATCAAATGAAGAAGGATCATTGTCAGTTTTACCTGCCACATGGAATCCATACCTTTCTGGTGGTGCAACCACCCTCGAACTCCTTCGAAGAGGTATGGGTGTTTCATCTTTATTTATCTCTTCAGTTTCTGGTTCAGGAATCTCATAATCCTCAGGGGATTCAATGAGTTCCTCTACCTCATTTCCATCTTGACCTTTAGGGAAATGATCCTCTAGAAATTTCTCATCCCTAGAGATAAAAATCTTTTGGGTATCAGGGTCATAAAGCTGGTATCCAATACCATCTTTAACATACCCAATGAAGTAGCACTCACGAGTGCGAGATTCTAGCTTACTTGAGTCCACATTCTTCGCATGGACCAAGCATCCCCAAACCCTCAAGTGTTTAACACTAGGTTTGGTACCATACCAGAGCTCGTGAGGAGTCTTGGGTACAGACTTGCTAGGAATCTTGTTCAGGATATATATTGCAGTCTCTACTACATATCCCCAGAAACTAAGAGGTAAATGTGCTTTGCTCATCATTGAACGGATCAAGTCCATGATGGTTCTGTTGCGTCTTTCAGCAACACCATTAAGTTGGGGAGTTCCAGGGGGAGTGAGATTGGAGACAATTCCATTCTCTTTAAGATATTCTTTGAATTCATCTAAGAGGTACTCACCACCTCGGTCAGATCGAATCCGTTTGATCTTCCTATCGGTTTGGTTCTCAGCCAAAGCCTTGAACTCTTTGAACTTTTCAAAGGTTTCAGATTTATGACATAGTAGAAGATAAACCCGTATCGCGAATGGTCATCAATAAACGTCAAGTAATATCGATATCCATTTCTAGTCATGGTACTGAAGGGACCACATACATCAGTATGTATTAGGTCAAGAATAACTTCGCATCTTGCAACCTTGTTATGGAAAGGTGCTCCAGTCATTTTACCTTGAATTCAGTGTTCGCAAGTAGGTAATGATTGAACCTATAGAAAATCTAAATGTCCATCATTTATCAATCTATTGATCCTATCAACAGATAAATGACCAAGCCTTTGACGCCAAATCATATTTGAATGATTTCCATTCTCCCTGGATCTCTTGGGGTTTTCATTATTAGTGGTAGTAACATTCATGACGCATTCATCAATGCACAATTCATAGAGTTTACCAGAAGTCAAAATACCATCCGCAATATATTTATCATAACGGTTTATGATTAATTTATTACAGAAAGTGAAGGAATATCCATTTCTAACTAGCTTAGATACAGGTATCAGGTTCCTTCTAACTTCAAGTACATAAAGACACTCTTTAAGTACTATGACTCGACCCCTAGATAATGATAGTCTGCAGGTCCCGACGACAACTGCTACAACACTTGCATCAGATCCCATCTAGATGACTATCTCCCCATGCTCCAGATTCCTAGTTTCCTGAAACAAATGCAACGAATTGCATACATGAACAAAAGCACCAGAATCTACAACCCAACTTCCTTCTCGTCCAACAAGAAAGCTAGTTTCAATGATGAAAGTAGATTTCATACCTGTAGGGGTTTGACCTTTGTCAGCAGACTTCAGGTAATCTGGGTAGTTACGCCGCCAGTACCCCAAGTTCTTGCAGTAGTGACAGACATCAGACTTTTTAGATGTCATCAGTGTGGAAGCACTAGAAGACGAACCAACTCCTTGATTCTTCTTCTTTCTCTTCTGGGCCGGGCCCTTCCGAGAAACTTGCTTCCGCCCGCGCTTTCCTCTCAGTTGTGCAACTATTGCACTAGTAGAGGGGTTGTCCTTCCTCATCACGTCTTCTGCAGACTTCAATGCAGTTAACAACCCAGCGTTAGTGAAATCACCTTTACTCATGTGATAAGACACGACAAAGTTGTTGAAAGACTTAGGGAGCGACAGGAGAATAAAATCAGCCTGCATGTCAGAATCCATGTAGGCTCCCAGGGTTTCCAATTCAGAGAGGTACCTAAACACTTTGAGTACGTGTTCTTTGACAGAGGTCCCTTCCTGCATCTTGCAGCGAATAAGCTCTTTCATCACGTTGTAACACTGTGTGCGGTTTATGTCACCGAACATTTCCTTCAGATTCAGCATAATCTCTTTGCAAAGGTTCATTTCCATATGTTGCTTCTGAAGCACATTGGACAATGACCCAAGGATGTAACACCTTGCCAGATTATGGTCTTCATCATATTTCTCATTATATGATTTATCTTCTGCAGTCTCAGGATTTGCTATCTTGTCCTTGGTCAGCACATAAGAGATGCGCTCCGCAGATAGGACAAGATCCAAATTTCGGATCCAATACGAATAATTTGGCATGGTCAACTGGTTGACCTCCAGGAGCCTGCTAAGTGGGTTCATGGACTTCATTTTCTGAAATTAAGAATGCACCATATTATAATACATAGATAAATATATATTCATTTTAAGATATTTGACTAAGACATTTTAAATCAAATTCGTCTTGCTATGTCAACTTTGAAAGATTATTCCCTTATTTTCTTTCAAAGTAAGAGATACACTTACCGCTATATCTCAAGTATGATATGGGATCTCCTTTCCTATCTTTGTCACATCCTAATAATATGAGAACTTACAACTCTGATAAAAAGAAGCGGGAACTCATTCTGTCTTAAAAGTCCAACTTGCATTTCCCAATTCGGTCTTTAACACCCGTGCCCGCCACCCCTAAGATGATGTTGACCCGTTGCTAATTGAACCAACCATCAACATGATTAGAACTCGCTATGCACAATCCAACATCGCCCCAATAATATGAGGAATCGATATTGGGGTCACTACGCATACGGCCTTACTCTTTCGAGAAGTAAAGAACCCGATCCAGATGCGCTTGCATATAGGAGTTGTCACTTCGGACAGGCGTCTCCTACATACAATCCCTGGAGACGTAACCCTTCATCTTGACGGGAAACCATGGATGTCACTTATGTGATCATCTCGTATTCAAATTTTATATTCAATTATCGTGAATCATATTCACATAATTAGTTCTTCCAAGGGAAATACACATCTATTCATAATAGAGTGTTAATTGGATACAATTAATTTAATCAAATTAAATTAATCATTAATCCAATCATCAATCAACAAACTTGATTATTACTTGAATAGTAGATATAATCTCAAAGTACGTATTATTCGAATTTTAATAATTAGAAGAATACACTTTGACTTCTCTGGCATTATCAAGTCCCTACCCGCTGTCATGGCCAGTACCGACAAGAGTGGGACGGACCACATACGTTGCAACTCGCAAGCCCAATGCTCTCCGACTAGGCACCATATCCACCTCAGGAAAGGATAATGCCGGATAGATCATCATGTACTTTGAGATGTTCATCGGTTTTTCAATCGAAATTATACCATATAATATACATCAAAACAATTTTGATTATATTATAAGGAGTTTTGCTAAACAAATCCCCAATCCTATTCAAGCAAGAGGGTTTTTCATGTAAAAGTTGTCCTACAACTATTGTAGGATAAACTAAAGTTTTCATGAAAAATGTTTGTTGATGATTTCATGTCAATCAATGATCAAGATCAATTATCTTATCGTTACGGTTTAGGCAAATGTCATTCAATGAAACAATTATCTCTTTAAATATTTCACAAATATTTATCACTAATTATTTCAGAAAATTAACAATTACTTTTCATCATCATATTTGAATGACTTATCACAAGGTTCATGATCAAAAGATGTCAATTTCCGGCAGTGACCCCCAATCACTAAAATTAACTTATCTTGATCAATTTAAATCCAAAAATTGCAAAATCAGTTTCCTAAGATTGCCAATGTGATTTATTAAAGAACTCAAGTGATAATTCACGCATTTCGAGGCGGATCAAAACAGTAATTAACTCATTATTCACGTGTAGATCCGCAGTTCCCGCAACAATGAATATATGCATATTCAAAAGGCCATATCTTGAGCAAATGAAATTCAAAGTTCGTAAACTCAGATCCTATAGTTTCCTTAATTAATGGGAACAAAATCCAATTGTAAATTTCGTGTTTAAACAATTTAAACAGTACTGAAAATTTCAATTAGACAGAGGTGCGAAAATTGAAATGCGACAAAACTTTCGCGACCCTTTCAAACCCAAGTCGTCCTAGGTCTATGGATCATATCCAAAACCTTGTTTGACCTAAGGCTCTGATACCACTTGAAGGATATTGAGAATCCTTAAGCACATCACGAGAGCGTGTCGATCGCATCATATGCAATCGGGGCAACTAGTTGCACTAGTTGCTAGATGCGGCGAAAATTAAAATTTTTAACAAGTGATGAAACCACATGATCACGGGAACATTTCTCGGATCGTTTCATCAAACCACAAAGTTTAAGGAATACCTCTTGGAGCGTGATTGTAATCGTGAGATCCCAAAAAAAAGAGATCCTCCTGTCTTAAGTCCGATCCACGAAGAATGCACTTGCGGGCGCGATGATGAGACGCGAACCTCCCACAATCCTTGATGAAGATCCAAGCAATGAATCCCGGATTTCATCAAACGAAATCTGTCGTCTTCCTTTAGAGAATGCAGCCCCAAAGAAGAAGGTGATCCTCGAGTCGTCGAAGGAGAAGGTGAGAGACTCTCCTTCTCAATGCACAAAGTGGACGGCCACCTTAAATAGATAGAGAGGGTAGGCGAGAATGAGAGAGACAGAGAGTAGTAGGCTTATACAACTCTTAATAATGTACCATGAAAGGATAGGTTAGCCCTTCTTTTGTATTAGTTTAGGATCCAATGGATCTCAATCCATGGGACACATAGATCCAACAACCATGGTGATCTATGTATTAATCAATGGCCATGATTGTTGTTGGCTAAAAATCAACAACATTAATTTATATTTAAATTAAATATATGTTACAACATTATCAACACAATTTAATTTAACATAAATTAATTATTAAGAGACAGTATTATAATAAAGGGGAGATAACCAATTTCCTCCTAAAATTGAGGGGGCGTCACCTTTGACCATGTCATTGGTGACACCACCTTATTTGGAGGTTATTTATCTCCCTTTTATTTTGTATTATTATTTCTCAATGTATTATTAAAAAATATCCACCAAATTAATTCCAAAATAATTTGGGAATATTTCAATCATGCCATTTATAAATATGTGAATCATATTCACAACTCAAACTAATTTGTAAATTGTATTTCCAATTAATTAATTAATGCGAATCCAATCCACATTAATAATTAACAAATGCTATTTATAAAATTTCTTTCTCTTCAATATATGTATATTATAAATCACATTTATAATACACAAATATTATGGATAGTATTATCCATATTCTCCAATCCTTGATAATTAAATCCTATTTAATTATCTTGGATAATTATTCTCACAATATGAATCTCATTCATATTATGCTTGATAATTAAATCTCATTTAATCATCACGTCCCTCTTGCTTGGATATGTAGTTCATCAAATGAATTATTCTTGAATCCCTTCAAGAATAATGTGCTTTCTCCGCAGATGCTTGGAGATAAGGACATGGTGATTGTAGCGTTCCATGTATAACGACTTGGATGTTGAGATTTCATATCAAATCCAGATCTTACGGACCTCCCACAGATGCTTGATTACATCAAGACCACAAATCTAATCTTCTCATTGCATCTGAATCACATTCAGACCAATGTCCAACACTTGGACCAAGATCAGATTGCTTCTCTACTGAGAGGAGTCACTAAAATCCAGACCTGTTTCATCACTCCCTCGGAATGGAAGCGTCATGGATATATAATCGTTTATGATCACATCACCCTCAAGTATTCCTAATACCTATACATTCTGCATACTGAAAGACCCATGATCAACCTGAAGATTAAGATCAATTTTACACTGTCTTCTTCAGGGTTTGATCATTAAGTTTTTCAATCTTGGTCATTTGGAGTTGGTATCGATCATATGCTTTCCCAAAGCATATGTCATACCTTAAAATTCATGGCATGCTTCCAAAGCAAGATGACCATGCATGGAATTTGATCGGTCCCAATACCTCGTGAGTGAGCTCATGTCTTCCGGTTCATAAGTGAACCCGTATGATCCCTTTAAGAGATCGTACTGCTCATATGCCCTTATATGCATACCAGCTCGCTGGTGTATAGACCTTGGTTAGGCCATCAGCTTATCGGTCTGCCAAATGTACATACTCAGACATATAGCAATACATCTGTCTCCGGTCAGAGGATGCGTGCCTATGCTGTGACAGCATTCAACATAGGACTTAGGTTATCTCGATCTCGTTAAGTCAACCCATTGATCTAACTAATCTGACACCTCTGAATCACTATTCCCATGCAGAGGACATGCATCAAGAGGTCAGTCAGATATCAACCTATGTGAGAAAGGATTGCCATCTCCTACTCAGGCTGGAGATCATCTCTTAACAATCATTTGACGGTGCTTGATGAGTCCTCTATCTTACTCCTTAGATATTCATCCAAACACCATCCTCCGTGATTCATTTAATGAATTAACGGCTATATGATCATCAAGATGGCCATGGTACATAACCCTAATTGCACAAAGGGACCTTATAGTGCATTCATTCATTTAATTTCAGAAAAAGGAGTGAAACATCAATAACTTTTATCGATAAACAAATATATATATTACAATAACACGTACTATAAGAATGGTTCGCCCAGGGCTCACATGTCTAACACAGTCTGTCCCACTCCCATCGGTACCGGCCATGACAAAGTGTCAGGAAAGGATAATGCTTTAAGAGATCATGATGTATTTTTCTAATTATTAAAATTTGAATAATACATATTTTTGATATAATATCATCCTTCAAGTTTGTTGTTTGATTGAATTGGATTGTTAATTAAGTTAATATGATTAAATTATTTGTATCTAAGTTAAAGAACTATATTATGAATTGAGGTATATTTACCTTGGAAGAATTAATTATGTGAATGTGATTCACGATAATTAATTAGAAGTTGAATATGAGGCAAAGGATCACATCAGTGACATCCATGGTTTCCCGTCAAGGTGAAGGGTTCCATCGCCAGGGATTGTATGTAGGAGACGCTTGTCCGTAGTGACAGCTCCTGCATACAAGCGCATCTGGATCAGGCTCTTTGCTTATTGAAAGAGTACAATCATATACCTAGTGACCACAATATCGAGTCCTCATACTATTAGGGTGATTTTAGATTGTGTATAACAAGTTCTAATCCTATTGATAGTTGGTTCAATTAACGACAGGTTAACATCACCTTAGGGGTGGTGCGTCCAAGTGTTAAAGACTGAATTGGGAAATGCAATTTGAACTTGTAAGGTAGAATGTGTTCACGTTTCTTTTTTATCCGAGTTGCAAGTTTCATATTATTGGGATGTAACAAAGGTGAAGAGGAGATCCCTGTTCTTGATAGAGATATAGTGGTAAGTATATCTCTTGCTTTGAAAGTGATTAAGGGAATGAACTTTCAAAGGTCAAAAGGCAAGAATAATTTTATTATATCCTTAGTCAAAGAATTTCAATTGAATATATAATTATCTATATGTTCTAATATAGTACTTTATTAATTTAGAAAATGAAGTCCATGAACCCTCTTAGTAGGCTCTTGGAGGTCAATTAGTTGACTTGACAAAATTACTTGGATTGATCCGAAATTTGGATATTGTCCTATCTGCAGAGAGCATCTCTTATGTGCTTTCCAAGGAGAAATACACAGACCCGCAAACACCAGAAGAAATTAGTTTCGATGAAAAGTATGATGAAGATCATATTTTGGCAATGTGTTATATTTTGGGTTCGTTGTCCAATGTGCTTCAAAATCAATATGTGGACATGAATACTTGCCATGAGATTATGCTAAATCTGAGAGAATGTAAACCGCGCACAACATTATAATATCATGAAAGAACTTATTCACTACAAGATGTATGAACGGACTTCTGTTAGAGAACATGTGCTCAAAATGTTTGGGTACCTTTCTGAACTAGAAACCCTAGGGGTTGACATGGACGTAGATATGCAAGCCGAATTCATTATGATATCACTCCCTAAGTCTTTCATTATCTTTGTGGTCATATACCACAAGAGAAAAGTAGATTATACTAACACTGGGCTATTAGCTGCATTAAAATCTGTAGAAGACGTAGTGAAGAAAGATAGCTCCTCTGACAGTGCAATGATTGCACAAGTCAATGGAAAGTACATTCGGAAGCATGGTTCTCGGAAGGATCCGACCTAGAAGAGAAAGAAGAAGAGTCAAGGTATTGGCTCATCTTCTAATGCATCCACGATGATAACATCGAAGAAAACAGATGTCTATCATCACTACAAGAAGCTGGTACAGTGGAAGCATAACCGTCCAGATTACCTAAGGTCAGCCGACACAGTAAAGCTCCAATAGGTATGAAATCTAATTTCATTATTGAACTAATTTCTCCTTGGACGAGAAGGCAGTTGGTTCATCGATTATGGTGCTTCTGTTCATTTATGAAATTTGTTGCATCTATTTCAAGAAACTATGAACCTTGATGAAGGGGATATAGTCATCCCCATGGGATCCGATGCAAGCGTTGTAGCAGTCGCCGCCATGACATGCAGACTATCATTACCTAGTTGAAGAGTCCTAGTACTTAAAGTATCTTTATGTACCGGAAGTCAGGAGGAGCCTTATATATGTATCTAAGCTTGTTAGAAATGGATACTTATCTCTATTCTATAATAAGGTAGTCATAAGTCGTTATGATAATCATATTACAGATGGTGTTTGAACTTCTGGTGGATTCTATGAATTGTGCATTGATGAAAATGTCATGAATATTACTACCACTAATAAAAACCCTAAAAGATCCAGTGAGGATGGAAATCATTCAAATATGATTTACCATCAAAGGCTTGGTCATTTGTCTGTTGACATGATCAATAGATTTATAAGGAATGGACCCTTATATTTCCTATAGGTTCAATCTTTTCCTACTTGTGAACATTGTATTCGAGGTAAAATGACTAGGACACCTTTCCGTAACAAGGTTACAAGATGTGAGGGTAATCTTGACCTAATACATATCAATGTCTGTGGTCCCTTCAGTACTGCGACTCGAAATAGATTTCTATAATATTTGATGTTTATTGATGACCATTCACGATACGGATTTATCTTCCTACTACGTCATAAATCTGAAACCTTTGAAAAGTTCAAAGAGTTCAAGGTACTTTGGCTGAGAATCAAATTGATAGGAAGAATAAACATCTTCGATATGATCGAGGTGGCGAGTACCTCTCAGATGAATTCAAGGAATACCTTAAAGAGAATAGAATTCTCGGAACCCCAACTTAATGGTGTTGCTGAAAGATGCAACAGGACCATCATGGATATGGTTCGTTCAATGATGAGTAAAGCACATTTGCCTCTAAGTTTCTAGGTATATGCAGTGGAGACTACAATATATATCCTAAATAAGATTCCTAGCAAATCCATAACTAAAACTTCTCATGATATTTGGTTTGGAACCAAACCCAGTGTTAAACACTTGAGAGTTTGGGGTTGCACGGTCCATGCAAAGAATGTGGATGCAAGTAAGATAGAATTTCGTACTCATGAGTGCTACCTCATCGGGTACGTTAAGGATGGTATTGGATACCAGCTTTATGACCTTGAGATTCAAAAGGTTTTTATCTCTAGAGATGTGAAATTTATGGAGGATGACTTACTTAAAGGTCAAGACAAAATTGAAGTAAAGGAACTCATTGAATCCCCTGAGGATTCTGAGCTTCATGTACTAGAAACTGAAGAGATAAATAAAGATGAAACACATGTATCTCTTTGAAGTAGTTTGAGTGTGGTTGCACCACCTGAAAGGTACAGATTCTATATGTTAGGTGAAACTGATAGTGTTACAGCTTCATTTGATGAAGCACTCGTGGATCATGGATAGATGAATGCTAGCAATGAAGTCAAGAATTGACTCCATACGTAAGAATGGTGTATAAAACCTAGAGGATCCACCTAAGGGGGTAAAACCCATTGGGTGAAAATGGATCTTCAAGAGAAAAAGGGGACCATATGGGAAAGTAAGGACTTTCGTGGCATGACTCGTAGCAAAGGGTTACACACAGAGAGAAAGAATCAACTATGATGAGACATTCTCTCTTGTGTCTATGCTTAAGTCCATCAGGGCACTTCTAGCTATAGCTACATCTCTTGACTACGACTCTGGCAGATAGACGTCAAGACGACTTTCCTCAATTGATACCTCGAGGAGGATATCTATATGTAGTAGCCCCAAAGCATCATAACCAAGGAAGGTAAAGTATGCAAGCTGAAGAAATCCATCTATGGGATCAAACAAAATTCTCGTAGTTGTAACATCAGATTTGATAAAATCATAAAGAGTTACGATTTTATGAAGAATCTTGATGAACCATTTGCATACAAGATGCTTAATGGGAGCGCCATTGTGTTCATCGTGCTTTACGTAGATTGCATCCTTATCATTGATAATGATACATGGATGATGCCCAGTGTTAAGATTTGGCTGTCCCATACATTATATATGAAAGATCTTGACGAAGCCTGTTACATCTTTAGTCTGAAGCTGTTCAGAAATCGAGAAAAGAGGATATTAGAATTATTACAACATGGGTACATTGAGAAAATCTTGTAACATTTCCATATGGAGAATTCTAAGAAAGGTTTCCTTCCGCCAAGACATATATCCACTCATCTAAAGGGATGGCTCCTCAAAGTATTGAGGAAAATAAAGCCATGGCTGGATGCCCATACATATCAGTTATAGGAAGCTTAATGTACGCCATGATGTGTAGAAGGCCAGGTATATGCTATGCAGTGGGAGCAGTAAGCCGTTACGAATCATGCTATGGAAAATAACACTAGAACATAGTGAAGAACATTTTCAAGTATCTAAGACAGATACAGGATTATATTTTACTCTATGGAGATGGTGATCTCCAAGTATTGGGATATACAGATTCAGACTTCCAATAAATTATTGATGATCGAAAGTCAACATCAAAATTTACGTTCTTGATGAATAGTGGTGCTGTGAGCTGGAGAAGAAAGAAGCGGGACACTACGACTAATTCAACAATAGAAGCCGAATACATTATCGCATCGGATGCTGCAAAGAAGGCGGTGTGGTTACACAAGTTCATATTGGAACGTAGCATAGTTTCCTTTGATACTCCCATCCTGCTACGCTGCGATAACACATGAGTTGTTGCTTAGGCGAAGGAACCTAGATGGCATAAAAAGAGCAATCATGCCAAAAGAAAATACCGCAACATTGAGAGATTCAAAAGCATGGTGACATCATCATCATCAAGGTGGACTCTGCTGACAATGTTGTTGATCCTCTTGCCAAACCTTTGATGCAAAAGGTTTTAGAAAAGAATATAATGAGCATGGGTTTAAGGATTGTACTTGAATGGTTCTGAGGGCTAGTAGAAGATTGCTAGCCATGTGAGCTCGAGGCAAACCATTCCTATAATAAATGTTATTGTAATGTTTGATTTATTAACAAAAGTTAGTGCCTATTTCAATCCTTATATGAGATTAAGTGAATGAGTGCATTATAAGGCACCTCTGCAAAATTAAGGTTATCTACCGTGGCCATTTTAATGATCATGCATTTATTTATTCAATAGTCGAATCATAGAGGTTGGTGCTTGGATGAATATCTAAGGAGTTAGATTGAGGACTCATCAAGCACCATCAAATGATTGTTAAGAGATTATCTCCATCATGAGTAGGAAATAGCAATCGTTTCTCATTAGGTTGATATATGACTGACCTCCTTATCCAGGTCATCTGCATGGGATTTGAGATTCAGATGTGTCAGATGAGTTAGGTCAAAGAGTTGACTTAATGAGATCGAGATAACCAAGTCCTATGTCGTATACTGTCACGATGTAGGCACACATACTTTGACCGGAGACATATGTGTTTTTATATATCTAAGTATATATCAAGGTCTATACACCGACGAGCTAGTGTGCATATCATGGTATATGAGTGATACGATCTCATAAAAGGGATCATACATGTTCACTTGTGAACCAGAAGACATGATCTCACTCATGAGGTATTGGGATCGATCAAATTCCATGCATGGTCGTCGTGCTTTGGAAGCATGACAAGAATTTCTTGGTATGATATATGATTTTGGAAAGCATATGATCGATACCAACTCCCATTTAAGGAATGAAAAACTTAATGATGAAGCCCTAAAGATGACATTGTAAATTGATGTCTTCGGGTTTATCATAGGTCTTCCCGTATGCAGGATGTACATGTATTAGGAATACCTGAGGGTCATGTGATCATAAATAATTCTATAACCATGATGCTTCCATTCTGAGGGAGTGATGAAACATGTCTGGATTTTATTGACTCTCTTTGTAGAGAAGTGATTCGATCTTGGTCCAAATGTTGGACATGACCTTTATTTAATAAAGCACCTATGAGAGGTCCATGAGATATGGATTTAAGATATGATCTCATTATCCAAGTCACTATATGTAGAACGTACAATCAACCTGTCCTTATATCCAAATATCTGCGGAGAAAGCGCATTATTCTTGAAAGAATTCGAGAATAATGCCATTGTTAGATTATATCCAAGCATTAAGAAATGGACAATTAAATATGATTTAATTATCAAGAATAATGTGAATTTGATTCATAATTTTTAGATGCATGAGAATAATGATCCAATATAGATAGATATGATTTAATTATTATGGAAAAGAATTATGTTGATTGCACTATCCAATTATTCATTTATGTATTATAAATTTGATTTATAATATATTGATGAGAGCCTATAGTAACTATATTTGTTTATTAATTATTGATGTGAATTGGATTCACATTGGATAATTTATTGAAAATATAATTTACATTGAATGTGATTCATAAATTTTCAATAGCATGATTGTAATATTCATAAGATAATTATGAATTATTTTTGTGAGATAATTTACAACAAGTGTTGTTCTAAATATTGAAGATTTCATGGTATAATGTAATCTCATGAATTGGAAGAAGATTGCCTCCTTCCAATTCTAAGGAGGTGGACGGTCACCAAGTCCTAAAAGCAATGGGAGGTCATTCCCCCTTTTTATGGGATGAGGGCAATCTCCTTTCTAATTATCTCCAAGTTTGATTGATTTAATTTGGAATTAATTTATATCTGTTACTCAATATGTAGTGAAATTAATTTAATTATCGTTGTATTTTTACAACAAGTTCACGGCCATTGAAAGAAACACAAATCAATCTTATCCATTGATTTTGTGTTGTGAGACACAACTTGTTCTTCAAGTTACACCATCAACAATTTCTCTCTCTCTCTCTCTCTCATTCTCATACCACCCTCTCCCTCTTCCTTGAGTGGTCGTCCACTCCAACCCTACAGAGAAGGTCGTTGCCGTCGTTGCATCACCGTTGCACTTCTACATTGATGACTCGTGGCTCTTCATATCCTATGGTGTACGCCGCTCATGAAGAATACGTTTAATCTCGTGAAACGAGATCGGGAGATCCTTTACTTGGATCAACAACCTAGATTGCGAGAAGCAGACAATTCATCTTCGCAATCGCAAGCGTCTCCTATGACAGATCAGACTTGAGACAAGAGGTCTCTTTGTTTAGAGACTCAATCACAACCACACTATAAGAGGTATTACTTTATCTAGTATGTGTTTTAGATGAAACGATCTAATAAGTGTTCTTGGATCATATGGTTTCATCGATTAAAATTTTTTCAAATTTCGCTGCATCGAGCAACTTTTGTGACTAGTTGCTCTCGATCATATATGATGTGATCCTCTTGCTTCCGTAATGTGTTTATGGATTATTCTATATCCTTCAAGTTATTCCTATCTAGATGTTCACGTTTCTAAAGTAACATTTTGATATCCCTATTTTAAATCTCAACCAAGACGTTAGTCTGTGGGTGGTAAGGAGAGGCGACATGATGCTAAATGGTGTACTCCTTAACTAGCTTTCTGATATATCTATTGATGAAATGACTTCCCCTATATGAAATGATTATCTTGGGTATCTCGAACCGCACAATAATGTTGTCCTTGAGAAAGTAACAAACCGTATGACTACCATCAGCTCGGGAGGGGATAGCCTCCACCCAACGACTAACATAATCCACTACAAGTAGGACGTATTGTAATACTTGACTAACAGGTAAATTGTCCCATGAAGTTTATGCCCCAAGCATCAAAACATCAAAAATCTGTATATATATATATATATATATATATATATCAAAGACATGGTATCTTTGGAACCAACAATTCCTCCCATTCTTTGGAAATCAGTACAATGTCTGAAATAATCTGTAGCATCCTTAAACAGAGTTGGCCACCATAGACCTCATTGAAGAACCAAAGTTATCGTACGCTTTTCCAAATGATTCCAATCAGCCTCTAATCTGCGACAATGCTTAAGCACACTGGTGTATTCCTCCTAAGAAATTCACCTTCTTCAGATACAATTCAGACCCTGACAAAATACGTACAGATCCTCCAATTGATAAAATTGAATCTCTAACTGATTTATGTCTACCTTTAGCTTGGGAAAATTTTGTAGAACTTTCTTTGAGATAAGAAATTTTACAATATTTGTGTACCATGGGAGTGAGATAACATACAATATACAATAATCTAGAAAGGTTTCTTATAGGGAAAGTAGTAACTGCTCAGGGGACTCTGCATCTGTGATCCAAGAAAGATGATATACCACAACATTTTTCACTCCAGATTTATCTCGAATATCTAAATCGAACTCATGGAAAAGAAGGATACATTTGATAAGACATGATTTGACATCCTTATTTGCTTATAAGTACCGTATGACAAAGTGATATGGGTAAATAATAACTTTGCATCCAAGTAGGTACAAGTGCAACTTCTTTAAATGAACATTACTACTAACATCTCCTTCTCTGTAACTGTGTGATTGTGTTGTGCCTCATCCAGAGTCTTCTTAGCATAGCATATAGAAAATGGTATCCAATCCCTTTTAAGGATATGGAATAATCCTTAAGCACATTACTGAAGCATGAGGATCACATCATATACGATCGAGAGAGAATAGTCACACTAGTTGCATGGTGCGATGGAATTAAAAAAATTAACCGATAAAACCACATCATCCAAGAACACTTTACGAATTGTTTCATCTAAACCACATACTAGATAAAGGAATACATCTTGTAGTATGGTTGTGATTGATTCTTTAAACAAAGAAACCTCATGTCTCAAGTCTGTTCTATCGGAGGAGACACTTGCAAGTGCGAAGATGAATCACATGCTTCTTGCAATCCAAGTTGTTGATCCAAGCAATGGATCTCTTGATCTCATCTCTAAGTATTTTGGGATCCATGGATCTCAATCCATGGACAACACAAAATCAATGGATGAGATTGATTTATGTTTCTTCTAATGGACATGATTTTATTGTAAAAATACAACAATAATTAATTTCATATTATTATATATATTGAATACAAAATATAAAAAATTTTAAAGGAAATCAATTATCCTTGGAGATAACTGGAAAGAGATTAGCCTCTTCCCATAAAAGGGGGGACGCCCACCACTTCCAATTAGGACTTGGTGCCCGTCCATCGCCTTTAGATGGAAGGTGGCTTTTATCTCTTTATCTCATGAGATTACATTATCCCATGAAAATCTTCAATAAGTAGCAACAACTTTTGTGGCAAATTTATTCACAAAAATAATTCATAATTATTTTGTTAACATTGCAATCATGCCATTTGAAATTTGTGAATCACATTCACAACCCAAAATAAAATGTAGATTATAAATTCAATTAATTATAAAATGTAAATCCAACTCAAATTAATAATTAATCATCAAATATAAATTACAATATGCTCTATCTAATATATTATAAATCACATTTATAATATACATACATATATATATATATGAATAATTAGATAGTGCTATCCCCATTATTCTTATCCATAATAATTAAATCATATTTAATTATAATGGGTCATCATTCTCATGCACCTAAATAATATGAACCAAAATTACATCATCATGATAATTAAATCATATTCAGTTATACATTTCTCAATGGTTGGATTTATTTTACTAATGGAAATATTTTTGAACTCTTTCAAGAATAATGTGCTCTCTACACAGATACTTGGAGATAAGGACATGGTAAGTACGTTCCATGTATAGTAACTTGGATAGTGAGATCACATCTTAATTCCAGATCTCATGATCCTTTCATAGATGTTTGATTAAATCAAGGTTGTAAATTTAATCTTCTCATTGCATCTGAATCACATTCAGATCAATGTACAACATTTGGTCCAAGATCAGATCACTTCTCTACTGAGAGGAGTCACTAAAATCTAGACTTGTTTCATCACTCCTTCGAAATGGAAGTGTTATGGTTAGACAATCGTTTATGATCACAAATCCCTCATGTATTCTTAATGCCTATACATTCTTCATACTAGAAGACCTATTATAAATCCGAAGACATAGATCAATTTACACTGCCATCTTCAGTGTTTTATCATTAAGATTCTCATTTGGTCATTAGGAGTTGGTATTAATCACATGTTTTCCAAAAGCATATATCATACCGATAAATTCTTTTCATGCTTCCAAAGCATAATGACCATATATGGAATTTAATCGGTCCCAATACCTCATGAGTGAGCTCATGACTTCCGATTCACAAGTAAACATGTATGATACCTTTGAGAGATTGTATCACTCATATGGCCTCGTATGCACACCAGCCTGCCGGTGTATAGACTTTGATTAGTCCATCAATCTATTGGTCTGCCAAATGTACATACTTAGACATACACCAATACATCTGTCTCCGGTTAGAGGTTATGTGCCTATATCGTGACAGTATACGACATAGGACTTGGTTATCTCGATCTCGTAAAGTCAACTCTTTGACCTAACTAATCTGACACCTCCGAATCTCTTTTCCCATGTAGAGGACCTACATCAAGAGGTCAATCAGATATCAGCCAAATGAGAAAGGATTGTCATCTCCTACTCATGATGGTGATCATATCTTTACAATAATTTGATGGTGCTTGATGAGTCCTCATTATAACTCTTTAGATATTCATCGAAGCATCATCCTCTATGTTTCAACCATTGAATGAAACGGTTGTATGATCATCAAGATGGCTATGGTACATAACCCTAATTATACAGAGGGTCCTTATAGTGAATCACTCATTTAATCTTAGATATGGAGTGAAATAATCAATAATTAATGAATCAAACATTACAATAACATTTATTGTATCGAGCTCATATGGCGAACACTCTTCTCTGCCAATCAAATGTTTTTGTGTGTTTGATTATCTTTCAATTTTTCTCAGTTTTCTTGTCTTTATTTTTCTTATTTTCTTCTATTTGAGTTTTTTGGTTTTTCTGTCTTTTATTTTTTTGGTCTTTATCAATTTTTGTCTAATTTGATTTTCTTTTTTTATTTGATTTTTTCTTGATTTTTGTTTTTGATTTCTTTTTCTCAAATTTCTATGATAATGAGTGGTGCAGGGCCTATAGGATCAATTGGCTTCTTAGGAAGCCAAACTAGTTGATTGTAGAGACCGAGCTCCTTCTCTATGTGACGATTGCAGAGGAGCAACATGAATTGGTTCAACCATTTTTTTGTTTTTTTCTCAGAGACGTAATCTTTTGTTATATTCTGAGTGAGAGGGATTTTGCCCATTTTTCTGTTTTATGAGAGAGGAAAGGTACTTGTTCATTTTTACATTTGTGGAGAGGTGTCCACTAAGGACATCCCGACTTGTAGACATGGACTTTCACTTCTTCTTCTAGGGGTCTATTTTGCCATGTGCTGGTGCACTTGGGTACCTCACCATGACTTTTCAGTTTTTTGACTTTTTCTTTGTTTGATGTGACTTTGTGGAGCTTAAGGATGAATGCATGATTGATTAGATGAGTAAAATAAAACCTATTATCCTAATCCATACTTAGTTGTGATTCACATTGATTTGAAAAATTAAATTCATTCTTATGCTTGAGCTACCTATTTAGGGCACAATTTTATGGCCTTTTGCATACATTAGATTAGGTTTACATTTATGCATAAATCATGTTGCATTTAAAGATCTAGAGACAGGTATAGCTTCTCCTCCATGAATCATGTTTTTCTACAACATTATGTGATTTCCCCCTCGGTGAGATACATTTTTCAAAAATAAAGAAAACCGAAATCCTATTATATATTTTTGAAAATATACAAAAAGTGAAAACCCTAAAAACTAAAGGAAATATTTTTTTCTTTTATAACTCAAAAAATAAAAAATATATGGATTTAATTATTTTGGGAGAGAAAAACCCTCACTATTTTAGGTACTAAACTTTAGACAGGGTCGGTAAGGATGTAATCCTAAGGACAAGAGCCAACAATCCCTGGAATTGTGCCCTATGTACCTATGTATCACCTTTTGGTACACGGTGTCAATTGCAAGCACTTGCCTCCATCCATAGAAAGTCATTTTGGTGTACTTCGGTTCACATTTCCCTATTAGGCCTGATATAACCCGGCAGTCTGAGCAGATGGTTCCAATGTTTGGGGGAGTGTGAAGACCTACGCTGGGCGATAGGGTGACAACACATGTAAGTCTTGATCGCCTATATTTAAAATTGAAAAGATAAATGACCGAACTCTTACAGACATCACTGTGTGAAGTTGGTGAATTAGGGGTTTGCTTTTGTTTGTTTGCAGGGTGTTCGTATTCAACATCTTACATGCCTTCACACTTATTCTCTTGTTTTTACATCGTATTCCTTCTCATATCGTTTTAACATCGAGGATGATGTCTAGATGGTCTTTACGCTCAGACTTCGTTAGCCTTTGATCTCCCACCGTCTCATGTATATCTTCACATGCCAAGGATGATCCTCTTCCCAACTTGGTCCCACCAAGCTATGAGGTGAGTCAGTCCCAGACTCCCTTGCCTCCTATCCCTTTTTTTGAGGATGACTCTCACCTTGTCTATTCATTTGTTCACCTGCACAATTTCGTTGAGTACTTACGAGACTTTTTCCTTCCCAAAGGATTTGATCGATACCATGATTAGAGGGAAGGGACTAGTTGAGGAGAGAGCAGTTGAGGAGAGACATGTTGAGGATACACATGATCCAGCTACTGATGTTACAATTGGGATTCTAGACGTACTTCAGCAGATGAGCACACTGATTAGAGATCAGTTTAGGTTTCAACATGAGTTAAGAGCTGAGATCACTGCATTGAGAGTAGAATAGAGAATCCACCGCCAGCTCTCACGGTTCCTGTTGCTTTTAGAGATGGGTATGACCCTGGAGCCAGCACATTACAACATTGGATTCGGTTACCAGCGAATCAAGGGCCATACGACTTGAGACCATCCTTTATTTCTTTACTTCCCAAGTTCTATGGGAACATGAGAGAGGAGCTATTTACTTTCCTTCATTAATTTGAGATAATTCGAGGTATGACGAGCTATACATGAGTTATGCATGAGGATATACACATCAAGGCTTCCCTTTTTCCTTAGGAGATAAGGCACTCTATTGGTTGAATCAACTTGGAAGAGAGATTTTGACATGGGAGGATATCAAGCCTACTTCCTGCATAAATATTTTTCTCTGGGAGGGATGAACGTGATGAGGAGCCATATATCCAATTCCATACAACATTCACATGAGTCGTTCCACAAGACATGGGAGTGATTTGAGGATATGACGGAGAAGTTACCTCACCACAAGATATGTTTGACGGTGTTAGTACATAACTTTTTTGGAGGACTCCAGCCAGAAATTCATGGGTTAGTGAGTGCCACATGTGGAGATATCTATCTGTATAGGGATGCTGAGTCTATTTAAACCATCTTTGAGGGGATGGTCGAGAACTCGAGAATTGAAGATTCTACCCAAGCATTCCAGAAGGCCTCACAACCACCACACCAATGAGATCATCAGAAGGTGGCACGCATTTCTGAGTCTGAGTCATGATCTACTGACATGTGCTTTATTAGAGATAATATTACAATAGTCGATGTGATTTAGAAGTAAGTACATGATTTGCAAAAGTCGCAAGAGTTGGAGAAACTCCCATCGTTACCACAACAGTTGAGTGATCAAATAAAGAAGGTGACCGAGATGCAATTACAATACCATTGATCACTTTCTTCTTCTTCTCAGCCTACACATAGATCTTTATTCAGTTAATGAAGTTACAGTACAAGCAAATATTTTCTTGATTCACCAAATAACAATGAATAAATATATGACACAAGTCAAGCCACATTCATATATAACTCTCCAAACATTTATATGAATGCCACTAGGTCCTACACATTTTTGGGTTTTCATAACCTTCGAAGCCTCCTCTCCTCATTTGTATTCATCTATACCTTGCACAATTCCAGTTACTTGTGCTACTAATTATATTTCCCAAAGTGATATCCCTCTTGCCCGAAAAGCTTATGGAAATATTGTTTCTATCTAATTTGTATATACTTTTGAGTAACAAACATATATCCTTCCTTATCGTTAATGTGTCTCTATTGAGTAAGGTCTTTGATCTTTCTCTTGCTTTGGCAAATTTGAATATATCATTTGGGACCTCCTTAGAGTTGATTTTTTTTAAAACTTCATATGTTGTTGTCTTAGATTCACTTATGACCTTTTTACTTCCTTCTTCACTATTTTGTAGTTGGTGATCATTTCCTTTGTTCAATCCCTATATACATCCTTAACGCAAGCTCTTTTATGGCAACCTTTTTGTTACAAGATACTACCACCTCCCACGGATCATTTGCACTTCTGTTACGTCCCCAAGATAAGTCTTATAAAACCTTATCCTTGAAGCTTGCTTGTTTTAGTTGAAGGTTCCACCATATAGTTCTATTGGCCTTGGAAACCTTTCTTTTCTTTACAAAGTTATTTATTTCAAATCCATGACTATCATGCGATGTTGAGATTTTGTAGTCTTTGCAAAACAATCGATCTCTCTCCTTATTGAGAAGTAGTTTGTATGTATTTTAGTTGGCCATCCTTATAAGTGATTAAATGCTCCTCCCTTTTCCTAATGAGTTTTACTACGAAAAGGTTAAGCCATTTGAAAATCCAAAATGACTTTTCCCTCTTCATTTCTATACCGAAGAAATGGTTTCCATGAACACTAAAGTAATTCCTCCAAAAATATTTCTAATCCTTTCCTCTGAATCATTTTGGGATGTATAAGCTATATTCATGATTCATTCATTAAGCATCAATTTTAGTAAAAAAATAGTATGAATCCAAATTTTTTGCACCTCAATCACATTATAATTCAAATCTTTATAAACAACCACTTCAACACCGTAATAGATAAATGTTATTCCATATTTCACATCCAAACAAGGTTCCATTCTCCTACTATAAATAAATGATATTCTAAATCTAAACAAGATCATTAGAAATGGAGTCTCTAGTCTTGTTGGGACCTAAATAAGGGCGTAGAAAACACCTCAAAGATAACAGAGAGAGATGCATTTGATCGAAGCACGCACGCACTTGATACTCAATTGAAGTATACTTCCACAATGAAGCTTATCCTTTGGTATCCTTGTCCTATGTCACATTTAGATTGGCATCTTTTGCTTCGGATGCTCTGGTCTCTATTGTTAAATAATTATGAATGTTGTCCATTGTAAAATCATTAATCTACTTAAATGACATATTTGTTGCAATATTGGTAGAAAATTATAACATAACAAGTATTTTTCATTTCCTTTATCATTAAAATTTCTACTAATCATTGTAAAAAATAGCAATCGTTAGTAAAAATGTTAATGGGAAAAAGAAATTGATAATTATTTCTATATAAATCACTACTATTAATTAGCAACAAAAGTATGATTCATTCCAACTTTACAAGTTTTTCTTGTCATAGACTTAACAACCTATGACATTGATGCATCCACATGATTTTTTAGTAAAATCTGAATGTTATGAGATGTTTCTTTCATCTGAAGTATACTATCAAATTTTAAATTTGTATTTTTATTACCCGATAGAAGATGTGTATTTTGAGATCAAATATAAGGAGGTTCCTTGTTGACATTTATATATGAGACAATTATAGGGATTTTTATTAAAAATCCCTATACTATTTTAGATTTTAATATGTTTTTCAAATAATTTCTAAAGGTAAATTTTCAGATATCTTCTTATAAGAAGAGATATAAGATATTTTTAGATGAAGTTAATTGAGACTTGATAAAATAAGAACACAATTACTTCTGGTATCGAACATATTCTTATATAAATATATCTTAAAATTTTAAAGTTTTTGCATATGTATGAGATAGAAATGTTTCTTTATCATTGATGTACAACTGATGCTTTATCAATGATTGATGTATATTAAGTTTCGGTTTGAGATCCAAATTTCATTCCTACTTCCCAAGTCTATCATATCCCAAATCTACCATATTGATTAATATAAAAAATTAAAAATAAGGAAGGTTATTTATGGAATGAGTAGGATTATGTTTATTTACCATTTTCACCCCTCATATAGAGAATGGCTCACTATTGTGCTGCACACATCACATATACAATAAGTTCTTTAGATTTGTGTTTTAGATCATTAGGCCATGTCTTCCATCATGAGTCCACCCTTTTCCAATTTTAAACCCTTATTATGAAGTAATGGGATATATCACCCTCTTTCTATTGTCTAAATGAACATTCAAAATGGTTGTGGTGCTAGACCTTGTTATCTCATGAATACGCCAATTACGAACCTGCTTAACCAAGTTGGACAGCAGTAATTCTACATAATTAATATATGATTTAAAGTGCACACATGGCATGCACTAGGATTTTATTCAACTAGCACATGATAATTACTTTCATGCTGGTGTCTTGTTGGCATTCAAGTTTCCTAAGATGTTTCATGACTTCTTACAATCCTCCAGAATTATAACATGAAGTATTAGGTTGCGAACTTTAAATTCATAAATATTAGGTAGACCAATGACTCATCCCTGATTTATGCAATCATTCAAAAGAAGTATTTGGCCATTAAATTAGGCTTAAATATCGCATGTGTCAAGGGACAAAGTCAGAAATTTTTACCTTGGGGGGGGGATTATTGAGACTACATACATACATATACACATATACATACATATATGTAGATACATTATATATAAAGTTTATCTATGTTATTATTTACCGTCTTAATTATTAACATTTATTTGCAAGGAATTCTTATAAAGATACCCCCATAAATTTATGATTTCGTATAATTATCCAAATAAACATTATCTGGACAAAAAGTTCCTTACAAATTCTTCAAATCACAAAAACATTTATTAATATGATGTTAAGTAGTACCATTAATTCTAGTATTTTTAAAAAGTAAAATTATATCAGACTTAATGTAGGGATGCAAAGGGATATATATACACACACACACACACACACACACACACACACACACATATACATATTCCTTATAATATGTTTTGACAGGTGCATATGTATCTGTATTAAAATGAAAATATAAATAAATGTCACTTTAATATCCACGTATATTTTGGTCTATATATTTATATTTTTTAATATATAGTTGTATATTTATTTTTAACTACTTATAATAAAATTTTTAACTTTTTCTGTATATTTGATATAATTTCTATGAGATATAACAACATATATTACATTCTTTCCTAATTTTAAATATAAAAAACTCATTAAATATTATTCATCATTATATATTAAATAACATAAGATATAATGACGAATTGAAATCTCTACATACTTATTTTGTTCTTATAGTTATTATATAGGGATACAATGGATGGATACATATATGGATATAGGTATTACCGAATCCTTATCCATTATCGAATACAAGTATGTATGTTGATACGGATATTAAAATTATCTTACCATATCCTTAAAAAACAGGTACAGATGTAAATCGGATATTGATCGCATACGAGTAATGTTATACAAATATGGTAAAAAAGGTATAGAATTATGTTTTATATGGTTAAAAATAAATATATGACAATATTTATATACGAAAATGCATATACGAATACGAATACGGATGTTTGCGGATATCAAAACAATGTCCATACTCGTATCCGTTTTAAAATGAATACGGATACGGATGTAAAAGAATCTTTATAAAATGGATATGGTGACTAATCGGATACGGATATGTCCATAACTGTTTGCATCTTTATATGTATAACTTGTGGTTCTTGAAAAACATAAATGAAGGTGGAAGAATTATATACAACTTATAAATTGGAGACCGGGGGCTATTTTATACAACTTATTAACATTTATTGTGTCTAAATCATGTACTATTATTATTATATAATATATAATAAGAACTTGTTGGGAGACAGGGGGCCAAGACCCCCTGTCTCCGTCGCTATATGAGTCATACAAAATCTATGTTTAACATACGAGGGGTTATGAATATCTTAAGAGTTTATGAATATCTAAGTCGAAAAGATCAAAATAATAAGATGATAGATATTTAACCATGAATAGGGAGTTACAAATATGATCAAGAATTCTTCTCTCAATACAACTTATTATTTGGAAATTATGTGCTGTGTGCACTACTAATATAAAGTTGAACCATAAAACTATTCATATTCAATATGTCACACACATGCAGATGCCAATGCAATTTTTGATGAGGTGCATATTCTTCTTTTTACACTATTGTGTACTTTCAATGTTGTTTTTCCAAATACTTATCGTACTCAAATATATTATGTAAACTTGTGTGTATTTTAATAGTCTTTTCGTTTTAAGCTACACTGCATTGTACGAATTTTTAGTAAAAATGTACAATTTTGTGGATTCTATACATAATTTATCCATAATAACTTCTAGCATATGTGCAACATATACACGAATTTTCATACTTAGCTTGAAATATATCCCTGTTGAAGAAATATGATCAAAAGAATACATAAGTTGCACTAATATAATACATAACCACTAATGATAAAAAAATGAATGGATAACAAATCAAGAAATATAAAGAAGGAATTCAAAATATACATATGATTCAAGAAAGATAATCTTCATGCGAGAATGAGGAGTGATGAAATGTACAATATGGATGCAAATATTAGTAATGTTTTCTATAATATCCACTTATGTACAAATAGGGATATGTATCATGGTCACTTTGCATATCATACAATTGTTGATAAAAAAGTTAGGTCATAGAGTTTGACACATAGTTGTTGATCTAAAGATATCCTCGATAATCGAATTAGAAGAGCCCGCTAGGAGCTCTCTCATTGATAACGCTTTCGCCTACGAGGGCTATGAATTCTTTTTGCATGGGGAAAAATACATCGATCCGGTCTTTTGACTTTTGAGGAGGGAGATCTGGTACGAAGTCTAATTCAGTTTGTCCCCCACGGGACCCATAGATTAACCGACCATGATGATGACACAACTAACATCGTAAAGTGATATTCAAAGAGGATCTCCAGCTTAGTAGAGATGACTATGTACTCTAAAGATTAATTTTATACTGATACTCTTGATACATCTCCTCTACACTGAGATAGAGATTTGTACATGTCAAATGAGTCAAGTTAAAAAGTTAACTTGTGATTCGTAAATGGTGATGAGGTAGACACTCATCCTTTGATTGAAGAAAGATATACATCTATACATATGAATGTGTTCTTTTGTCAAACTAATAGGTCGATGGCCTCACAAGGTTTATATATCAATGAGCTGGTGTGCATATAATGACATATGAGACTTATTATCTCTAAAAATGTTTATAACAAATAAATCACATAACAAGAGCTTACTCATGAGACCTTATGGTCATAACAATTTCCACTAGTGGTCATCCTGTTTTAAAAAATATGATACAAATTCAAGATTGCCAATGTATGCTTTTGAAAAACATATAATTGATGTTGTAGCACAATCGTTTATTTAGTAATCTTATTCTTAACATTCGAAGGAGATAACCAAATGTAGGAAAACACTTCAGGTTAAGAAAGGTTTTCCAGTCTACAGAATTCACGAGTATTTTGGAATGCTCGAGTCGAGGGCATCATGATAGATTGTTGACCTTGACCCTTCCATTTTGAAATATAAAATATGATGAATTTTGGCGGATCTCCTTATAGTTCGATGAATGAAAGTTGAGTGGAATAAATCTCAGTTCATTGATCAAATAAAGATTTAAAGAGTTGGATATGATCTTAAATAGTTCAAAATCAATTGGTGATGTAATTCGGCATCTAGCTCGAACATATTTTGTAATCGGTTAATTACTTTAATTATATATATAATATGATACAAAGTCAATTTACATGGTCTATGCAATCTCATTATCGTTTTTTTCCAACTATCTAAGAATGCAAAATAGAATCATGACATGTAGGAGTCCTTTTATGCAATAAATTAATACTCATAATTATAGGATTTAGAAATTCTTAAAGTGTTAATAGATATTCAAGACACTTAATTCATATAATGGAAGAAGAAGTAATGTGAGTATGATTCATTTTTATTGTAATTAATACAAATACGATTCATAGTTATTATTGGGATTAATGTGAGTATGATCTACACGTATCCTACACGTATGGAAACTCTCACCTGTCATGCACACTCTGTTCATGTATCCTATCTTCATATAATGTCTATAAATCAAGAAAGTTAGGTGTGGGACATATGAGTTGATGATCATTGTATTTCATTTCAAAATTAATTTTTCTTAATTAGTCTATTGGTTAGATTTTGGTGATTATTCTTGAATTTGCTATTGTTTATTTTTTCCATTAGAATATTTTCTATTATTGAACCTTTACCCAATACGGACATTATGCCCATTTTTTTAACATGTAGTGCCTGGTGCACCTGTTGTTGTTAACAGTGTAAACTTGGTTCACTCTTTCAACTTCTGTAACGAGATACGTTTATGGTATATAACATTGAGTGGACTTGTATAAATTGAGAAATCATCTCCGGTAGAAGTGAGTTTTAGTTGTTTCACAAGTATTATGGCATATGTTTTAAACAATTTTAGTTCGTCTAACTTGAATTGAGATTGACTTTAAACACAGACTCAAAGTTAATAATATATAATGGTTTAAGATGGGCCGGCCCGACCCAAGCCCGTCCCATTGGAATTGGGCCGGGCCTGGGCTTGGGCTGAACCAAAAAAATTTTTGCGAGCCTAGGCTCGGCCCATGGCCCAAGTTTTTAAGTGGGCTTGAGCTTGGACACTTCAGAGCCCGACCCAACCTGGCCCATGATCATCCCTACTCTTCCCTATATTGGCCATCCCCTCTTCCACTGTTCTCTCCCTATTGGTATGAGCTATTGGAGGAAGAGAAGCATTCCTCTACTTGCCTCGTTCCCCAAAAAGACAAAGGAGTTCATGACATGAAACATGCATGGAAAAGAGCATGATGGTCAACTTTGACCGCCATTATTGTGGATAAGAAAAGCAAGGAGATTCTCTCTCCATTCCATGGGAGACATGCGAGTCACATCATATCTAAAAGTGTACTGTTTAATGGATCGAGCTTCTACGTGAGGCCTAGGGTTGTTAGGAAAGCTTGAGCTCGATGAGTTTAACTCAGGCTCAGCTTATTATGAGCTCGCGATTCGGACTCGAAACCTTAACGAGTCTGAGCTCGAGTTGGGTTTTATGGCTCGTTAGCTTATCGAGTCGAGTCCGAGTTGGGCATTGTTCAACTCGAAAACTCGACTCGATAACTTGTTTCTCATCTTAATAAAAAATTGAAAACATATATACTGAAACTTCCACATTGAGTTTGATATAATAGAGGTTAACATTTTTCTTGCTCAAAAAGCTATACAAAAGACTATAAAAAATCAAAATTACAAATGTCATTTGCATAATTTAATGTATAAAATAGAGGAATGACTTGTTAAGAGGTTCATGAGCCTGCTCATTTTGAGGCTCATGAGCCAGCTCAGAAACTCATGACTCAATAAGATACTCGTGAGCCGGCTCATTTTGAGGCTAGTGAGCCAACTCAGAAACTCGTGGCTCGATAAGAGGCTCGTGAGTCAGCTCGAACTCGACGAGTTCGAGTTGGTGATCCAGGACTTGACCCTTATCGAGTCCGAGTTCGAGCCTTAGGTTTCTTATCGAGTTCGAGTCCGATTCGAGGTCAACTCGACTCGTCGAACTCGTAGACACCCCTACTGAGGCCTCTCGCTGTAGAGACTAAATACGTCAAAGGTATATTTATTCTACTACTTTTATGAATTGCAATACATCACAAAAAAATTATGCCATGTTGTTTCATGATGTGAATTTTTTATTGCTATGTTTGTCTACACAATGGAAATATGTTTTGTAGATATGATTCATATTTCCATGTTGTCCATGATATGAGATGTTTAATCTCCCTTCAAATGACATTATATCTTAAGCCAGAGGATTAGATTAACACATGCCATCAATGAACCCACCGTAGATGAATTAAAAGATTCCATAATTGAATTGCATGATTTACTTGTTAAATTAGAAAAAAGGAAAATAAGTTGTTAAATCCACTAGATGCACCACTCTAACAGAACATAACTTTAAGATAGAACTTCTTACAGAAAATATCAACATTGTCTTATTTCTTTTGAAAAATATCACGAAAATAAATTAATCTTTTTAAAAATAGTTTAGACAAGTTAGTAGATATTATTTTAGAACTAAAGGCAAATCCAAAACTCTTGTAGATGATCATGTTAGGTTTACTAAAGGAAAGGAAAACTTAGATAAATTGGTATGTGTTTCTTATCAATTAAAAGTCAGGAGTTGGTTATATTGCTAGTAATTCAATCCCTGCTAAACTTACATTTAGTCAAACCAAAACTAGTACGGTTAAGGAACAACAAGTAAATCCAATGAATGAGGCTAACACACCAAGGACCCAAAAAAAGGAGTACCATAAGGCTTCGTCAATTGTTTTGTAGAACTTAAGCAGAAGGCCAAAACACCACACAGTTGGAGACCACCATAACATGACCCATCTCTTTTTGACAGGATATAAAGAAAGATCGTTGAAACACATATAGGTCAAGTAGATCGTGAACATCAAGTACATTATAGACCCTAAGTTAGGTGGGAAAATTACCCTTGACAACAACCACACATGTATGATCATTAATGAAGATATGATTTGCAAATCCTCATTTCTTTTGAGAAGTTTTGTTAAAGGTCTGAAACACAACTTGATCTACGACAAATGTTTTAAGGATATGCTATAAGTTTTCTAAAACATAAAAAGCACAAAAGTATCTAAATACTTAGGTTTAATGATTACTCATCACTAGAATGCCTTATGGCCTCACAAGAAGGTTCTGCCCTTTTACATAAAATATATGGCCACATTTACATAATTAATATATAAGCTTACCAAACATAATTTAATTAAAGGAATTCCCAGGCTATTCTATAAGAAGGAAGATATATGATCAATATGCTAATTACGGATAGTACATAAAACCTCCTTTAAGTGAAAAAAATTCATTAGAATGACCAGACCATTAGATCTCCTACATCTAGACCTCTTCAAACCTTCAAAATTTAAAAGTTTAAGTGAAAATCATTATTATTTTGCCATAATAGATGACTACTTATGTTCACTTAGGTTTGTTTTGTTCCTAACAACAAAAATCTTATTTTTTTTTAGAATCTGAAAATCTAGATAACCTAATTGGGATCAAAAAAGAGACCATAATCACTATGTTCAAAAGTGATCATGGTAGTGAATTCAAGGATGGAAGTTTTTTAGAGAATTGTACAAAGGATGGGATCTACCCAGGATGGCACCTTTAAATGGCTGAGTGAAAGAATCTCATTATTTAGGAATAGAATATGCATTGGTACTTTTTGGCAGAAGATGTAGATACTGCTTGTTATGTCTTGGATAAAACTCTGATCCATCCCATATTGAAGAAGATACATTTTAAGCTATGTTTCAGACACTCAGCGAGGATTGACTAATTTAACGTTTTTGGATGCAATTGTTATGTTCTTAACACTAAGAACAATCTTGATATATTTGAACTTAAAGTAAGGAAGGTATCGTCTTAAGATGTTCTTCATGATATTCAATAAGAAAACAATGACTATTTTGTAATCTGCCAACATTTCATTTGATGAAAATTTGAGCAATAATCCATAATCATAGGAATTGGAAATTAGAAAGAAATTCAAATTAATGATCCTTTAGGAATACCCGAGAAAGAAAATTCTCATAGTTGCCCAGGGATTTATGCTTTGTTTGGGATCATACCACAGAGTTGGTAATTGGAAATGTTAATGTAAGTATTCATACAATATCAAACTTTAATGCATATGCAATATTAACTTTTGTACGTAGTAGCAAGCTAAAATCCATAGATGAGGTATGTAATGATGATCTTGGTTAATGGTAATGTATGGAGAGATTGCTTATTTTGAAAGGAACTATGTAGGGATCTTGTAAACCTCATGATTACATATTTATTTTAACCAAGTGGGTGTTTAAGATAAAGTTAGATGAGCCAGGAAACATTGTCAGAAACAAGGTAGCATTTGATGCACAATGATATACTCATCAAGAAGGCATTGGTTTCGTGGAAAACTATGCATTAATAGAAAAGATTGAATTAGTCAGATATCCATTGGCATTGCATGTTTCAAGGGTACCACACTCTATACGATGCATGTGAAACGTGCATTTCTTAAGGACTTCATCAAAGAAGAAGTGTACATCAAGCATCCCCCAGGCTTTAAAGGCCCAGTTAGACTCGATCATGTTTTCAAGCTTAGAAAATCTCGTTATGGACTCAAGTAAACTCTTAGAGTTCGATATGATCCACTAAAAGACTTTTTACTCACCTTGGGCTTTAAAGTAAGTGAAGTAGATTAGGAATTATTTATTTAAAGTAAAAAGTTTGATTTATTGATTGTATGAATTTATGTTGGTGATATTGTATTTGATTCTAATATTGAAACTCTTTGAAAAGTTATTTCTATGATTATGCAAGATGAATTCGAGATAAGCATGATGGGAGAGATGAATTTTTTCTCAATCTATATATTACTCTGACAGATCGAGGAGTTTTCTTCATAAAAATAAAAGTACATGAAAAAAAATCTGAAGAAGTTTGAGATGGACAAATGCAAAGGAAAGCACAACAATTGCTCCACTGTCATATGTAGACCTAGTTGACTTAGGTATAGTAGTCGACGAAGAGGTTTGTAGAGGTATGATCAACTCTCTACTCTATTTGATTGTGGGTCCTCGATATATTGTTCAGCACATGCTTTACAACACATTTTTAGTCTAATCCTAAAGAAAGTAATATTAATGATATTAAACATATTTTTTGTTATCTTGTTTTCACTTAGGAATTATGTACAACATATTTTATACATAAAATGGCAAGACAAAATTAGTAAATATGTAAAATATACAATGATGACTCAAAATCTAAGTTCCACATATGAAATCTAATTCTTTTGAATTTGGTCTCGAGTTATATATAATTAAATGTAAAATAATTGAAAAGTGATACATGTTCATAGGAGACTATATGTGAAAGATATTTGACTTTATGACCTTTTTGTTTCAAATTAGGATTTGATTTTATTTGACATATATACAAGCCGTGATTTTTTCATATTTTTGTTTTGTTAATGTTAGTAATATTTAAAATGGTGTTGATTTTATTTATATTGGAGTCAGTGTAAATGAATTAAACTATATAAAGTTAGACTAATATACATGTGGTTATATACAAGTGGATTCAGTTCCTTATTAATGAAAATATGAATGATAAAATATCAATCTTATACATATGCATGGATGATAATAATGCACTGTGAATTCATAAATGCACTTAATTACTTCAGGATAAAGCTTATATTTTAGCTAATAAAGTGACGAATCACATATTCAACAATTATCTAATTGCGAGTATCTCTCATGATGGTTTTCGTGAAACCCTCCTCCCTCTATGGGCACGTACATAAAATTTCTCCTTATATGCCCTCACTTTTGCCCCTCCCTTGTTTCTTGAATCGCATCTTCTCATGGATTTTCAAGAAAAAGATGACCGAGTTCTCACATGTCATTAATGACATGCTTGTTTTGATTTATACTTTTGTTAATGGCCAACCATACTATCTTTGCTACCGCCCTCATTTACCTCATATCTCTGAGAATTCTTATTCTACACATTCTCCACCCTTCCTCCATTTCTTATTTTGGACTAATGAATTAGATTCATTAATTGGTAGGTTATTTTTATAACTGCCTCAAGATAAGTGATAGTAATTGTCTAGAAAGATAATTCCTCAATTATCATATATCAAATCATATTAGAAATTGAATTCAAAGGAAATGAGAGAGTAGAGAGTGTCAACTCTCCACTGTTATACATGATCATTCCCCTATACTATAAAAAGAGAGGACTGCCTTTTCTTTTCAATCAATTCCTACAAGTTTTATGATCCTATTTGAAAGAGTAGAAAACTATAGAAGATATTTTGATATCTCTCTCTCTCTCTTTTAGATGTCACCCTCAACCCCTCTCTCATCCACCCTTAACAATCTTCCATAGCCCCATCCTCTCTCCATTATTGTGACCAATTAGGAAAGGAGTTATCTCCTACTCCGTGCTTTGTGCCTGAGAAGAACTTGATTTTATGAGACGAAATAAGGAGAAAAGTGTTCTATCTAGATCACTTTTAGCATTGGTAGGTGGTGGATAGAATCATCTCTCATGTTCATCGGAGGATCATGATTCATTATCACTCTCGTGAGTGCAGCGTCATTGGTTTTGACATGAATCAAGAGGTCTCTTCCTTTAGATACCAATCACCAGAAGTATAATTCCATTTCTCATGTAGTTTGTGGTATAATTCCATTTCTCATGTAGTTTGTGAAATAATATGGAAATAGTTTTGTATCACAATGTGATTTCGCATTGTAATAAATTTTTGTCATGTGATTACAATGTCACTTATATGATGAGCCTCTTACCTATTGAATTTCACTCATTTTTCCTAGTTTTCTGTGATGTAGGAGATGAAATCTCCCATTAGTTAGTACTTAGATATTGATTGGTGTTTGACCACATCAATTATTTTTCCTATTGGTAAATGAAAGAAGAAAACAACAAAGTGCTTTCCTTTTCTGGATAGAAATAAAGATCGTTTGGGAACTTTTACCTGAATCTTTGATGTAGAGATGGATTCATGAGTTGAGAGCCCAGACTCATGCCTTACATCATTAAGGACCTTTACCAATGGGTAGTGATCTTGGGAAGTTTGTGATGGATTTACACATGTATTAATACTTAAGTGATTAATACATCTATTAGATGTCTGACCTAGTGTAAGATGAGATATGCCTTGTATAAACTTGTTTTGCAATAGGTATTTGTATACATTGAGAGCTTATGTGCACTCTTAAGTTACCTTTTCATTAATGTCTAGTGTTAGAATTGCTACTGCACAAATGATTTTAAAGTTACTTTTGTGTGAATGCAACATGTGGGCCTCAGCAACTGTAGAAGTAGTGGTCGTGTTTGTCCAAATTTTGTCATCATGAACCTGTACAAAATAATGTATGTTGTCTATAGTTACCTTTGCTTCCATATAAATATATTTTGAGAAATATTGTTGTGAGATGCCTTTTGATTGTATATTATTATAGATTCATGTATGTCACGTGTATATCTTGTAGACATGGATTGTATTGTTGGGGTATATGCTAATGAGAATGGCGAAGCATTATCCCACATTAAGTAGGGACAACTACATGGATTATTGCTCAAATCTATGTTGGAAGATCCGAATATTTTTACTTGGTTGTCAGCTACCTAAACCAATCCCCACAAGGAGGGATTTGAATGATGGTCTTTTGGTTGGTATGTACGCCACACTACCACTAGATCAATGGAGTAAGTACAATGAAAATGAATGCATTAATTTCATTTCATTTGCTTTTCTACTATAAATTTTCAATTCGAATGTGGTTCTAACGTGCATGACATGGGAATAGCGAGTATCAGAGATCTTAGGAGTGGGTGGGGCATCACATTACGTTCAATAAAAGTAACGTAATTTACTTGAACTTAATTTTATTATTTATTATTATAATACATTATTTTAAATTGTAGAGATTAGTAGAAGTGGTTACAAGATGAGGATCCTGCCAGAGAGGTGGAGTGAAGACCTTATTATCAGGTAGAAGTGGTTGGAAGGTGAGTGAGACACCCCCAGGATTCAGATACTTAGCAATACTCATCCACGCATATGATTCTACGTTCAAAATACCAAATTGTACCAAACTTGCAGGAGAAAAGTAAAGAAGGAAGAACTACATTTTTTCATTCCATTTCCATTCATAGCATCATGTCCACAAAAAATCATATATAATGCTTTAGAAATATAACAACATGAATACATCACCATGTAATTATCGCCACATGCATACATCACCATCATGTCTCTCAAAATGTAAGTACAAGTAGAAAAATACAAAGGAACATGAACCTGATATACCACAAAAGAGAGCTACAACAAGGTCAACCACTTGCCTCCTATCGCTACAGTTGCTTCTCCTGCGAACCTACAAAATTCACGCAAAATAGGTTCATAAGTAAAGCGTCCAATATGGATATAAAACAACTACTATACATGTAAATAGAAAAGTATACAAGAACAGTTGTGAAAATCCACAAAGTAATGCTCACTTCCATGTTCCCAACATCCTCTAAGAAATAACATCTCGCAAAGAACAATCGTCCCACACAAAATGAATTTTAACGACTTGGCTTATAGATCCAATCCAAATATGCATTTGTATTGTACACCAATTCTAAATTATAATAGAGTAGGACCACCATAGGAATATAAACCAAGAATGTGGATAGTCTGTGGTCTTGGCCCATGTGAGACCTCACACTATGACTCTAAGGTAAGAAGAATGCTTTAGAGTTGGGGTGCCTCCATAGACATGAGATGGGGTACAATGCATTCTAACTAAGTTCCCAACACGTCCACTAACTTTACCTAACGAACTGTAGTTCCAATTCTTAATTCAAATTTTAACATGTGAATCATTATAAACCACCCAAGCCCACATTCCATCAATAGTGTTCACAACAGAAAGGCACAATTGGATTCAATACATTTGATCATGAATAATCGTTAAAAATCACATAATGTTACGCTTTTTATTTAAGAAAGTCATTGTCTTTCCTCATATGGGTGAATTCGGGTTCTTATATGTGGGACCGACACCTATAAATACCTAGAAGTCACGTCGGTGAGAAAAGATAAGCTTGAATTTCAGTTTAATGTTGCTTAGAGTCACCATTCACAACCTCTGTTAGTAACACACATTTTAAAGAGGAGTCATATAGAACCCGTAGGCCTCATCGCTAGGCAGAACACACATAACACAATGCGCAACACAAAGCACAAGGGTACAAAGTCGCTCGATGCCATGGCAAAGAATCGTTAAGATGCCAAGAGGAGCACTAAGCAGTGCAGACATCGCATTGTGAGCTAAAACAACATTAATTTCTTGACCGGGTTATTTACGGTTGTCCAAAACTCTATCTAAGTTTCCAAGAAGGCATGTTATTCCTTGGAAAGTTACTTCTTCTTTATTATGATAAAAAATATTAAGTTGATTAATATGAGATCACTTAGGCACTAAGCCATAACACTTATATAAATTCCACTTAAGCACTAAGCCAGACAACTTGTATGTAAACTTTCAATTAAGCACTCGGTCACATAATTTACTTATTGATACTGTATTTCATTTTGTGATGCAAGTTTAATACTAACACGATAGATAATGGCTTAACAACGATGTTTACCATGATAAATGATGTAACTATGATCAATGAATAGATTCGATTCGATTTGGAGAAATCATTCCATAACTAACATACATGTGGTAAGATTTCTATAACTCAAATCCTTGGGCGATCAACGGTTTATCACAACTCATCTTTTTGTTACAGGAATTATATCCATTCTACAGATTTTACATAATTATAAAACAATCATGGGCATGTTACAGTTTTTATAATTTAAATAAGATGGTCGAGATCTCACGGTAACCATGGTACCTTCCCCATTTTGTATTACCTCTAGGGGGTATTTGTGCAAAACAATTTAACCTCGAATATATGTGTTGGATAGATATGTACATGATAAGCACATGATAAGAGCAACAATAAAACAGTTGTACAATACAAATAATTTCTTTCACGTAATTTAAAATAGTATCCAAAATATTATGGGTGTTGGTGAACACTGATAAGAACAAGTGTGATTCTGCAATAGACAATTTTTCTGAGGGCAACACGCTGTCACAATCAAATTTTAGGAATCATTTCCCACAAATGTCTTCCAAGTAAGCACATTAACCCTTGTAACAGAGGCAAGGAATTCCAGTTTTCAATGTCAAGCTTTTTAAAACCATTCGAACGTGTTGTGCATTAAATGAAAATCAGAACTCCATACTTATCTCAAAATTCAGAAAGCCAAAATAAGCAACGTTCTGTGTAAGCTTACACCAAACAAAAAAATGACTTCAACAAGAAAACATGATAACCAATCAGAGAATTGAAATAGCTTTAGTTTAATCCACCAAACAAATACAAAACCTAGAAAATAGTATAAGAAACAACCCAACCCGAAATTTAAAAGCAAACAAGTCGAAAAGAGTGGAGAATTGCAGACGTGTTTCAATTAAGAAACAAGTAGGACATTCACGAATATATAATAGAAGTTCCGAATAAACAAGAACACCGTGTTCAGGTATATCAGTAAAAAGGAGTGATAATTAGATCGTAGAGTATCACTACACATCCGATTTACCCACCTAACAGTTATTTCACAATCCAACATGACCATAATCTTGTAAAGATCCAATTATAGTTTTTTTATCGGCTTGTTCGTGAAGCACTATTCTGATAAATTACTCATGCTGCATTGCTTCTCCACCCTTCATATGATGTTAGTTTGATGTAAATGAAGGATAAGGTTAGATTCTTAAGCGCACCACGGAAGCGTGAGGAACGTATCGTATGCGGTCGGGAGCGACTAGTCACACTAGTAGCTCGATGCAGCGGAAATTAAATTATGTTTATGTGACGAAACCACATGATCCAAGAACACTTCTCGGATCGTTTCGTCTAAACCACGAACAAGTAATAGGATTATCTCTTGAAGTGTGGTTGCGATCGAGTCTCTAAACGAAGAGACCTCCTGTCTCAAGTCCGATCCGACGGAGGAGACGCTTGCGAGCGTGTTGATGAAACACGTACTTATCGCAATCCATGTTGATGATCCAAGCGGCGGACTTCTGATCTCGACACGCGAGATCCGACGTCTTCTTCACGAGCGAGACGCACCGAAGGAGACGGAGATCCACGAGCAAACGATCGAGCATCATAACGACGATGCTACGGCGAGGGAGATTCCCTCTAGGGCATCCATGGTGGACGACCATGAGAGAGGAAAAGAGAGGGCTGACGTGTAGAGAGAAAGAGAGAGAGAGAGAGAGAGACTTATGTTCTCTTGTGTGTTAAGAAGAGCAAAGGGGTGCCTCTCCTTTTATAATATTTTGGGATCCATGGATCTCAATCCATGGACAACACAAATCCAATGGCTCTCATTGATTGTGTTTCTTTCAATGGCTAAGATTTGTGTTGGTAAAAAACCAACAACAATTAATTTAATAAAAATCAAATATATATTAAATATAATTTGATTTATATCAAATCAATCTCCATTATAGAAATAGGAAGGAGGCAAGCCTCCTTTCATGAATTGAGTGGACGGCCACCACATTCACAACAACAACAACAAAGCCTTTTCCCACAATTAAGTAGGGTTGGCTACATGGATTCTTCGCCTCCATTCAGATCTATCTTGGGCCAATCCCGAGCTTATATCCACAAAACTAAGATCCTTCTGTATGGTCTCTTTCCAACACTTCTTGGGCCGTCCTCGCCCTCTCTTAGCCGGTTCAACATCCCAACACTCTCATCTCCTAATTGGTGCATCAACTGATCTTCTTTGTAAATGTCCAAACCATCATAAGCGATTTTCTCGCATCTTATCCTCGATCGGAGCTACGTCTACTTTCTTTCTGATTGCATCCTTTCGAATCCGATCCTTACGAGTATGTCCACACATCCACCTAAGCATTTTCATTTCTGCTACATTCATTCTCTGCACATGTCTATGGTTCACAGGCCAACATTCAGATCCATAAAACATAGCAGGTCTCACGACTGCTTTGTAAAACTTTCCTTTAATCTTTAAAGGAATTTTCTTATCACAGAGAACAACAGAGGCTCCTCTCCACTTCAGCCAGCCCGCATCTATTCTATTAGTAACATCTCTGTCAATTCCCCATCATGTTGTAGAATAGATCCCAGATATCTAAAAGAATCTCTCTTCTGAATGTTATCATCACCAATCTTCACCTCGATTCCTTCACCATTGCTTCCATTAAAGGTGCACTCCATATATTCCATCTTACCCCTACTTATACTAAATCCTTTAGTCTCTAACTCATGTCTCCAGACCTCAAGCTTCTCATTTACTCCATCTCTAGTCTCGTCAATTAACACAATATCATCGCAAATAACATACACTAAGGTAACTCATCCTGAATGTAACTGGTCAACTCATCCATAATCAAAGTAAAAAGAAATGAACTCAAAGCAGAACCTTGATGTAAACTAATGTTGATGTCAAAATATCCAGTCTTCCTAGACGGGGTCCTTACACAAGATAAAGCCCTATCATACATGTCCTTTATGAGGTTAATGTATAGGACAAATATTTGTCTCTTCTCCAACACTCTCCACAATATCTCTCATGGTACAGAATCATAAGCCTTCTCTAAATCAATAAAGATCGTGTGGAGGTTCTTTTTTATATCTATAAATCTCCATTGTTCTCCTTAGCAAATGGATGGCTTCAGTAGTTGAGCAACCTGGCATGAATCCGAATTGGTTTTCTTTTACATTGGAAATTTGCCTCAATCTTTTTTCGATCACATGTTCCTAAATTTTCATAGTGTGACACATCTACTTGATACCTCTATAATTTGAATAATTTTGGATGTCTCCTTTATTCTTATAAAGAGGCACCACGATACTCCTCCTCCAATCTTCAGGCATTTTCTCGCTTCGCTAAATAACATTGAATAGATTCGTAAGCCAAGTCAAACCACACTCACCTAAAACTTTCCATACTTCTATAGGGATGTCCTCTGGTCCTATACCTTTTCCAGGTCTCATAACCTTCAAAGCCTCCTCTACTCCCTTTCTTTGTATCCGTCTATAACATGCACGATTCAAGTAACTTTCACTACAAGCTAGATCACCTAAAGTGATATCTTGATTTCCTTCCCTGATGAAAAGTTTATGGAAGTACTGCTCCATCTAGTCTTTATATCCTTCCGAGTAACAAGCACATGACCTTCCTCGTCCTTAATGCATCTCACTTGAGAAAGATCTTTGATCTTTCTTTCTCTTGCTTTGGCCAACCTGAATATATCCTTCTGCCCCTCCTTAGAGTCGAGATTTTTATACAAAACTTCATAAGCTTTCGACTTAGCTTCGCTTACGGCCTTCTTTGCTTCCTTCTTCGCTATTTTGTAGTTTGTGACATTTTCCTCTGTTCTATCCTTAGACATAGCTTTAAAGCAAACGCTTTTTATTTTTTGCTTCTCTTGCACCCCTTCACTCCACCACAAAGCCTCCTTTTGACATGGAGCTCCTCCCTTTGACTCGCCTAGCATCTCTTTAGCTACCTTTCGGATACAAGACGCTACTGCCTCCCACATCTCGTTTGTACTGCCGCTACAATCCCATGATAAGTCTTCTAAAACCTTCTTCCTGAAGCTCGCTTGCTTCAATGGAAGATTCCATCATCTAGTTCTAGTTATCTTAGAAACCCTCCTTTTCTTTACCAACCCTTTCATTTGTACATACAAGAATAACAAACGATGTTGGGTTGTCAAACTCTCCTAGGATTACTTTGCAGTCTTTACAACACAACCTATCTCTTCTCCTCAATGCAAAGTAATTTATCTGTGTTCTAGTTGGCCCACTCTTGGGCCTGTTTGGTTGCAGGGTTGGGCAGGGTTGGCCCAACCCTGGTTACTATTCACAAGGGTACTTCCTCCTCACAGATTACTATTCATCCACCCCAACCCAGCCCAACCCAACCCAGTCCAACCCAGCAACCAAACAGGCCCTTATAAGTAATTAATTGGTCCTCCCCTCTTCTTGACGAGAGTGTTTGCTATGAAAAGATCATATGCCATTGCAAAATCCAAGATGGCTTTCCCCTCTTCATTTCTATCCCCAAAACCATGTCCTCCATGAACACTGGCATACCCTGAAGCATCTTTTCCCACATGTCCATTAAGATCTCCACCGATGCAAATCATCTCTCTTTGTGGGATTCCTTATAGACTCTTATTCAAATCCTCCCAAAAAGCTTGTTTATTCCTTTCATCAACTGAGATGCTATTCAGAATTTCTTTTTCAAGCACCAATTTTAGCAAAATAATTCGATCCCTGAATTTTTTCACCTCAACCACACAATCCTTCAAATCCTTATGAAGAACCATTCCAACACCATTTCTACCCTTATCTTTACCTGAATACCAAAGTTTAAATCCTATCTTCTCAATCTCCCTTGCTTTCTCTCCAACCCATTTAGTCTCTTGAAGACATAGTATACGAATCTTCCTCCTTTCCATCGTATCCACTATCTCCATCAACTTTCCAGTTAAAGTGCCAATATTCTAACTACCAATCCGCAACTTCCGTTGAAATCTCTTTTGGACTAACTTCTTTACTCACATGCGTCCATTATATGAGGACCCTTGTAAATTTTGGACTGCATCCGGGGGGTGATGCAGTGGAACTAGCTTAATTACCCATATACGTTCCTCATGCGAGAACCCTTACAAATGTTGAGCTACATCCAGGCTGCGATGTAGCGGCCCTTGCCAATTTTTCATTGCATTCGGGCGATGCAACACGTTGCAAGTAGGGAATGCCCCAACGAAATCTGTATGTTTGCTTAAATCCATGTTGAAAAGATTCGACTGTCATGAGGCGACTTCTTAAATAGTATTTTTTAGAAAAAAAAAGTATTATTTAGGAAGTTGTCTCTGACTATTTTATACTGGCTGTCAGCTACCTAACGCAACCCTCCTCATTTACCCGGGCTTGGGACCGGTCATGGCTGAGTTATGGTCACCACATTCCATGTAGGAAATGTGGTCGTCGACCCTCCATACAAGGAAGGTGGCTTCTTCTCCTTTTATTCCACAAGATACATTATCCCATTAATTTCTCCAATATTTGCATCAACATTTGTTGCAAATTATTTTACAAAAATAAATCCAATTATGTTGTAAACATTGCAATTATGCCATTGGAAATTTGTGAATCACATTCACAACCCAAAATAAAATGTAAATTACATTTTGCAATTTAATGTCCAATGTGAATCCAATTCACATCAACATTTAATTAACAAATGTAAATTACAAATAGCTCTCTCTTATACATTATAAATCATATTTATAATTCATATGGTTAATATGGATATTGCTATCCACATTATTCATGTCCATGATAATTAAATAACATTTAATCATCTTGGATCTCTATTCTCATGCGCCCAAATAATATGAATTACATTCACATTACTCACATCTTTGATAATTAAATCACATTCAATTATCTTAGATAACTCTCTTTATAATATGAATCAAATTCATTTTACTCATGATAATTAAATCACATTTAATTATCCATTTTCTCAATGCTTGGATACAAAATATCAACAATGAAATTATCCTGAACCCTTTCAAGGATAATGCACTTTCTCCGCGTATACTTGGAGATAAGGACAGGGAGATTGTATTGTTCCACGTTTAGTGACTTAGATATTAAGATCATATCTCAAATTCAGATTGCGAGCCTCCCATAGATGCTTGATTAAATCAAGACCACAAATTTAATCTTCTCATTGTATTTGAATCACATTCAGATCAATGTCCAATATTTGGACTAAGATTAGATTACTTCTCTATTGTGAGAAGTCACTAAAATCCAGACCCGTTTCATCCCTCCCTAGGAATGGAAGCATCATGGTTATGCAATCGTTTATGATCACATCACCCTCAGGTATTCCCAATACCTGTACATCCTGCATATTGCTAGAACTGCTTGTACTTGTGCATCAATTACGAGAAGCTGAGTGTATGCTAGATGTGTACAAAAGCCAGATGTCTGCCAGGCAGTGGGAGTAGTAAACTGTTACTAATCCAACTATGGAGATAAAACACTTGATTGCAGTAATAAGAAAATCTTCAAATATGACAAGACCTTTGAGATAGTGATCTCTAAGTCTTATCTTCAAAGATGAATTAAGAATATATAGATAGTGATCTAAAAGGTCTTAACTACAGATACCTTAGGAGATAGAGATCTCCATGAATAAGGATATTCTGATAAGGATTATGGAAATACTGGTTATGATAATTATTAAGTTGTAGTGTCAAGGACACTATAACTAATAAGATTGTATATTGGTTGCATAAGATGCAACATTCGCATTGGATGTGAGCACTGTTACTGGGGATATGCAAGTGCCGTAAAAGGACTTGGTGTAGCCTCGCGGGAATAGAGTGACTGATCAGTTTACCTAGCTATTTTTCTAAATAGACTATGATTGTCACATGAGTGTGGGTTTAAATGATTAGCCCATTAATGGCTCTTTGGGCTAGTGGGAGATTGTTGGACATGCGAGCCCACGGCGAGCCCATTATGCAATAAATGATATTGCAAATATCATTCCCTGATCTGAAATGAAGAATAAATAATTTGCAAAATAGGTCCCCTAGTACAATTAGGGTTATGTACCATGATCATCTTAATAATCATACAGATGTTGATTCAATTATTGAATCATAGAGGCTGACGCTTGGATGAATATACAAATTGTTAGATTGAGGACTCATCAAGCACCATCAAATGATTGTTAAGAGATGATCTCCAGCCTGGGTAGGACATGGCAATCCTTTCTCAGTTAGGCTGAAATCTAATCGACCTCTTGATGCAGGTCACCTGCATAGGAATAGAGATTCGAAGGTGTCAGATTAGTTAGGTCAAAGAGTTGACTAAACGCGATCGAGATAACCAAAGTCCTATATCGTATGATGCCACGATACAAGCACGCATCCTCTGACTGAAGACATATGTGTTTCTATATGTCTGAGTATGTACATTTGGTAGACTAATAGGTTGATGACCTAATCAAGGTCTATATACTGGCGTGCTGGTGTGCATGTAAGGGCATATGAGTAATACGATCTCTCAAAGGAATCATACAGGTTCAGTTACTAAACCAGAAGACATGAGCTCACTCATGAGATATTGGGAAGAATCAAATTCCGTGCACGGTCGTCTCGCTTTGGAAGCTTGACTGAATGTAGGTTTGATATATACTTTTCGAAAGTATATGATCAAGACCTAGGTATGATATATGATTTTGGAAAGTATATGATCGATACTGACTCCCAATGATCGAATGAGAAACTTATTGATAAAACCATGAAGTAGACAGTATAAAGTTGATCTAATACTTCGGGTTTGTTATGAGACTTCCTCAACTCTTTGAGGTGTTATCCCTTTAGATAGGTCAATACCATATCTTAAGGGAAGGAAGCCTTTCTTGAAATTTTTCAGAAAATGGAATATGTTCAAGATGTACTACTAATGTGACAGTCCCAATACCCTCTTCTCTATGCTTCTGAACACCTTCAGAATTAAGATCCAAGAGGCATCCTTGAGATCATATCTCAAGTTATAAAACAACCAGATTATAAAATACTTATTATCATCCTTATATCATTCTAAATGATTAAGATTTTATCTACATTTAGCATGATGAACACAAATGACACTCCCAGTAAGCTTCATATGGTTCATCAAGACTCTATCTGAAATCATAACATTTATAATTTCATCAAATCTTATTTTCCAGCTACAAAAAGCTTATTTGAGTCCGTAGATGGATTCTTTAGCTTGCACACCTTGCTTTCCTCAACCATGAAGTCCTAGGGCTACTTCATGTGAATATCCTCAAGGGGGTATTCATAGAGGAATGCAATCTTGACTTACATCTTGAAGATGCAACAGTCAAGTTGTGTAGCTAATATTCTGATGATTTTAATTATGGTCACCGCAGAGCAAGTCTCATTGCAAGAAATGTCTTCTCTTCTGGTGTGTAGCTCATGGCTACGAACCGTGCTTTGAAGGTCTCTACCTTCTCATCAGGTTCCCTCTTCTCTTGAAGATCCATTTACACCTTAACGGGTCTTACCCTTATAGGTGGATCCTCGAGGATCCATATAAAATACTTGTATATGAAGTTTACTCTAGACCTTTATTGCTAAAATATATCTTTCCATGTTATGATCCTTAGGAGTTTCATCACATGAAGTCCGATCATTGTCAGACTTAACTGACGCATGGAGTACATCCTCAAACTCATTTGAAGAGGTATTAGTGTTTCATCTTTAATTATCCTTTTAGTTTCTTATTTCAAGAGCCTCATTATCATCTCAAGATTAAATGAGTTCCTTTACTTCATTTTTATCTTGATTCTCAAGAGTGTCATCCTTTAAAAATTATATTCTTAGAGATGAGATCTTTTAAGAATCTCAAGGTCATAAAGTAGGTATCCAATACCGTCCTTTAAGGTGTGTTAGGAGGATTGAGATAGAAATGATATTCATATCTCCATAAGGTATTATTTGAATTTATCTAACATGTACTCGCTACCTGGATTAAATCAAACTCATTTTATCTTCCTTCAAACTTTGGTTCTAAACCAAAATAATGAAAATCTTTGAACATTTCAAAGGCTTCTTAGGTGAAGAGAAGAAATCTAATATCATACAATATCATCAATAGATATCACATATCCATAATGTTTACTATGATATAGATGATCTGCATACATCAATATGTTCGAGATCCTGAATACCTTGATATCTCACACCTTTCTCAAGGAAGGGTGTATTGGAAATATTTTACTTTTGAATACAATATTCATAAGTATGTAAGTTTTGAAATTTTAGACATTCTAAAGTTTCATTCTTACTTGTCTATTGATCGAATCAACAGGCAGACATCCAAAGATTGATATCAGATCATTGTCAAATGATCTTTATCCTCTTATTGATCTTTAAAGGTTTATTTCATTATTAGAAACGTTAATGAACCATTCATTACTTTTCTAATTCAGTTGAGTCCACTAGATGTTAGATTACTATCTGAAATATATATCCATCATAACTCTTTATGATAGATAAATTCCAGAATTCATGTTTATCTCCAACATTTAGAAATAAACAATAAGTGTATTCTAATATCTGGATCATAGAGACATTCTCTAAGACTAAGGGCTCCCACTGAAATCGAGAAGTCCATCAATCCAACAGAGATTGTTGCAACAATTGCATCAATATCCATGTGGATGACTACAAACCTTAAGATCAAATTTTCCAGTCTTCTAAAACATATGCAACCCATTGCAAGTATTATTAGAAGATTGAGATATAATTATTAGACTTTATATTATCAAATAATAAAGTCAATTTCAATGATTTATGTAGATTATTTTGATGCTCTATCCGAGTCCTTCTATAAGGATTCTAGACAGACTTGATAGTCATATAGATTATTTTGATGCTCTATCCGAGTCCTTCTATAAGGATTCTAGACAGACTTGATAGTCATACTATCAACACACCAATTTATTGCAGTATTGGTATTTATCCAACACTTAGGATGTCATATGGAAGTCATAGAAGTACGATCAACTCTTTGATTATCCTTCTCATCTTGGGTCTGGCATATGCTTCCACTGCGCTCCCTTTATCTATAAATAACCATTGCTTAAGACTAAGGTTCTCTTATGTTAAATTCAAAAGAATTCAATGTAAGAGCATTTTGACATTTACACATGCTTCATTAAATTCATATAATATGAATATTATGAAGCTTCATGAATGACTAGAGTATAGACAGTAGAATGATGACACTCGTCATGTCTACATCCATCTAGACTCTTAAAACATTGATTCAGGTAGGTATTCAAACATTTTGAATACATCATCTCTTATAGAGCCACCATTCTGCATGATGCAGTTAACCATCTCATTCATGATAAATGTCAAGAGCACATATGTATGCCAGAATATCTTCATTGATTTTGTAAGGATTATTTGACAATTGCGATCATCATCGGCATGTCACTTCCAAAGTACATCCGATGAGAGATCAAGACTATAGAGACATACAAACCCTAAAGTTGTAGTCCTATTATCTATTTAATTGCCATTCCTCATTATTAAGAGGAAACTTGCACATTGCAACCACATACATTATGTGTCCAACAGCAAGCACAATATCTAGATCATGAGTCCAATCCATGATATTTTACTGGTTATTATTGAGTATATTATTGAGTGGGTTTAATGAACGATTATCTGAAATAAGAAATTTGTATAAGGGTATATATTTGTACATCTATATATATACATATTTTACTTTGATTTAGGATTTTTATATCAAAGTTATCTTGCCTTGTCAACACTGAATGTTCATTCCCTTAATCACTTTCAATGTAAGAGATACACTTACCATTATATCTCAAGCAAGATCTGAGATCTCCTTCCTTATCTTTGTTACATCCCAATAATATGAGAACCCGCAACTCGGATAAAAAGAAACGGGAACACATTCCGCCTTGCAAGTCCATCTTGTATTTGCCAATTAGGTCTTTAACATCCGGGGCCCACCACCCCTAAGGCAATGTTGACCCGTCATTAATTGAACCAACCGTCAATAGGAATAGTACTCACTATGCGCAATCCAATATCGCCCCAATAATACGAGGATCCGATATTGGGGTCATTATGCATACGGCCTTACTCTTTCGAGAAGAAAAGAGCGCGATCCAGAGGCGCTTGCATACAGGAGCTGTCACTTCAGACAGGCATATCCTACATACAATCCCTGACGACGGAACCCTTCGCCTTGACGGGAGACTATGGATGTCACTTATGTGATCCTCCATATCATATTCAAATTTAATTAATCATTATGAATCATATTCATTATGATTAGTTCTTCCAAGGTAAATAACACATCTACTTATAGTCATAATTTTAATTGGATTCCAATTAATCTAATCATATTAAATTAATGATCCAATCAATATCCAACAAATATTTTAATTGTTACATGAAATTATGGTATTATCTCAAATACGTATTATTTTGAATTTTAATAGATAGAAATACATCATGATTTCTTAAGAATTATACTAACCGTACCCGCTATCATGGTCAGTACTGACGGGAGTGGGACAGACCGCACACGGTGCAACCTGCTACCCCAACGCTCCCCGACTAGACACCATATCCACCTCGGGAAAGGATAATGCAAAATAGATCACTTTGTACTTGAGATGATCATCGGTTCTTTAACCAAAATTGTATCATATAATCATAATCAAAATAATTTTGATTAACATTATAATGAGATTTGCTAAATAAATCCCAAATCCTATTCAAGCAACATGTTTGGAATGTAGATCATGTAGATCATGTAACCAATTAGTGATCTAGATCACATCTAATCAAATATTAGTTAAGGCAATGTCATTTGAGGAAATAATTATCATCAGATATTTCACAAATATTTATGTACATGTATTCCAGGAAATTAAATAATTTAATTCCACTAATTGATTAAATGGCAATCACTAGGTTCTTGATTAGGAAAGTATTTCCAGCAGTGACCCACACTTACTAAAAATATCATATCTTAATCAATTTAAATCCAAATTAAGCAAAATAAGTTTCTAAAGTTTGATAATTTGATTTACAACAGAACCTAAGTAATTTTAACACATTTCGAAGAGTTTAAATCCGCAATTAACTCTTTAATTACGTTAAGATTCGCAGTCCCCGAAACTGTGGATACATGTTCACTAAAATGATCATATCTCGAGCATACGGAACCCAAATTATGTAAACTCAGATCCTACATTTTCTTATTTAATGGGAAATAAAATACAATTATTATTTTTTTGTTTAAACAATTTAAATAGTATCGAAAATAATCTCAAATTAGAGATGCGAAAATGAAATGCAGGAAAACTTTCGCAAACCCTAATGAACCCAAGTCGTCCTCGGTTCATGGATTGCATCCAAAACCTTCAAACCCAAGGTTCTAATATCACTTGAAGGATATGGTGAAATCCTCAAGCGCATCATAGAAGCGTGGACATCGTATCTAATACGATGAAGAACGACTAGTCGAACTAGTTGTTTTATGCAGCAGAAATTAAAATGTTTTATGTGACGAAACCACATGATCCAAGAACACTTCTCGGATTGTTTCGTCTAAACCACAAACAAGTAATAGTATTAACTCTTGAAGCGTGGTTGCAATCGAGTCTCTATACGAAGAGACCTCCTGTCTCAAGTCCGATCCGACGGAGGAGACGCTTGCGAGCGTGCTGATGAAACACGTACTACTCGCAATCCATGTGGGTGATCCAAGCGGCGGATCTCCTAATCTCGACACACGAGATCCGATGTCTTCTTCACAAGCGATACACACCGAAGGAGATGGAGATCCACGAGCAAACGATCGGGCATCATAACAATGATGCTACGGCGATGGAGACTCCCTCTAGGGCATCCATGGTGGATGGCCATGAGAGAGGAAGAGAGAGGGTTGACATGTAGAGAAAAAGAGAGAGAGAGAGAGAGAGAGAGACTTATGTTCTCTTGTGTGTTAAGAAGAGCAAAGGGGTGCCTCTCCTTTTATAATATTTTTGGGATCTATGGATCTCAATCCATAGACAACACAAATCCAATGGCTCTCATTGATTGTGTTTCTTTCGATGGCTAAGATTTGTATTGGTAAAAAAACCAACAACAATTAATTTAATAAAAAACAAATATATATTAAATATAATTTGATTTATATCAAATCAAACTCCATTGGAGAAATAGGAAGGAGGCAAGCCTCCTTCCATGAATGGAGTGGACGACCACCACATTCCATGTAGGAAATGTGGCCGTCCACCCTCCATACAAGGAAGGTGGCTTCTTACCCCTTTATTCCAAGAGATGCATTATCCCATTAATTTCTCCAATGTTTGCAACAACTTTTGTTGCAAATTATTTTACAAAAATAAATCCAATTTATTTTGTGAACATTGCAATCATGCCATTGGAAATTTGTGAATCACATTCACAACCCAAAATAAAATGCAAATTACATTTTCAATTTAATGTCCAATGTGAATCTAATTCACATCAACATTTAATTAACAAATGTAAATTACAAATAGCTCTCTCTTATACATTATAAATCATATTTATAATATACATGACTAATATGATATTGCTATCCACATTATTCATATCCATGATAATTAAATCACATTTAATCATCTTGGATCTCTATTCTCATGTGCCCAAATAATATGAATCACATTCACATTACTCACATCTTTAATAATTAAATCACATTCAATTATCTTAGATAACTCTCTTTATAATATGAATCAAATTCATATTACTCATTATAATTAAATCACATTTAATTATCCATTTTCTCAATGCTTGGATACATAATATCAACAATGAAATTATCCTGAACCCTTTCAAGGATAATGCGCTTTCTCCGCGGATACCTAGAGATAAGGACATGGCGATTGTATTGTTCCACGTATAGTGACTTGGATATTGAGATCATATCTCAAATCCAGATCGTGGGCCTCCCATAGATGCTTGATTAAATCAAGACCGCAAATCTAATCTTCTCATTGCATCGGAATCACATTCAGATCAATGCCCAACATTTGGACTAAGATCATATTACTTCTCTACTGAGAGGAGTCACTAAAATCCAGACTCGTTACATCACTCCCTAGGAATGGAAGCATCATGGTTATACAATCGTTTATGATCACATCACCCTCAGGTATTCCCAATACCTGTACATCCTGTATACTGGAAGACTCATAATAAACCGAAGTATTAGATCGACTTTATACTGTCTACTTCATGGTTTTTTCAGTAAGTTTCTCATTCGATCATTGAGAGTCGGTATCGATCATATAATTTCCAAAAGCATATATGATACCTAGGTCTTGATCATATACTTTCCAAAAGTATATATAAAACCTACAAATTTAGTCAAGCTTCCAAAGCGAGACGACCGTGCACGAAATTTGATTCTTCCCAATATCTAATGAGTGAGCTCATGTCTTCCGGTTCAGTAACTGAGCCTGTATGATCCCTTTGAGAGATTGTATTACTCATATGCCTTTACATGCACACCAGTGCGCCAGTGTATAGACCTTGATTAGGTTATCAAACTATTGGTCTGCCAAATGTACATACTCATACATATAGTAACACATCTATCTCCGGTTATAGGATGCTTGCTTGTATCATGACATCATACGATATAGGACTTTGGTTATCTCGATCTCGTTTAGTCAACTCTTTGACCTAACTAATATGACACCTTCGAATCTCTATTCCTATGCAGAGGACCTGCATCAAGAGGACGGTCAGATATCAACCTAACTTAGATTGGATTGCCATCTCCTACCCAGGCTGGAGATCAACTCTTAACAATCATTTGATAATGCTTGATGAGTCCTCAATCTAACCCTTTAAATATTCATCCAAGCACCAGCCTCTATGATTCAATAGTTGAATCAACAGCTGTACGATTATTAATATGGCCATGGTACATAACCCTAATTTTACTAAGGGACCTATTATGCAAATTATTTATTCTTCATTTCATATCAGGGAATGATATTTTCAATAACATTTATTGCATAATGGCTCACCGTGGGCTCGCATGTCCAACAGTAAAGACCAACACTAACATTCTCCAAAAGTCATATGTTTGTAATTATTACATATTATAGCTTAATCATGCTAAAAAGTTGTAATATAAGCTACTGTTACAAGAATTCAAGTGGCAAGTAGCCGATCATGTAACATTGTCCAACTGATGTAGAAAAATCATTAAAGAGATAAGAGTCAATTAGGGGTGCTAATTGAATCGAATACATTCGAATCCACGGGGATTCTAATTCAATTCATTATAAAAGTTTTGAATTTAAACTCGAATCGAATTTCAAATGAATTTACTAACTTAAATTCATATTCACTTCATTTAAAGTTTCGAATATTCAAATTCGATTCATTTTATTTCAAATTTGAAATGTTATTTGATGTGTTAGAGCTTATATAAATAATATTACGTGATGAATCAATATAATATAAATATTTTATTGTATAAATCTAATTTTGAATATATATATTACTAAGTTGAAAAAACTATAAAATCGAGGAAAATATCAAACCAATACAACAGAATGGATAAAAGTGGCTAATTTTTACAATTTTTATTTCTTTTATATTCTAAATATACTCTTTTTTAAATGATGAAGAAATGTATAAATGCAATATAACTATATGATCCTATCAAAGAGATATAATATCATTGATGAAAAAGCTGAACACATTATACTTATCATTGCATGTTAAAGCAAGACAAGATCAGACTTATATAAACAGTTGGTAGAGATTAATATTATTATTTGAAATAATGAGAATAGTAAAAAAATAATGTAGCAAGATAACACCTCTTCATTAAGCGTGAGGATCTTCATTATAAAAAACTGAGCCATGAAAATGAAATATATGAATTTTTGATGTACAATGTAACAACTTATATTATGGTGAGAAGAAATTGTATCTTACTCATGTGATGATAAATGTCGCTTTGACAATGATAATCATCATGGAGTGTCATGTCAGGAATCAAAACAACAAAAAAACAAAGGGGATATATCTTGATAAATTTCGAATTACGACAAATGTTAAGGAGGAAAGCGAAGTAGCAAAATCATCATTTTCACATGCTAGGAGAAAGACTAGCATAATCTATCATTGGTATTTAGGGTCTTTGGTAGATAATGAAAGGGAGAAAGTAAAAGGCAGTGTAAGGGATGTGGGAACACGAAAATAAATGTGTGGGTGAGGATTTAGAATATCAACATTTGATCTTTCCTATTAGATTTCAAGACTAATACTTTACTCTTTTTTATATTTGATATTTAGTCTTTAACTAATAGGATTATACACACACACATATTAGATTTTCTATGGCTTAGAGTTCTTTGTATACTCTTAATCTTCAAAATTTCTGAATAGTATGCTAAGATTTATTATTGTACTTATGCAAAGTAAGCCATACCTAAGCAACTGTCACTAGGCTAAAATAATAAGCAAAGACATGAACTTAGATGTTTTATATAATCGACACATGAAGGACCCACATTTCTAGCTCACAATATTTTGCAGTCAAACCACTTGAACTTAGTTATGAAGAGGAAAGGAAAGAGATTAGATCTCATTAGGGGGCCTAATATTGCATATGCACATCACGCATTGACATGTCACATCGATATAACGTGATACTATGAATACATAATTATAGCGGTGGAGGGTGAACATGATAAGTCATATCAATAAAGCCTAAATATGATTATAAGTTTAAAATTAACTACTTAATAAATATAGTAAGTTGGTTTGAGAGTATCATTAGTTGCTTGCACATGTTATGCTTAATGATATAATGCAAATGCTAAATCTTTTAATGTAAATGAAATATAGTAGCTTTTTAATACATATTTATATACTCTTTTCTGCATCTATTTACTTACAAATGAATTTGAATAGATGTTGTCAAACTTACGATGTAATTATGCGATAATTACTTGCACAGAATATTTAGAAAAGTTCCTAATCAACCAAGAGTAGTTGTTGCATGTATATATGTAAATATGTATGTATTATATGCATGTGTGTATATATATATATATATATGTACTATGTATATATAAATACATTGTTACATATATACATATATATATGGATATAAAATATCGAATCGAATTATTATCGAACAAATTTAGGTAAATTCAGATTCGATTCATTTGGGAATCGGATCCCCAAATTAAATTTAAATTCAGTTCATTTGGTTTCGAATCGAACTTTTTTCGAATTTTTATCGAACGAATCCTAATCGAATTCGAATGATTCAATTCAATTAGCAACCCTAAAATCAATGATCTGGGTAAAATTGGCAAGAGCAAGAAGAGGAAATGCACCAAAAATGACAAAGCCAGAAACTTTCAACCCCCACCCCTTTTATTTACTCCTTTCATACATGGTACCAGTCAAAAGTATGCAGTAGACATTCCAATGAGATTGGTCGAGTTTGCATCAATAGTGAGTGCTCGTAGAAGAAGATGTTACTTAATTTGTGAGTGGCAGTTGTCGCTGCAGTTGGTCATTAGTCAAGCCATAGAGATGCGCAACGACAAAACCATGCTCTGACAAGCATCCAATTGATCTCAGGACTTGTATATTTGGGTACCAAAAGCCGCAGGGAACACATGCCACCAGGATTACCAAGATTTCAAAATCAAAACGGGATCTGTATCCGATCCCAGTGTCTCCCTCACACACGCCAACATCCTGCCTATTTTTTTCTGACATAGAACCCATGTGCATGCACAGCTACAACATGCACACAACGTCCACACCTATCGACCAATTACATGCCAAACTTCATGCGAGTCCGACCACGAGTTAGAATTTCAATCAAAGGGAAAAAATTTGCAGAAACGACGGCTAGAGAGGGAGATTTGTACCTTATGGACGAGACGGATGACTCTCCCTTGGCGAGATCTTCATGTCGGTGTCTTCGGCTTCACAATCAGACGACTTCGGCGACCTCGATGGTGCTCTGATGGGTAGGGTTGGAGAAATATGGTCTGATTGGCCAGATCCATGATAGCCTCCATTTCATACCTGGGTTCGGATAAACAGATCCAGTTTCGGCTCCAGGTCTGGTTACTGACCCCTAATCGTAAAATGACCATATCTCTCTCGTCTGATATCAGATTTGGACATTCATGGTACCGTTGGAAAGGTCTCGATGAATACTACGCAATATTGTTGTAAACAGGATAATGCATATATTAAACAGTAATCAACCGGATTCCAATGGATTGACAGATCAATATTACAGATTATTAAGATTAATAACGTGCAAATCCAATCCATTATCCGATTACAATAAGAAAACCAGAACCGATTAATCAGACGGAAACAAACAAATGGGCGTGATCTAGAAAAGGGCAAGCAATAAATAAATTGCGGCAAACAAAATACAAGAAAGATAAGGTTAGACTTCACCGAAGCGTCTATGAAATGGACTGTCCTTAGAGAGGATTTCTCCCCCACAATACCGGTGCGTTGGGTACTAGCGATCCGCTCCCAGGATACGACGGTTCACGGTCGTCGTCCGCGTACATCGACGAGACCGCCCTCGAAAGCACCTCCGAGAACTTGCAGCCGAGAAGAAACAGGTTGCAGACGCGAGAGAGAGAGCGAGAGTGACGGCGGATGGAGATTTCTTGCTGAAGAAAAACGACGTCGGGTGGGGATATAAAAAGAAGGGCTCGCGTGCCCTAGCGCGCAGTCCCTTCGGTTTTCGAAAACGCCCCTCAACAGTCGTGTCTTTTCGGATTCCAAAACTGCGGCTAAGTCGAGCCGTTTGGATCAAGTCCGATTCCCAATGTGATCGCGATTAAATTAATTTGTCTGATTAATTTAATCGATCAGCCAAATGAAACCCACAGCAAAAGTATCGAGATCCGAGATCCGAATTGACTCTCCCGAGCCCGAGCCCGAGCCCGAGCCGGTGCCGGTGCCGGTGCCGGAGACAGAGAGGAGCGCGCGCGCGCGTGTGTGGTCCTCCATTCCTCCTCTCTACTATTGCTACAAGAGCTTGGGGTGAGGACTCATATATAAGTCCACCAAAAGTTTAGATCTCTAAGGTATGTTACTAAACTTTCATCCAAACTCAACCATGTTTCAAATTTGGGAATTTCCAACTTTCCCTCCAAACCATTTGGTTTCCCAATTGAAACCAATTTATTGTCAATTGTAATTAATAGGTTTTCCAATTAAAACCAAAATACAATTTTTTAATACAACAATGTTATTTATATTCTCAATTTAAATAACAGTTTAGTTCTGAAATTAAAAAACAATAGAACTAAATTATTAAGAGAGTCGCACCGAAATCCGAATCTTGAGTCGTATCGGGACCAGATTTGATTAGGAATTCGGTACTTGATCCGTATTACGATATTTCGTTACATAGCATAGTATCAGGATCTTACAGCGAGGGTCCTAGCAGAGTGGTGGAGCTAAGGCATAAGGTCGACACGATCACTTTCATATTTTGGAAGTGAAAGCTTCCAAAGGAAGGAGGAATAAGTGTCACCACATGGCGCCACCTCAAAAAACATGTAAAATTGAAATTCATTGAAAAATCTAAAAAAATAGTAAAAAGATTGAAATTAAATAATGTTTGATACGACAAATATTCAAATTTAATTATCTCTAATTCCATGACGAAATTTTTACAAATCGTAGATAAATCAAACATGACAAATTAAATAAGATTTTAATATGTATACTTTACCCAGTTTCTTTTTTTGAATTTTATTTAATTATTTTCAATTATATAAAAATTTAATAAAAAATATAACTTATTTTTATAAATTTATTATGTTTTGTTCCATAGTTTATTAGGTTATATAATTGGTACAATACTTATAAATAAGTTTTTTATTTATAATCCCTTTTTCTTTGGTTTTTAATTTGTTATATATTTTTATTGTAAAATATCATGTTATAGAATATAATATTTAGATAATTAAAGAAAATTACATGCAATGAAATAAGAGTTAGAATGATATATACATATATATATATATATATATATATATTAGAAATCGAAACTCGTTTCTATTCTATAGAGCACTCAAAACACACTTTCACGTATTAACTCCTTTTCAAGCCCAAAATAGTTTTAGAATTTGAAGAATTGAAAGTTTGTACACTATATATGAAGTTATGGGTCTCATAACACAAATATATTTGTTTACAAGATTATTTTATCCATTAGTAATAAATATAGCTTACAACTATATTTATTCTTCTCTTTCTTATTAGTCTACACATATGCACACATTTGTATTACTATTTTTATTCTTTTCTCCTTTTAATGTACTTTTCGAGTTAATAATGTGTCCTTATTCATGGAAAAATATCTACAATAATGTGAGATTAGCTAGTATTTACATGTATATGTTAATGATTTTAGCATAAGATGCAAGAATATGGTAGATGAATCCTACATTCATAACATCACTATACTTAAATATTGATTTAACGAATAAAAAGTAAAACTTAGAATAAATTTGTTTTCCAAGTTAATTCATTTGAAAATATAAAGTACAAAGCTTGGTTAGATGTTTGGACCAATAATTTATCAGAAATCAATTAGATTAGGATTTTCGAATTAATAATCCTCACGTTCCACATCTGTATGTAAAAAGGTGTTATCTCTTCTAACTTAGGTGATTAACAATTGGCTAGTTCGACCAAGTACCCCTAGATTCTCTAATATCTAGCCACCAAGTCCCCTTGTAGCCAAAGTACGCCCGAGTGAGTTTAAATATGTTTGCAAGATAAATATGTAGACGTTAAATATGTTTGCAAGATAAATATGTAGAAGTTTGTCCAGCGTAGCCATGTCTTCTTTGTAGGCATAAACATGACTATTGTGGTTATTAAATATTTATTTAACTGTAATATTTATGCTTCATCATTAGGATTGAATCTAAATACTTTTTCATGTTTGCTGATTGTGAATAATGCAACTCAACACGTAGGCTTTATGAGATGATTGGGAGATTCTTTTGTAGTAAATAATTATATACTCTTTTCATGCTATCCAAACTACATAATTGAGTGCCAATAAACAATTAATCATTCAAAACTTTCTTTAAAATCATAATCCTTTGTAGTGGCTTGCTCTTCTTAAGGTCGAGCTTTGCAGATTTCTTCCTTGGGTTACCAAACATCCAACCTACGATCGAATCACCTCAATCTACCCATGGCTAATGCTCTGTACTAAAACTAATCATTGTTAGCTACCTTTCTTTTTTTCCTCTCCAATGCCTTACTCCTTCAGAACCTATTTTCACCATTATGACTAATTTTCTGAACTCATATTGAGTAATAGTTCTAAAGCAGATAAATGTTCTACTTTCCACAACCGCTGAAACAGAAGTCATTATAGCTCTATAGCTCATTCTATCTATCTTAGCCACTCATACCATCCCAACATCACCAGGGGTGCTCATGGATCAGATTGGTTCGCATTTTAGCTTAACTTGTGTCCAATCAAACCTTAACGGATTTTTATTTTTTCGAATCCAATCCATCAAATATCTAAATCCAATCCGATTCAATCCATCAAATTACATATCAGATTGAATTGGTTTGGATTTTTACATTTACATTTTCCCGTGTAATAGTCTGCTATCGCATGTTTATACTTCATAGCACACTAGCCTTCGAACAATCGAATAATGACTTAAAAATCAACAATATAAATAAATGTAAAGAAAAGAAAAGAAAAGAAAAATCGCATAATCAAATGAAAGTTGAAGAATTCCATTAATCCATTAAAATAGTTGAAGGGCACACAATCAAACTATATGATTATACAGAAACTAAAATTGATTTTTTTAATAAATAACACATTAGTTTGTTATTTGCAATTGATTTCCACTAAATGATTCAAATAAGAACAATATAAGTTATTAAATAATGATGCAAAGAAAAGTTAGATAAATAAAAAATGTGATCATTATGATCAGATATTGATAAAGTTCATGATTAACTTAAAATGTTAAGCTCTGCCATAGCTCAACCACTTGCAAGAACATCCTTCAAGGTTCTATAATATATAATTAAAAATGAGAACCATAGAATTCATACTCGATTGAGTACGCAAGAGAAAACTTACGTAACCACCAGTTATGCATCATGCCTCTCATTTAAATGGACCTGAAATGGAAATTATTTGTAAGATTATATTTATAGTATAAATATGCAAATTCTATGAACAATATAAATAAAATATATATCAAACTAAAATAATGCTTATTTCTTTTTATATGGGTGTGACACTTATGATTGTGTAATTGACTTATTTCAAGTCAAAATAAGGTTGCAAGGTAGAGCAAGTAAATGTAAGAACAAAAGGATCAAAAATATATAAAAATGTACAAAAAAACTACTCCAAATTTATTTTGTTTTAACAAAGATCAGAAGAGCGGCAACATATGGAGGCCAATGTATCGCGTGGGAGCGGATTACATTATTTGAGATGGGCGGCGATATCTTGGGGAGTACGGTGGTGGCGTTGTGCTAGAAAGGAATAATATTATGTAGGAAGGAGCCATCATTGAAATGGACTGAGAGGAAATTAGGGGGAGTATTAGTGGTTAATAGTGAAATGAGAGAGAGAGGGGGAACTGGGAGGGGAGTAACCAAACACGGATTATAATTTTACAAGTTATGGTCATACTTTATTATTTTAAAGATTTACTATTTGCATTTCAAAAGAGAAGAAAATGTGATATAAAGAGGACTTGTATCCAAGATTGATATGGAAAAAATGGCATGAAAGTCATCGATTATTTCTTTATAGGGAATTCGAAATTGGAGCATGAGATATTATGTATATATGCATGTTTGTTTGTATGTATGCATTGATGTATTTATGTATATATGTATCTACATGTGTTCGTTAACGAATTGAATCGGATCGGATCAGGTTTGGTAAAGATCTTATCCCAATTATACTTTAATGGCTGTAAAAAACTCTAATCTGATCTATTAGAATGATAAAATCAAACAAACCAATTCCAATAGCGTCAGATTGGATTAGATTATGAATTTTATCTAATTTGTGCGCCCCTCTAAATATCACTTTAGGGCAGACATTGTGGTTTCCATTCTTTCTTCCATATGAATATACATTAGTCTAATCTGCATGCCTTCCTTATTAAGAGTCAGTAGAGCTTGGAAAGTGTGATATTAAGGTATAGGTAGTTTGAGTGAATGATTTCCACTTGCAAGACCTTCCTTAATCCACCCACTATAATGATGCAACCTAGGAATTCAAGCATTTTTTTTACTTTGATAGTTCCCCAGAAATGAGTACTAGTAGTATGACAAGTAGGCACTAAGCAAAACAAATCTATAATTATAGTTGCTCGTACCAGCAAAACTACATCACTCTTCGAGGAAGAGGGGGGTTGTGCACAATTGCGGACTGAAAAGTTGTTAGTGTATCCCTTACCTAATTAGTGCTCGACTATTGATTTCTTCCATGATCAAGAAGTAGGGGCTTCCATACATGGCGCCCCATGCACGACAAATGAATATTATATCCACCAAGCTTAGAATCTTCCTTACACCTTATTTAGGTCGAGTTAAGCTCTAAATGAATATGTTTCTTTTTATTAAATGCTTAAGAGTTTTACAAATGATTTGAACCAATATACTTAGGTATTGAAGTCTAGGGTTTATGCTTTAACGTATCATGGAAGCGTGAAGACCACATCACACGCTATCAAAAGCAACTTGTCTTACTAGTTGCAAGGGGCACAAAATTTAAAATTTTTAATAAAGATGAGACCACATGACATGAGAACAATTCTCATATTATTTCATCAATATCACAAACATGTAATATGATTTCCTCTTGAAGCGTAGTTACGACCGTGCGTCTCTAAACGAAGAAACCTCCTGTCTCAAGTCTGATGCAATGAAAGCAGCACTTTGTAGGTGCATGGATGAGCGCATGATTCTCATAATCTGAGTTGATGATCCGAGTGTAAAACCTCTCGATTTTTTCTTACGATATCCATAGCCTTCCTCAGGTGTAGGAAGCACCGAAGAAGGCAGAGATCTACAAACAATCGATTCAATAATACAACGACAACATGACAACGATGATGCTCTCAACCACCACAAAGTGGATGACCACTAGGGTTGAGAGAGAAAACCTCTCGGATGTGTATGAGAAGAAGAGAGAGAGAGAGAGAAAACTATTGCTTTCAACTTGTGTAAGAGAAAGATCTAGGTCTAACCTTTCTTTTATAACATTCTGGATGGTAGATATGCACTCCTAATTGAAATTATTGACCATGATTTTGTTGCATAAAATTTGCAACAATGATTAAATTTAAAAAATAAATACGTTGAATAATATTCAATAAATTTAAATTCAATTAAATCAATGTAATGTGGCATAATAAGAAAAGGAGGAGAGCCTCCTTCCTCATTAGTGTGGACCACAACCAATGAGTCCTTCTCCTTGTGGTCGTGCACTCCCAATAATGAATGGAGCCTTCTTCTTTCCATATTTATGAGATTCTCAAATCTCACCACAACTTCCACATGTTTTGTGAAACTCCGTATTTTTTCCCTAAAATCTGGAGTATTTTTGACATCTAAAATAAATAAATAATCATGTCATTTCGTAGATCTAGTCGAGATCTTTCCAACGAGTCCAATATCATATAATTCTGACATTTCTAACTCAAGATATCAATGTTGTAAGTTGGATGATCAAGATCCATATATGGACCTGAATCGGATTCGAATTTGGATCCATTCCACCAATCCTCCTATAAATAAGGCACGAGGGGCTACCCTCTCCAAACCCTATCAACCACTACCCTTCTTCTTCATTGGAGCACCACCACCTTGGCCGGATTAACTACAGAGGGTCGTCGTCGACATCGGAGAAGTAGGTCCGATCGAAGATCTGCGACCACCATTTCATACGAAAGCTCGAGGTCACCGTGGTGCTCTTTTCCGCACTGTAATCAAGCGGTAGAAATACTGTTTCCATTCGAGAGGAGTTCCCGAGGGAATATCCTCGGAGGTAACGAAAAATACCCCTCCTCTTGTTGTTGGTTTTCACACGTTTCTCAAATCTATGTGCTTACACATCCTTAGAACCTTAGACAACTTTATGGTATGTTTTGGAGGTATTTGTTGATTTTGTACTGTACATAACATAATTTTCTTAATACTAGTATCTTGATCGAATTTTTGTATAGAAACTATCCACATCTACGTAACATAGTCCTTATAAGTACAATAGTTGTAAACCTTGATCTAATCTCCTGGGGTACAGGCCATGTTAATAGATTAAACGCATGTCAGATCTTAATTTGAATCTATGTAATATGCATATATATATATATATATTCTTTTAGCTAATTACACTAATTATTATTAAATCAAATGCCAATCAACTTACTAGTTCATACATTATGTAAATATCTGAAATGATATTCGTTTATTGAAATGACTGCATTAGACTCTATTCTAATTATAGTATCGCCAATCTTCTAATTTACAGATTACTATAGATTCATAACTTTTGGTCTAAAGAGGTTCACGATAGAAAGTCAAACCATCATAGTTACACATGAGATCCAATTGTATACAAAATAAAGAATTGACGTTACACGATGAAAGAATCTTTGTTAAGTTGAAATCATTAATGGAATCAATGGAATGTAATTAATATAAGAGAATTCTAAACGTAGGGAGCTCAGTTGATCCAATTTACATTTTGAGACTAATATATTTTTGACATCTTTCACATGAAATCAAGTCAAAATACCAAACGATGGATAAGAAGTTGGGGTGTTTTGTCATTGAATATTAATGTTGTGATATTTTTTTCAAACATAATCATTCATGGAGCAGCTTGAAAGGTCTATAATATTAATCTAAGCTCAATGTTAATATATTGCATGCAAATGTTTTTATATCAATGCTCCTTTTTGCACATTAATGTACTCGGTTATTGCGATAGATAGAGACTCATGGACATGGAGAATAGATTGGAATTTCATGTCATTAGTATTATAACAGTAAGTGTTTTAGATAACTACTTGCATACTTGATTGATGATCCATTTTGGATTCCCATGAGGATGCATGAAATATGGTTTACACTCTTTAGCTAAAACCCTTGATGGTTCACCAAGTCATATAGCAATGATCTACGGAAGCAAGAGTTTAATACTTTCCTTTGTATTTTAATCATTTTCAAGAAAGAATTAATTTCTATACATATATAGGCAATATATATGGGTTACGACCCAGAAAACCTTTTTAGTTACACTTGTAAAAAAAATAAGTGTTAGTAAGGATATAATTGTGACTAGCGTTAAGTTATATTTTGTACAATAATTATTAGGAAAGGAAATTAATAATTTGAAATATAAGCTGATAGCTTCGATTTGTTCATGATGATCGGGTAAATGGAGTTATGTGACTTAAGGGATTGGGCATGCACGCTTGGGTACTGGGTAGATGCCATGAAGGTCGCGACCCCAACAGACGAGTTGGGTGACACGTTGAACCTAGCAGCCTGGTTACATCTGGAGTCGCTCGATGGAGTTGGCAGGTCATGTGGTTGGCATTCTTAGTTTCGCACTTATATACAATATTAAGATTTAATTTATAATAAGATGTGACCACATTGAATTTTCCTTTGAATTTTATTATTGTGAGAGGTGTTCCGGGATATGGTTTGAAGTTAGAGAATGGGGTTATGATCTATTTCTTTTATGATTGAAAAGAGGTTCTTGAGGGTTTACTCAAGATGAATATCATGTTCCCATGTAGTGAAGGCCTGCGAGTCGCGAATTTGCGTGTGCTAAAGTAATACGAGAAGTGATTAATGATCGAATGTCGGTAATTAAAATTTTATATCGTTGTGAACTCTAATTAATGCATAGAAATACCAAGACAAATGTGGTTGCCCTCACACAATGATTATATTAATAAATGAAATCGACGATCATATAACCCCTTGTAAGTTAGAATAGTATGGTGGATTCTAGTCCTACAATATATGCAAAAGTCACTAGATAGAATCAAGTATACATGCCTTTTTCCTCTGCATTAACTATTATAGTTTTTGTCTCGTTACTGGGCAATTGCTCATAACATTACCCTCGTGTGTACCCAACAGGTGTACCTAAACAGCAGTCGCAACAATAGCGACATTTGAGGAGATCAGAATTCTACGGTGTACTTGCACTAGACGGGGTGCGTTCTACTTAGAGTAACTTATTTATTTCTACATTATTTTACATTCTATTTGAGAGACATTGTAGTGAGATTAGGAGAGCTTTTTCAACAAAATTATAATTGTATGATGTACCTCATTTTTTGGACATGAACTTGATGATTATTGTTATCAATGAGAATGGATATTACATTTTCTTTCTATTTCTTATTATTCTCCAATTTTATTTATATTTCAAATGTTGATCAATGTGCATAAGATTGTTTGCTGAGTAGTGTAGATCATGGGCATATTAGGATCGTAGGTCTGACCCTCTCGTCCCATCGGTTTCGATAGCTGGAGAGGCGGGGCATTACAAATGGTATCAGAGCCCGATACTCTATTCTCTCTTTGCATATTAGGTTATTAATGAGATTTGAAATATAAATATAACAACAAAGTCTTTTGTCTTTAGCATTAGTTTAAGGAGAATAGTTCAAGTCATGTTTAATGTGTCCACTGTCTCTCTAATAACGAGAATAATTTCTAATATAATGATTCTCGCAGGGAATCATACCGACTCGTATTGACCCTGATGTTGCACAACAGCTGGCCTTATTAGTTCAGGCCGTACAGGGTATACAACAACGTTAGGAGGTATTGGAGCAAAGTCTCCTTCAACAAGATGACTCCTCATTTCAGCCCTCCCGTGAGGAGGAGGACAGTGTTTATCCTTCGGTGTCTTTGGACCCAAAGGATCAGAGTACCTAGAGGCATTGCAAAAACATCATATGACCTATGCAGCATATCAAAGGTCTAAGGTACCACAATTCTTTGATATTGGCTTACTAGATGAGGTTGAATTGTGGATGGATAACGTATCTAAGGTTTTACTAATGATCCATGCTCCTGAAGAGTCTTGGCTTATATTCGTGGAATTTTCACTAGCAGTCTATGTTGAACGTTGGTGGTGCGCCACTAAGGAATATCTGGAGGATCCCATAACATGGGAAACATATTTTTATGAATTCTGTAGCCAGTTCTTTCCTTATCACTAGCTTAAGGATCAGATAAGGTTGTTTGCTGAGATGAAGCAGGGATCAATGACGACCCAAGAATACCTTATTCGTACACTAAACTTTTCCACCACTCACTAACGACTACTGCATTCCCTGAGGAGAATTTATAGAAGCTTATCTGGGGATTGTGTGATGATGTGCAACACCAGCTATCTACCTTGGATTTCACTTCCATCAAGGGAATAGCTGCTAAGGCTACCAAGATGGAGGCAACTCAGAGTCGGCTTCAGGGGGTTCCATCACATTTCCATCCACCTCAATCAGGGAGATCTACTCGCTAAGATTTCTACAGAACTTGTAGAGAGTTTCGTTTCCTCTAGTGGCTACCACTCCTACCATTAACAGATTTGCCCCTACATATACATTGGGATAGGGCTTGACAAGCCACGGTACTACATCCTTCTGCTCTTCTACACACTCCCAGAGTTGCAAGACAGGAGGTGCTCGCCTTGTCTCCAGAGGCTCCTTTTCTCAGACATGATATCTTAGGTGTTTCCACTACCAGCAGTCGGGCCATTTCAAGGCCAAGTGTCCATTACTTGCCAACAGCTCAGGCAACCATCAACCAAGTGTAGGACCAACTTTCTCATCTGTGCAATCACATGGACCGGCTTCTCGTCGTGGAGGTCAAGGCTTTCAACATCCTCCACCACAACCAATCTTCCGTGCTGCAGGTTCTAGTGCACCATCACAACCTCAAGGACAATTGAATGCAATCACGTAGGAGTAGGCCCATGCCTCAGGAGTTGTAGTATATGATTTCAGTGCATGGTGCATCCTTACACGCCTTATTTGATTCGGGAGCCACACACTCCTTTCTTGCAAATCGATTAGTATTTAAATTAAGTAAAGAACGAGTATGTGTTTCATCTCTTACTACAGTAAGGGACTAGGGGCCAATTATTCATAGTGCGACAAGCAGTGGAGAATGTTGCAGTGCAGATTGGCGGGCACCTGATGTATGTATATCTTTTACTTATTCAGTTGGAAGATTTTGCTGTTATCTTGGGGATGGATTGGCTCGAGCAGCACCATGTGTGCCTTGATTGTTTTGAGAAGATGATAGTTTTTCGTCTCCCGGGCATACCTGTCTTTCAGTTTGATGGACGTACCAAAGATGATGAAGTCTTGTATGTGTCCGTGTTGAAGGCCCAACAATTTCTCAATTAGGGTTGCATAGGTTTTCTCTCAAATGTTGTGGAGTTACCTGCCGAAGATCATAGGATTGAAGATGTCAAAATTGTACGAGACTTTCCTGATGTATTTTCAAAGGAATTACTTGAACCACTGCCAGATAGGGAGATCAAGTTCGAGATTTTTTTGATACTTGACACACAGCCGATCTCAAAACCTCCATACCGAATGGCACCAGCCGAACTCAGGGAGCTCAAAGTACAATTGTAGGAGTTGTTGGAAAAGGGATTTATCTGTCCCAGTATATTACCTTGGGGAGCACTAGTCCCCTTCTTAAAGAAGAACGAAGGGTCCATGCGTTTGTGCATTGATTACAAGAAATTGATTAAAAAAACGGTAAATAACCGTTATCCACTTCCACAAATAGATGATCTTTCCAATCATTTGTAGGGCACAACAGTATTCTCAAAGATTGACCTACGATCGGGTTATCATCAATTGAGAATCAAGGACAGATATGTGCTTAAATATGCTTTTCACGCTATATACAACCACTATGAGTTTGTGGTCATGCTGTTTGGACTCACGAACGCACCTACCATGTTCATGGACAGGATGAACAGAATTTTCGTCTATACTTGGATCGTTTTGTGGTGGTGTTCATTGATGATATCTTGATCTACTCACTTGATGAGCATGATCATGAGCATGAGCAACATCTTCATACTATCCTTGAGACACTCAGAGAACACAAGTTGTATGCAAAATATAGTAAGTGTGAGTTATGGCTTACCAAGGTAGCTTTCCTTGGTCATGTAATTTTGGGAGCAGGTATGGCAATTGATCCAGCCAAGATAGAGGCAGTAATGTCCTGTGAGCAGCAGGAGACAGTTACAAAGATACGTAGTTTCTTAGGCCTCGTCGGCTACTACAGACGTTTTGTTAGGGACTTCTCGCAGCTAGCCCTACCACTCACTTGGCTAAACAAAAAGATGTCCCCTCGTTTGGAGCGATAAGTGTGAGGTGAGTTTTTGCATGTTGAAGGAGAGACTGATGAGTGCCTTGATCTTTATCCTTCCTTCAGACACCTTAGATTTTATGGTGTATACTGATGCATCGAAGGAGGGTTTAGGAGCATAATTGAAAACATGGGCATGCATGGCATATGCATCACAACAACTAAAGAATCATGAACGGAACTACCCTACTCATGACTTGGAGTTGGCAGCTATAGTCTTCACGTTGAAGATATGGCGTCACTATTTATATGGGGACACGTTTGAGATTTTTACATATCACAAGAGTCTCAAATATATCTTTGACCAAAGAGAGTTGAATATGAGGCAAAGACGATGGATGAAGCTGTTGAAAGATTATGATTGCACTATCTCTAACTATCCGGGTAAGGGGAATGTAGTAACATATGCTTTGAGTAGGAGAACACTTACAGAGGGCGCCACAACATGGCTACAGACTTGGGATATGCTCACGACACTCAGTGAGTGGCACCCATTTAATAGTACTACATATGCTGTAACTATACTTGCTAAGTACAATGGATTATGGTACATGATTGCGCATGGTCAGCAGATAGATCAGAAATTACAGGACTTGTTCCATCGATGTTAGAAGGAGTTTGATGGATTCATAGTTTGTGAGTCCATCTTATGGAAGGGAGACCGTATTTGTGTTCCTGATGATAATGAGTTGAGGAGAGACATCCTAGATGAGGCTCACTGTTCTAGGTTATCTATCCACCCAGGTAGCACCAAGATGTATAGAGACCTTCGTCAGCACTTCTGGTGGGAGGGGATGAAGAGATGTGTTGCAGAACATGTTATCATTACCTTACTTGTCAATTAGTGAAGGTAGAGCACAGACGTCCGCCTGGCTTGTTACAGTCACTTCCTATCCCATTGTGGAAATGAGAGAGTATCAAAATAGATTTCGTGACATCTTTACCTTGTACAGTAGGTGTATATGATGCTATTTGGGTTATTGTGGATCGGTTAACCAAGTCTGCACATTTTATTCCTGTGAACATGACATGCACTCCAATAGATCTAGCCAAGTTATATATTTAGCATGTTATTTGCTTGCATGGGATTCCCAAAGAGGTTGTATCTGATAGAGACTCTCGTTTTACATCGCATTATTGGGGAGAATTCATGAATGCCCTAAAAACCAAACTATGTCTTAGTTCAGCATATCATCCGCAGACTGATGGGTAATCGGAGAGGACAATTCAGACCCTTGAAGATCGACTCCGAGCATGTGCGCTTGAGTGGCAAGGATCTTGGAAGGATCACCTTCCTTTGGTGGAGTTCACTTATAACAATAGCTACCATGCTATTATTGACATGACATCTTTCGAGGCATTGCATCGACAAAGATGCACCACTCACTTGTGTTGGCAGGAAGTGGGCGATAGATATTTATTCCACTCAGATAATCGAGGATACAATAAGAGCTGTAGCAACAACTAGAAAAAAATTATTGACTGCACAAAGCCGTCAGAAGAGTTACGCTGATCAGAGGCGTCACAACCTGAATTTCGAGGTCAGAGATTTCGTATTCTTGAAGGTATCTCAAATAAAGGGTATTCAAAGATTTGGTGTCTAGGGTAAGCTAACACCATGGTTCGTTGACCCTTTTGAGATTTTGGCCCATATTGAGAAGGCATCATACCAAGTAGTACTTCCCCCACACTTGGCAAGCATGCATCATGTATTCCATGTGTCAAACCTCCGAAAGTATATTCGATCATGTGATTAGTTATGAGGACTTTATGGTTGAACCAAATTTGTCTTTCCCTGAGGCACCCATGTAGAGTTTAGACCAGGCAGTCAAGAAGTTGCGAGGGAAATACATTCCTTTGGTCAAGGTATTGTGGCAAAGTCAGAATGTTGAGGAGGCCACATGGGATCCTGAGGCAGATATGAGACAGAAATACCCTTATCTTTTTGAAGGTATGATCACGAAACCTTATTTCAATCCTCTTTAAGATTTTTATGGGTTTCATTCTCTTTAAGATTTTTATATTTAAATCTATGTCACATTCAAAACATATACGTTAAATCATACATCTCACATATACGTTAAATCATACATCTCGAGGATGAGACTTCCTTTAAGATTTTTATGATGTGAAATCTTGTAGTTTTTCCCTAAAATCTGGAGTATTTTTGAAATCCAAGAATTCAAATAATCATGTCATTTCGAAGATCTCATCGAGAACTTTCCAATAAGCCCAATAACATCTAATTCCGACATTCCTAGCTCAAGATATCAATGTTGTAAGTTGGATGATCAAGATGCATATATGGATCCAAATCGGATCTGAATTTGGACCCATTTCAACCAATCCTCCTTTAAATAAGGCATGGTAGGCTACCCTCTCCAAGTCCTATCCACCACTACCCTTCTCCTTCATTGGAGAACCACCACCTTAGACGGATTAACCACCGAAGGGTTGTCGTCGACATCGGAGAAGAAGCTCCGATCAAAGATCCACAAACACCATTTGATACAAAAGATCGAGGTCATTGTGGTGCATGCCTCCGCACTACAATCAAGCAATGAAAATACTGTTTCTGCACAAGAGGAGATCCTGAGAAAACATCATCGGAGGTAACGATAAATACCCCTCCTCTTGCTATTGGTTCTCACACATTTCTCGAATCTATGTGCTTACACATCCTTAGAACCTTAGACAGCCATGTGGTATGTTTTTTAGGTAGTTGTTGATTTTGTACTGTACATAACATGATTATCTTAATACTAGTATCTTGATCGATTTTACTAGTATCTTGATCGATTTTTTGTATAAAACTATCCACATTTACGAAACATAGTCCTTATAAGTACAATAGTTGTAAAGCTTGATCTAATCTCCTGTGTAGAGGTCCTGTTAACAGATCAAACACATGTAAGATCTTGATTTGAATCCATGTAATATGCATATTAATTCTTTTAGCTAATTACACTAATTAAATCAAATGCCAATCAACTTACTGGTTCATACATCATGTAAATACCTGAAATGATATTCGTTTATTGAAATGATTGCACTGGACTTTATTATAGTTATAGTATCAGCAATCTTCTAATTTACAGATCACTGTAGATGCAAAACTTTTGATATAAAGAGGTTCACGATAGAAAGTCAGATCGCCATAGTTACACATGAGATCAGATTGTATAAGAAATAAAGAATTGACGTTACATGATTAAAGCATATTTATTAAGTTGTAATCATTAATGGAATCAATAACATGTAACGAATATAGGAGAATTTAAACGCAGGGAGATCAATTGATCCAATTTATATTTTGAGACTAATATATATTTGACATCTTTCACCTGAAATCAAGTCATAATACCAAACGATGGATAAGAAGTTGGGGTGTTTTGTCATTGAACATTAATGTTGTGATAAATTTTGTTTTCAGACATAATCATTAATGGAGCAACATTAAAGGTCTATAATATTAATCTACGCTCAATGTTAATATATTGCATGTAAATGTTTTTATATCAATATTCCTTTTTGTACATTAATGTACTCAGTTATAGTGCTATGCGATAGATAGAAACTCACGGACATGGAGAATAGATTGGAATTTCATGTCATTAGTATTATAACAGTAAGTATTTTAGATCAACTACTTGCATACTTGACTGGTGAGTCCCTTTCGGATTCCCATGAGGATGCGTGAAATATGGTTTACGCTATTTATCTAAAACCCTTGATGGTTCCCCCAACTCATATATCAATGATCTGCAGAAGCAAGAGTTTAACACTTTCCTTTGTATTTTAATTATTTTCAAGAAAGAGTTAATTGATGTGCATGTATAGGCGATATATATGGGTTATGACCCGAAAAACCTTTTTAGTTACACTTGTAAAAAAATGACTCAGATAATGTAAGTAAGGATATTATTGTGATTAGGGTTACATTATATTTCGTACAATAATTGTTAGGTAAAGAAATTAATAATGTGAAACAAGTTGATAGCTTCGATTTGTTCATGATGATCGGGTAAATGGAGTTATGTGACTCAAGGAATCACGCATACACCCTTGGGTACCGGGTGATTCCATGAAGGCCGCGACCCCAACAGGTGAGTTGGGTGACGCGTTGCACCTAGTAGCCCAGCTACGTCCAGAGTCGCTCGACGGAGCTGGCAGGTGGTGCGGTTGGCATTTTGATTTCACACTTATACATAATATTAAGATTCAATTTAAAATTAGATGTGGCCACATCGAATATTCCTTTGAATTTTATTATTGTTAGAGGTGTTCCAGGATGTGGTTTGAAGTGGGAGAATGGTGTTATGATCTCTTTATTTTCTGATTGAAAATAGGTTCTTGAGGGTTTACTCAAGATGAATATCAAGTTCTTGTGTAGCGGAGTCCTGCGAGCCGCGTACTTACGTGTGCTTAAATAATACGAAAAGTGATTAATGATCTAATGTTAGTAATTGAAATTGTATACCGTTGTGAACTCTAATTAATGGATAGAAATATCAAGACGAACGTGGTAGCCCTCACACAATAATTATATTAATAAATGAAATTGACAACCACGTAACCCCTTTATAAGTTAGAATGATATGTTGTATTCTAGTCCTACAATATATGCAAAAGTCACTAGATAGAATCAATTATACATGCCTTTTTCCTCTTCATTAACTATTATAGTGTTTGTCTCGTTACTAGACAATTGCTCATAAAGTTACCCTCGTGTGAATCCAACAGGTATACCTGAGCAGCAATGGCAACAATATCGACATTTGAGGAGATCAAATTTTTACGTCATACTTGCACTAGACAGGCTACGTTCTAATTAGAGTAACTTATTTATTTCCACATTATGTTACATTCTATTTGAGAGACATTTTAGTGAGATTTGGAGAGCTTCTTCTACAAAATTATAATTGTATGATGTATTTCATTTTATAGACATGGACTTGATGATTATTGTTATGAATGAGAATAGATATTACATTTCCTTTCCATTTCATATTATTCTCCAGTTGTTACTTATATTTCAAATGTTGATCAAATGTGCATAAGATGGTTTGTTGAGTATCGTATATCATGGGCATATTCGGGCCATAGGTCCGCCGCTCTTATCCCGTCAGTTTCGATGGCCGAAGGGGCGGGGCGTTACATGTTCGCAACAACTTTTGTTTATTAAATTCTCAACAAAGTAATTTCAAATTATCTTGTGATAATTTCAATCATGTCATTGACAAGTATGAATCATATTCAACCGCCCAATATAAAATTTATATTACATTTACAATTAATTATATAATGTGAATCCAATTCACATTAATATTAAATTTGTAAATGATATTTACAATAAAATCCTACAATGATATTATAAATTATATTTGTTATATATATGACTAACATGGATAGTGATATCCACATTAATCATATTTTTCATAATTAAATCTCATTTAATTGTGTTCGATAACTCTTCTCATGTGTCCAAATAATATGAATGACATTCACATTATTTGTGACTATTAAATCATATTTAATTAGTAATTTTTCAATGCTAAGATAATTTATCAAAAATATAATTATTCTTGATCTCTTTCTAGAACAACGTGCCTTCTCCGTCGATACTTAGATATAAGGACAATACGATTGTACATTCAATGTATAGTGACTTGGACATTGAGATCTTATCTCAAATCCAGATCTGGGTGACTGATGAAGAGCCATTTATCTCCATTTATTCGTCCATTTTGCTTTTAAATCCTTCTTAAAACACATGTAAATACAGATAAACTGTACAAAAATTAATATCCACTAGTTGTATATAAATATTATAAAAATACATATATTTAAATCCAAAATAAAAGATAAAGAAACAAAATAAAAATAAACGAAGTACCAAAGATACTGAATGAACCTAAATCTGAGACCAGGTCAATATTGACTCGGTCGACAAGGAATAAAGTAGGGAGAGATAAGGGTGAAAATACAATATATAAAACCCTAATTTTCATTCCTCCAGCAAACCATTTTTCTTGATTTATTTTGAAATTTATATAATAATAAAATATTCTACATGACATTTATATATAGAAATAAGTATAAAAATATAAAATAATTGCATATAAAAATAATACACAGTGCAATTGGGACACAAATGACAAATCGGAAACAGAACTTCACAGACCAATATCTTCTCCATGTGAATTCAAAATTAACCAAACTCACCTCCATTGTATTTAAAATTAAATTATCTATCTAATGAAGTAGGTTCATTGAAAATGGAGTTAAGATGCAACAGATGGCTTTCTAGGGCCCTATTGTACTATATACCTACATATTTTATTCATTTAATTTATTCTTTACATTTTGCTATTCTTATATATTTAAATACTTGTCTACATTATTTGAAACATAATAAAAATACAAACTTAAAATATTACCACAAAAATGCATTAAAATAAATAATGTATAAAAATATTTTTGTATAATATACCTATAATATACATACATAGTTTTGTTTAAGTAAATAAAATAGTAAAAATAAAATAAAATTTTTTAAATAAGTATATAAATATATTATAAATATATAAAATATGTACATATAAAAATAAAAAATTGTATACATAATAAAAATAAATTACTCAAAATTTAAGAAAATATACCTATGTACACACTTATAAAAAATAACACCTAATAAATGAGGTTGTAAAATAAATAAAACTACTCATAAAATAATACATAAAAATAAATATTTTCAATGGTTTGATTTTTAGTTAATAAATTTGTATAATTTTTATTGTTGATTTAATATGGGTTTTTATAAATATTTTTTCCTAATTGGTCCAAATGAACCAATCAAGGCCTTAGAATGTGACCTACATGTCAACTGTCCTTCTCTTCTTCTGACTTCTTTTAGAAGTCACAAGCACACTCTCTTCTCCATTTTTGTATTCAATCTCCACTCCACCATCTCCCTCGAGCTGACCACCATTATACAACTGCCTTAATCATCTCGCACATCTTATGCCTAGACTCCTCCAACTACCATCGAGCTGCAAGACACTGTCCTTCCAAAACTGGTTGGTGGCTGTTGAATCCATGATTCATTAACTTTTCTTTTTCATTTACCTCAAAACTCTTAACAAATATATGTAAATATCTATTAAAGATCATTTATTTTAAAACTACCATTCATGAATAAAAATACATTTTTATGCATTAAAAACATGTGAATAAATAAAATAATAAAAAGAAAGAAAATAAAAAGGGGCAGACTTTAAATATGTATATATATACAGTATACTAAATAAAATATAAATATAGCTGAAGGATATATTTATATAACCTAACGTCTGAGTCCAAATCGGTATGGATTAGTTGATAAACAATTAAATTAGGGGATATACGGAAGGAAAAAACAAAAAAGAATTAATTATGCACACAGAATACTATGCCTTATTTATCAAATATTTATCAAAACTTCAGTGATTTTTAATTAATTCATTTTTACATATTATTCCCCAAAATCTTATCCTAATTAATTTTAAAAAAATATATATAAAATATAAAAAATCATAGAAATTCTAGCTTGTATATATACCAAGAAAACAAATTTTCAAATTATTAATTTCTCAACTTCTGAGCATCATAACTTCTTCACATGAATTCTAATTTCACTACTATCACATTTAAAGTTCATAAAATAATATACTCTAATTATGATTTCACTAAAATCATAGTCCGTTTGCAAGAAAGCCAATTTTGGGACCTAATGACAATTGGGTTTCTAGACAATTTATTTTATTTCAAACATATTATTTATGGTAGAGTTAATTTATAATTTAATTAGATTTTTTATTCTGATAGATTGTCTATAAATTATTTCAGATATTTTAACCCTTAAAAAATATTTTAAATAAATAAAAATCCTAATTTATAGATGGAATTTAAGTATATCCCATGTAATTGTATTTACTTAGATATTTAAATTAAATAATTAAAATGCAGAAAAATTCATACAACCATTATTTAATATTCTATTAATTAGTAAAAATAAAAAATAATATGTTATTTAATAAATTTAAAATCAAAATCCTATTAATTAAGTATACTATATACTTATTTGTTAATATTATATATGTAATTTATGAAATATATATTATTTGTAGAAATAATTAGGCCATCATTTAGTTTCATTATTTTTTTACATTTTTTATTTTTATACCTAATTTTATTAATGTTTTCTATTATATATTAGTGAATTTTTAAGGTATTTATGATCCTTGCCTACGAAGTCCTGACATGTGTCAGCACCTGGAGCCGCCTTCAAGAATAGATTAGCTTATGTTCTACCGGTTGTTCTTCCACCATTTTACCTATCAAACCTTTCCTCCCAAACTTGATCTCCACCCTTGAGTCTCATCTCCTAACTAAGCTCCTACAAGCCTACCCTTGGATCTCTTACTACTACTCTTTGACTCTCCTATATAACCACCTAAATATCAACTGTTAGAACTAACTCTCCCCATGCCAGAATTAAACTGACCAGCTACTGAACTACTTAACTGTGCTCTACCTTGATCCAGTGGTGACAACACTAGAAGGGAGGCTCGTTTGGAAGACCGGTAATCCGAGGAGGTTCCAAGGCCCTCGCCAACCTTGAATCGCCACCGTGCATGGTGTACAGCTCCATGTATCTGCCTCATTGAGACATCACCAGTGCAGTCTTATACTCTGCTATCCCAGGTATTCCTCCATCTTTTGTTTAATTTCCTTGATCAGGCGAGTTAATCTCACCATTAGGTTTCTTAAGTATCATTCCATGATTTCTACCTATAATCTCATCTTAATTTCATCTCAATTCAACCAATTTTGAATATGATATCTTCTTTCCTGGAAACAATATTTGAACTGATATTCACCATGTTCTTGGTCGATTCGTCACTGTTGGAGTATTTGTTTGTGCACCTCTTATGATGTATATGGGTAGATGGATACCTCCTGGATCCATTTACCACATCCATATGTTTAGTCCCACATCTAGCAGTGGTGGGACTTGGAGGCTCTGTGGAGGCTATATAAGGAGCCCCAGATCTCATGTATCCATTAAGAAAATCAATGCAATATCCACCCTTTGAGGGCTTCTCCTGTGATTTCATCCTGCTCCTTACATAGTAGGGTTTTACGTGAAATTTTCGTGTTATTCATGCTTTATATTTCTTATTCTTATTCTTTGTTTATCATTTCTCTTCTACATTCTCAATTTTCTAACATGGTATCGGAGCGGGTCGATTCTCATAGATTTTCATTATCCTCTTTTTTCGAGGTTCTATATTCAATTATAGGGTTTCTATTGAGACCCTAGTTATGTTGTTGAAATTTTATTGAAGATTATTGTGATTTGGTCAAGCCCAAAATCATGTTCTAGGGTTTTCTAAAACCCTAGATTTATTCCTGAAGACCTAGCTTTCCAAGCATTACATATTGCAACATCCTACTAGAGAAGGTGTGCATCGCATCTCCTCCGAACATTGATTCATGTTGGAGCTCGTAAAAACACAATCGATTTCAGGTATCTAGGGTTTTCTGAAACCCTAGATGATCTAGAGACATCAAGCATCTACATGAGGGTTTCTGATTGATCTAGAGCATGCTCCTGTCCTGCTCCTCCCAGGCACAAGCGCACATCTTCAGCATCCTCCTTCCAAGAAGCATGCATGAGATTCAATTAACACTTACAAGAGTGATGTGACTACTAAGGCGGTGCCTCCCAGGCAGGCGGGGTGCCTTAACAACACTCATATTCTTCCCCTTCCATGTGCTCCCTCCTGATCGTAGGCAGGGTTCTTCTCCTCCATGTGTCTGCCACACTCCAGATCAACACGCACAACCCAGGCTGTGTGGTGCGTACCCATCTGATCATCTTCCATGCACATGCGACAACAAATGGCAACAACAACCCAGGCGACGCATGCATGCATCCCATCGATGCCCAGTCCGACTCCTCATTCCTGTGTGGAAGCGACAACACCATCGCATCCTTGCATGCCCCATGACGCTGCATTTACATGCAAGCCTCCAACAGTCCCCTCGACGTCGAGCCCTATCTTCATGAGATGGTAACATTATGAATCCCCCATCGGGGGCCGGTGGCAATTGAATAGCGAAGGGTTCCCACATTGGGAACCCTAAATAGGGGTAGCATGCCACACGAAGAAAAAAAAGAAAGGCCTATAGGACGTTGGCATTTAAAAAAGGGAGGGGGTTTATTTGCTGCATTTGGGCCCTTTGGGCTGTGTACTATTTAAAAAAAAGGAGGTGAAATGATGGGAAAAAGGTGATTGAACGACTAAAACAAAAAAATAAAAAAATGTGAGAAGGAAAAGCGGGAAAAAAGGAGAGAAATGGCTTTACAAAAAAATTAAAGCCATAAAAATAAAAATGACATTTAAAAAATGTGGTGGCTATAAAAAATAAAGAATTGAAATAGTCGAGAAAAAGGGAGATTTTTTTTGGAGAAAAGCTGAAAAAATGTCACAATTTATGTTTTTTCCCTCATTTTATTGTCTTCTCACAACTTGGTTGATGATTGTCATTCCGACCAGTATGGTAGAAAGGGGGAGTAATGTATAGAGTTACATGTCTTCTTCAGACGTTAGATATTCCAGACTAGTCACTTATTTAGACTCTAAAGAGGATTAGTTGTTCAGATTCGACGTTAGATGTTTCTGAGTCTCCAGTTTCAGATGCACGAGTATGCCGTCTTCTTTTTAGATGTGCATATGTATGCCATCTTTTTGTGTGGTCCACATCTTTTATATTTTGGCCAGAGTTTTCATGTGAGCAATAGAGACTCTAGAGTAGAGGACCATTCCCTATGCCATGTTGGTAAGGGTTTTCATGTGGTATCATAGGGACTCCAGAGTAGGGTACCATTCTTTGTGACAGATGGGAGAGACCCAGTTCTCTAACGAGGAGACTTTTCAGTTTCGTTCGTGGATCTGATGAGGATTGCACTTCCACGTATTTTTTTTTCAGTTTGGCCCTTTTAAGAGTTGGAGAAGTTGTCCACATGTTGTGGTGGGCTAGAGTACTTCGACGAGGAGACTCATTTCAGTTGCAGTGACTTTGACAGGCGTAGTACAGAGCACATGCTCTCTGATGAGGAGATTCAGTTGACTCACACACCAGCCCATTTGTTCTCCTCAACTGCACGACATGAGAAGCAGCGACCTCGACACCAACCGATAGTTGTGTGCATTGAGTTGATATTGTATGTAGCGTGAGTTGAGTTTCTTGTAGCATGAGTTGAGTTTCTTTATGTTTGTCCAAGATGAGCATTGCATGCTCTAGCTTGAGGGGGAGTGTTGGAGTATTTGGTTGTGCGCCTCTTATGATGTAGATGGGTAAATGGATATCTCCAGGATCCATTTATCCCATTCATATGTTTAGTCATCTACCAGTGGTGGGACTTGGATGCTCTGTGGAGGCTATATAAGGACCCCCATAGCTCCTGTATTTATTGAGAAAAGCAATGCAATATCCACCCCTTTGAGGGCTTCTCCAGTGGTTTCATCCCGCTCCTTAGGGATTAGGGTTCCATGTACAAACTACTTGTGTTCTTCATATTTTATATTTCTTATTATTATGCTCTGTTTATCATTTCGCTTTTGCATTCTCCATTTTCTAACAATCACGAATTAAGAAATTCATTCCTCTTTTGTAAGCATTCATATCTCATGGAGCATGTTCCTTCATCTTCAATAGTACCAACATTATCTAATTTCCAAAGGAACGCCATCTTCATGCAATCAGCAAACACTAGCAGCCATTTTTGTCATCAACTTCCACCATCATTGCCTTCATATTCCTCAACCTCGCACCATCGCAAGCAAGCTTGGAGGGGATAAGCGATCCCCTCTTGGTCTTACTGGAGGAGCACAATCTCCCTTAGACACTCTTTGATTGTTGGAAAGGAAGGAATGCGTCGTCGTTCATCAACAATTGGGGAATAACAGAAGAGTTATATAACATTGATGAGCTTGAACGACCCAGATAGCAGGATCCTTTCTAATCTAGCTACAAGGACCGAACCGGTGAAAATTTTAGTAAGAAATCCCTGCAGAATTTCAGATCTATACATGCCTCCAGAAGATCTATTTTTTACATTTAGGTCTCTAATCAAGGAGCTAAGAGTAAAGATTTCTATACTTTTCTTGCAATCAGGTCCTTAACTAGAGACCGAATTGAAAGAATTGCTTTTCTTTTATTGTATTTTATTCTACATTATTCTAGACTACTATTTGGACACTTGGGACCTTCTGGACATTATTCTAGCATTATAGTATTTTTTCTTCATTTTATTTGCATCGAAGTTCGAAGATTTTCATCACATTTCCACTTTGAAAATGCAGTCCTCATTTTTGAAAATATTTTTGTAAAAGATTTTCCAAACCATGACACATAATATATATATATATATATTCAAAACATTTTGAAAAGGTTTTAAAAATAAGTAAAATCTCTAATGTCAAACAATTTTCAAAGGCAAAGTCACATAGTAAGAAAATTTGTCAAATCATTTTACAAAATTTTACACAAATCCATTCAAAAGATATTTACCCTAGCCCAAAAAGTTAGAAAATTTTAAAAATATGAGGTATGACTAAACTATATATGAAATATATGAGATATACCCCATATACTTAGCTTGTGTCATGTCCTCATAGCACTAAGTGATATGAATATATAACTCTTGCTAAATACAAGGGAATATACATGAACTGACTCACATCTTCCCCCCTATACTTAGGTTAAAAATATCCTAAGTATAAGAAGAGTACCAAGACAAGGGATCAATGAGTGATAAATAGAAAGGAACAAGGATGACTAGGATGTACAAAAAAGAGTAGGGGTTTCCCTTATACCTAGGCTTTAAATAGCATAAGTGAGGGTGACAAGAGGGGTAATATATGCTCTAAAGGAATGAACAAATGAAGTGTTTCTCTAGGAAAGAATGAGTGAATCTTCTTGTTGCTAAATCTTGATAAGGCATCTTCATGAAGAGTGCTCTGATATATCTACATTGTACTTGCTCTACATGAAGTGGATGACCATAACTTCGACTAAATACTCTTTAGAGTCGACAAAATGCTTCAATAATTGTCCATTAACTAGAAAGGAATGTGCACATTATTGAGATCGGTTATCTATACACTTCCATTATAGAACACTTCCTTAGTAATGTAGGGACCCATCCATTTAGATTTGAGCTTCCTGTTGAACATCTTTAACATGGCATTTTATAACCATACGTTTTATCCCGGGACATAGTTCTTCCACCTAATGTGATGATCATGCCATTTCTTAACCTTGTCCTTATAAATCAAACTATTGTCATATGCCCGATTTCTAATTTCCACGAGTTTATTCAAGACCAAGTCAGGAAAATGCTTCCTTAGGTGAAAACTCCAATTCACTTTCATGATTTATATTTCTGATTTGTGAATTAACTCTATCGGCAGATGACATGGTTTGTCGTAGATCATCCTAAAAGGTGAAGTACCAAGTGCAGTCTCGTAGGTTGTCCTATAGCTCCACAGAACTGGGTCTAAGAGCTAGGACCAATTCTTCCTATCTAGATGAACCAACTTCTGGAGAATGCTCTTCACATCTCAATTCGAAATCTCCGCCATGTCATTTGATTTTAGGTGGTAAGGACTTGCTACTTTATGCTCAAATCAACAACCTTTAAATAATGATCTAACATTTCTATTCACAAAGTGGCTACCCCCACCAAAAATCAAAACCTTAGGAGCCCCAAACCAAGCAATGACATGATCTTTTACAAACATACAGACAATCTTGATGTCTACGTCTCATGTTGGGATAGACTACACCCACCTAGACAAGTCATCAACTATCAACAAGATGTACTCAAGTCCATGATTGTTTGGAAAGGGACCCATAAAATCTATGCCCACATGCATCAAAAATATCGTATAAAATTACCGACTGCATGGACAAATTATCTCTATATCCAGTAGTCCCTCCCATCCTATGACAAATCAGCCATGACCGTACAAAATCAAAGGCATCTCTAAACAAGGTCTTCCAATAAAATCCACATTGGAGTACATTGTGCATGGTTCTCTTTCCCAAATGATTTCCTTTAGGCTCAAGTGGATGACAATGTGTGAGGACATTCTGATATCTTCCCTGAGGAATACATCTTCTCCAGACACAATCCGGTCCCTCAAAGAAAAGGAATGGATCCTCCTAATGGTACCTCCTTGAATCCAATTTCAATAAGTCAATATTGCTCCTAGTCCAACCATGGGGATCCTACGTGGAGAGAAGGAAGATCACCATGTTGGCGTACCATGGGAGTGAGTCTATAGAATATATTTACTCGTATAGGAAGGTCTATCTGATCTCCACCTGCTCAAATTTAGGGAATCCTTTAACTCAATTTTGGATAAATGATCAACCACTACATTATTCACTCTAGTTCTATCCTTAATTATCAAATAAAACTCTTGGATTGTAAAGTCCACCTAATAAGGCATGCCTTAACATCCTTCTTTTCCATTAAGTATCGAATGGATGTGTGATCTCTGAAAATTGTCACCTTGGAGCATAAAACATAAGTTCTGGACTTCATGAGGGCCTATACTACCTCAAGCATTTCATTTTCAGTCACCGTATAATTATTCTATGTAGATTCTAAAAATTTGCTCACATAGTGTATAACATATGGAATAACATCTTGCCTATGTACTAACATAGCTCCTATAGCAAAATCTGAGGAGTCAGACAAGATCTCGAAGGAAAGAGACCATCATGTGATTGTAGGATCGATGAGACACAAATCTACCTTTTCAAGAGTTCAAAGACCTCTAGACACTTGTGATCTACAATAAACTCTGTGTCTTTTCCTAAGAGCTCAGTCAATTTGCAGGCAATCTTCGAAAAATCATGAATGAACCTACTATAGAATCAAACATGCCCTAAGAAAGACCTCACTAACTTCATATTTGTAGGCAGATCAAGATTCTTGATCACATCAACCTTGGTAGGGTTAACCTACGTTCCCATTTAGGAGATGATGCGCCCCCATCACAGTACCCTATGTTACCATGAAATGGCTTTTCTCCTAGGAGAGTACCATAATTTCACCTCTCTACACTTCTTGAGGACTCGCTAATCATGTATCAAAGGAATCACCATGGACAGAGAATACATCCATGAAAACCTTTAGGAAACATCCCTCCTTTTCGGCAAATATGGTGATCATGCACTGCTAAAATGGGCCTGGGTAATTACATAACCCGAATGGAATGGGTCTGATGAGTAAGTGTCAAATAGACAGTGAATGTGGTATTTTACTGGTCCTCGAGAGCGATGCTACCAAATTATACACCGAGTACCCACCAAGAAAATATAATAACACTTTCCCTACTAGTATCTCCAAAATCTAATCAATAAAGGGCAAGGGAAAGTGGTATTTCTTGGTCACGACATTCATGACCTGCAGTCAAAGAAGACGTGACACGACATGGGTACTCATGTCATGATCTCTACCCCTTCCACATTGGTAACCATATGAATTCACAACTTTTAGTGTGGCCACCCACTTGAAATCAGAAATGTGGTATATAAATCATTCTTTAGATCACTTCTTAATCTTGTCCTTAACTACTTCCTGCAGATTTGGGTTAAGTATCCTCTGAAATTCATGGGAAGGTCTCACATTATCCTCAACATATTTATGATGTGAGCAAAGAGAGGGGTTAGTACCCATGAGACCCGATAATGTTTATCCAGTCACTCAATGGTTCCGCTCTAAGACATCTAAAATCCTAGACTCCTACTCTAAGGTAAGGTCAGTACAAGTGATCACATGATATCTCTCCATGGTTCCCACAATTAAGACATACTTCAGTGTAGGACGGAGTGGCTTCAGCTCTAGCAATACCATGTCATCAATTAAATCTAGCTGAATCATATATGCATCTGGCTGAGTGTTGTATGGATATGGATCCATCTGTCTAGTAGTCACCACCAATTCTATTGTATAGGGAGACAGATCATCAAAGAAATGTTGTAATATGTCCAAATCCACATCTGACTCATCATCCATGTCCCTTGATCGTTCCAAATGAGTTGGAACTGACAGATCCAAAGGGATCTTTGAGTTATCGATGCAATAGGGAGATGCATCTCTCAAGAAATCAAGCAATACCTAACAAATTGCATCATGCATAAAATCCTCTCCAAATGAGAGTCTCACTCTGCCATGCTAGAGTTTGTCTCCAAATCCCAACTATATTCATCATCTTACAATCTTCCTCAAAAAATGAATACTTTTTGGTGGTTTCGGAATCAAGTCGCTGCCACTTTGTTTGCTTGATCTTTAAATTCACTTCTCCACCTGGAGAACAAAACTTCACCATTTCTGTCGGATAATCAAATGTTGCATCGATGTTACTTAGAAATTGTCACACTAGATGTTAGCCATGTGAGCTCGAGGTGAACCATTCTTACAATAAATGTTATTATAATATATGATTTATCAATAAAAGTTATTGATTGTTTCACTCCCTTTCTGAAATTAAATTAATGAATGCACTATAAGGTCCCTCTGTACAATTAGGGTATGTGCCTACTAAGCGAGAAATTTCGAGGGGTGACTATTATTTTAATAAAATTATCGTTGCTATCCCCGAAATTCTTTGCTCAATAAAAAATAATTTATTTATTATATAAAGCTGAATTAATTACAAAAGAAATGTAGCAAGACAAATTTTGCTATTTAATTTACATGTATAACTAACATGATCGAACTTAGGGGGCTACAATTCCCGAGGGTTATTCAAATAATCGAAAAAATCAATTAAAAGAGAAAGTGAATCTCAAATGCTAAGTAACTTGGTTTTTGTGAATTTTTTTGTCTTTTAAATTTTTTTATTTTTTTACTTCTATCTTTTATTTTCTGGTTTTTTCTATTTTATTTGTAATAATTTTGCAAATTTTTGATTTTCAAAAATATAACTTTCAAAACAAATTCTACATAAAAGAAATCATTTTTTTCTAATATGATAAAAATTCTTAAAAATGCCCATATAAAATATTTTAGTATTTTTGATGATTTTTTAATGCTTTTGTAATTTTTTAGATATTTTTAGATTTTTTAGGATATTTAAAATAAATAAAAATAGGAGAAAATGTAAACGGTGAGCAAACTAGATTATTTTGTAAATTTTAAAAAGAAATAATTCAAAAATTGTAGAAATTATATTTCATAAAAATTAGAGGTAATTATCTACAAAGAGAAACTTAAATCACATTTTTTGTTTTTATTTATAATTTTATGATTTTTTAAAGATTTTTAGTATTTTGCAATTTTTTGGGGTTTATAAATAATTAATGAGTGAAATTTTCTATGAAATTAAAATGCACTAAATAAAAATAATATACTTTTTTGGAATTTTTACGTAATATTTGAATTTTTATGACTTTTCAAATTTCGATCAGGGAGAAATGCAATGTTTTGATTTTTTAATAATAGAAAATAAAAATAAAATGCAATGAAAAAATTACAGTATTACAAGACACACAACAGAAGCCTGTCAAGATTGTTTCAGATATTATTGACCAACAAAACATTTATTTCAACGAGAAACATGCAATTTGGAGTCTGGATAAGCATGGACTGAAATGTTAATACTTATTGTTTATGGATGAAAAACAAACAAGAAATAAATAATTGTGAGAACTGCAATTAGTTAGAAAAGCGTGCAAGATGCGTGACTTGAAGGAGGCAGGGGTTGTTTTGCAATTTCGAGAACGTTCAGTTTCTGGAATATAATTTACCCAATTCTTTTCATCCCCTTAGGGTTCTTCATTCTTGTTTTTCACACGGGGAAGGGGACGTCGCCTCCCTCGTTCCATCTCTCCCAAGCCGCGACGGTGGTGAGTAGACATCATTGGGGTCACCCTCACGAGGAAGGAGCAGAACGACTGAGCGGTGGGCGGCCATGTGGCGGTTGTGCACGACTCAGGGGGAGATGGCGATCGGTGCTCCAAGCGTGGGTGGAGATGGGCCGCAGGTGGAGTGTGGCTAAGGCCGTCGACAGCTTCGCGTTGGGGCACGACGATGGTGGATGGGGCTTTAGGCGTAGGAGGACGGTCGACGGAGGTTTGGTGCAAGCGGCAGGAGCGGCGGGCTCCTGATGGTAGATGTGTGCGGAGATGCCACGACAGTTGGGTGCATCCAGGCTAAGGAAGGTGCTTCTGCAGGATGTCGACAAAGGGTGACGATAGTTGCTCCTGATTTTTTTAATTTGTTTATATCATCCGTTTTTTTCTTCTTCTCTTTATAAACGATAGCTACAGGATTTATATTTTTTGTAATTTTTTTTCAAAGTCCTGTGAACCTACAATAAAATAGGATAGATCCGACTCGAGCGTAATGACTCAGTCAAATAAAGAAATAACAACAACAACAACAACAATAATAAACGGAAATGTGAATGGTGTCGGATCCGGCAAAGTGAAAGACAAATTCGTGTCTCTGGCCACCGTACGTGGATGCAGTTGAAAGGTCATGTGAGGGAGAACATGAATGTGGAGAGATCAAGAATATGAGATGAGAAATGGAGATCTATGGCATATCGAATCGTGATGGAAAATTAGGAACGAAAATCTAAGATCTAAAATTAAAACTGAATGATGAAATAAAGATGATAATTAAACCTAAAATTATCTAGAAAAGAGATAGAGAAATAAAGGGATGTGGTTCTCACCGTAGGAGCGGAAAATACCGTAATCGCCTCGACGAAGGCTGACTCGTTGTCACCAGACGGCTCAGAGGCTAGGTACCTCTGTGCAACAAGAAGACTCTCGGAGAATAGGCTCCTCTCATCAAAGATTGATCAATAAATGAGAGAGGAGGAACCATATTAATAGATAAAATAATGGAGTTTTAATTTAAAAAAATTGAATGGGGATAAGAGATAAGAAAAAAATGAAATAAGATAAAGATAAGTAAGGAAATTAGTGTTAAAATTATTTACATAATTTTTTTCTATTTATTTCGTCACTATATTAAATTAAATAATAAATTTTAATTTTTTTTATTTCTGTGAGTGTTATTTAAGAAATTTAACTATATACACATACTATATACATATGGTACATTATATACATAGTTAAAGAAAACTAGTTTGCTTTTATATTTTGAAAGTTTTTTACTATTTTTTATTCTTATTTTATTGTTAAATAATGGTTAGAAAATGTTTACAATTATTTACAAATAAAATATGTACAAAAAAGGGTAAAGTTGCACAAACTACCCTAGCAAACCTTCCTTCAAAATGTAACTCCAAAAATTATGAAACCACGGTCATTTTAAAAATAATTTAATTTAGAATACAATGGAAGTGTGTTTGATTCAATTTCAATTCATATGGAGCTAGAATTGGTCTTTAAATCATCACTTCATGGATTTTTTTCGGATGTGGTTACTTTTATTTTAGACATGATATTATTTTGCAATTATTTTTATTATTTAGAAAATATTTTTTATTTACAACTTTTGTTTTGAAAATTATTTAATTTGAGGTCAATTTCTGTACAAATAAAATAGTGTAACTATACAAATATTTATAACACATTTTTTTGGATTTTCCGATTAAGGATCCTATCTCCCCCTATGATGAATCTGTGATTCATCACTCTAAAAGTTAAAAATAGAGCTTTGTTCTCGAGTAATTAGATGCATATTTCCACTTATATTACATAACTAGCATTCATGCATGCATTGATAACATCTGCATTTTAGCATTCATATTGCATTAAATAAGAAGCCCATTTCACTTGTAAATATTCACATGTATATTAACCATATTTCACCTATTTGTATATATTTTATACTAACTCCGAATCTAATAAAACCAACTCTATTTTGTATATATGACTAACACTAATTAAAGAAAAATATCAAAAAATACTAGTAAAATTACCCAATAAAACCCCAAACCCAATTGAAGACCTTAGACCTTAGAATGCGCATATCTCTCTCATACAACCTCCTAATTAGGTCTACTTACTTTTAAAGTAATATACATTCAATGACTTTCGAAACAAGACCAATTTCATTAAACCGGAGCTCGTATGTGAAACTTGGGTTTTGGGCCCCTTTTGTATATTGTATATATTGACAGTTTTACCCCTGTACTTTATCCTTTTATTATCTTCATTATTAAAAATAAAAAAATAGATTAAGTTTTAAATATTCTTTTCATATTTTCTCTAATTTTATTTTAATTTTTCTCTTATTTAAAAATGACAAAAAATTACAAAAGATAAAATACGGTATTTTATACCTATAAGGTACCGCCCAAAAATACATTTTTGTACAGATGATTTCATTTGATTTTCGGCCCTTCACGAAAGTTGTAGACCTTGTCGAGACGAGCAACTTTTATGACCACTTTTTGATTTAACATCTTTTATTCTTTCTTTTTGATTTTTCGTTGCATTTAGTTGTGGATTTTTTGGGAGCTCCTTGAGTCGCCATGTATCGCCTCCTCATTCACCCACTTATGCCATCTCCCTCCTTCATCCTGGGTCGTTGGATGAGAGGGTCATCCATCAATGGCCAAGCCTCTTCTCTACCCATTCCTCTCCACTCTCCATTGACTTAAGGGTGAAGCTAATAACGACACCACCCCACCCACTCCACCTTCTCCATCTCTTCTCTAACCTCATCCTCCTCCTCTTTATATTCTCCTCTCCTTCTTCCTTCATCCCCATCCGCCATAATCGAGAGAGAAAAGGAACCACCAGCTCAGCCTCCTCAATGATGACAACGACCGAGCGAGTCTTCGACGTGACGACGGTTTCCATTGTATTTGGCGAGATCCGAGGTAGAGAGATCGACCATGTCGTAGCCGCATCCAAGCTGCATAGCTTCTCCGAATTTTTGCCGAGTCGGATCGAGGCCACGACAACCGGAAGCCGCACACTACAGCTCCACTTTCGACGAACCACACAGGTAAATTTTCTATCCTCATCTACTTATTTTATTTTATCTAACGAATTTTTTTCCTTGTTGTTTCATCCACTAATCATCACACAAAAAAACCACATCATCATAAACATCATATCATCTTTTTATCACCACATTTTTTTCCACCAAACAACATCATCAAAACATCTATCACCACCACTCCATTCCATTCTCATTCCATTTTGATTCTCCATTTAAAACAAAAAAATACATAACAAAAAATTAAAAAAAAGAAAAAACAGGAGCTCGGCCATCCTCCCCCTGCTGCCGCACCGGCCGCCATCTCTGCCACAACCGCCCGCCCTCTCTCCTCCGCTGCACATGGCTGAGCACTCCCGCCGCGCGGCTCCTGTTGTCCACGCTCCAGCGCACAACCACGCACCTCGCGGCTTTGTCATCTAGCACCGCGCTTCCGCCCTCGCGCGGTAGCCTTCCAATGGCCAGCAAGCCGCACCGCCCCTCGCCCGACGTCGCGCAGCGCCACCCAGCTTCACGGCCGCCGTACGTGGCAGCACGACCATCCGCCCGCTACCGCCTTGGCTTCGCCCCGCCCCGACCTCCGGTCGCGCACCGTCACCCCGCGCCCTTGCGCGCCACCGTCCGCCCCTCGCTGTGCCCTCTTCCACGCGACGCGCCATCGAGCGGCGCCGCCCGCCGCGGTGGACTTCCCTTGTGCCGCGCCCTAGCCGCCCCCCTCGTGAACCCTTGCTTACAAGAGAGGAGAAGAAAAGGTGTCATTGCCTTTATTTTATTTTTGTGAAAATTGCATCTTTATCCTGCAAGTTTGTTTTAATTGCAAAAGTGCCCTTAGGCATATTTTAGTTTGTTTATTTCAATTCCTGTATTGCGTAGACAACCCTACCTTTATGCATTGATTTGGACAGCTATCTTGCATCATTTGTTTTGATTAAAAATATCATTTTGTAGAGCATCTAATTCTTTATCTTATGGCTATTTGTTTGCATTTTTGTGAGCATTAGATATTTTATTAAAAATCAGAGATTGAAAATCAGTGATATTTTGCCCAATTATGCTCTGAAATTCGCCCATAGTTATTTATTGCTCTAAAAATTGTGAAACAATTATGGATGATGCCGATAAGTGTTCTTTAATTACTATCCAAATTTTGTCCAATTCGGAGTTGTCTTGTACATAAAATAAATTCTAGGGTCAGTTCTGTAAATGATTTTTAATTAAATCTACAAATTAGATTTTTGAGAAATTGCAACTCTTTTGAATACTTTATTGAAATATCTATATGAGATAATTCATTCTTTGGATAATTTAACTTCGTGGATTTATTAGAAATTAAATACCCACAGTCGCTCTGTTTTTAGTAAAAAATTATAAAAAATCAAAAATGTCAGAAAATTCTAAAAATATTAGTGTAGCTTAATTTCATCATGTTTATTTTCCAGTAAATCTTTCATAATTTTTGCATATCATTTGCACGAAAAATTGCATAAAACCCCCAAAAAAGTTTATATTTTTCATTTGTGCATTTTAAACCCAAAAATTCCAAAAAATTACATTTTGCATTTAGTATTGAATTAGGCTTTTAGAAAAAACATCACTTGGCTGATTTGAATTAATTTGACATTAAAATTAAATTTGGCTAAGTCGCTTATTTTCTTATTAACCTAAGTCATCCGCATTGGAGCATTGGCATTTTTATTGCATAAAAAAATTTACAAAAAGAATCCCACTTGGAAAACAACGATCTAATCCATCTAATCTGATCCAGAGTTGTTCCTTTGCCTCCTTGAGTCGACCCTGGGGCTTGCCCAGGCTAAACAAACATAAAACCACGCGTTAATTTCATTCGACGATTCTTCGATCCGTGCGGTTATTTTTTATCGACGCGGATTTATCCGACTGCAACGAAATAGTCAGTTAGACAACATTAACAAGGGCAGATCCACGGCTCATAATGGTGCCGTTGCCGAGGTCTTGAGCGAAGACCATGGCCAGACTCTCCCTTTTGGCCGACTTCCAGGCACACTACAGGTATCCATCTTCTTCCCTCTCCTTCTTCACCATCTTCTACACCCACTTTCTCTCTCCTCTATTTCATCATCTTCCATCCACCCAATCACCACAATTTTTACACATTCACGGATAAATCATGGTTTGGGATCTAGCGGAGATTTTTCTTGAATTTTTCGGAGTAATCTCATTAACCAATTAATACAACATTTAAGGTCACTAAACAAATGCATGGCAAAACAGGGGATTTTGTGAAATCCCCTGTTCTTTCCTTTCTCACCCCGCCTCCTTCCCTCTTCTCCTTCTCACACCCCGCCACCAACCGCGCCACCGCCATCAACCAGCCCCTCGGTCGCGCACTCCTCCTCGAGCAGGTCGTTGCCTACACCCGACCCTCTACCCATTGGCGTCTCCAGCTCTCCGGCGCGCAGCCCCAGCTACCTTGCAGCGTCTTCCTGATACGACCAAACTTCAGCAACCGCAACCACCTGCGGCTGGAGCTGCACTCGCCTCCATCAGCTGGCGCCCCACCGCCTGCGCGGCTAGCCTCCAGCCGTGTGCACCGTCGCCCTCCAGGTCCTCTAGCCGCGGCGGTCCCAACCGTTCCCCACTGCGCGCGGTCCTCCCTCCAGTCCGTGGCTGCCTTCGCTGGCCTCCTCTGTGTGCGCAACCATTATGCACTCCAGGACCTCGTCCAAATCCGAGCTCCTCAACCTCCCCAAATCGCGTAGCTCCGTGCTGTGACGCCACCACGAGTAGACCAGCCCACATAGTGCACCTCCTTCTAGCCACGTGTCACCGCCGCCAGGCGTGTGGCCTCCACCTCAGACTCAGCCGCCGATCTCTTCGGTCCCCCACGCTGCCATCTGGCTGCGCGACTCTGCCGCGCACGGTCGCGACGCTCCACGCTCCAGGTGCGCCCTCCCATCCAGCGCCGCCTCCATCTCCTGTTGCCGCACCCCTTCGCGCCCTCCCTTCAATCCTCCGGCGCTCGTCCCTCGCGCCACCTCGCCCCTGTCAACGCCGCCGCCATCTCTCGAGCCGCCCCCGCACGTGACCACGCCAACCTCCGCCGGTGGTCTCTGTATCTCGTGGAACCTAGGAACTGCGCAGAGAAGAAGAGACTCAAAACTCTTTTGTGCAAATTGCATCAGTCTCCTGGAACTATCGGAAAGTAAGTCGCCGCCCCTGCCAAGCTAAGACCACGTGCGGCGCATGTGCATTCTGGAAATATTGCACAAACACCCTCTGCGAGTATAGGTTAATTGCATAAACATCCTGTAAGCATGTTTCTTTAATCAATTTTGTTTCTGTATTGCATTTACATCCCTGTGTTTGCACATTCGTTTAGACATTCATTTAGCCTCATTTTTAAATTCTAAAAATTGCATTGTGTAGCTTGACTTGTCCTCTTTCGTATGTGACACTTGTTTAATTTTTGTGACAACAAAGAATTTTATTATTATTAAATTGGTGAAATTTTGTCATATTTTGCCCATTTATGCCTCTGAACTGATATTAATTTCTCTGTGATTCCAAAAATCCCCAAAAATTCACATTAGTCTGAGGATACTTAGATTTACATTGTGCCCCAAAAATAATCTCATTTGCACGCATCTTGAGGGTATATAAATCATTTAGTGATTTCCTTAATTAATTTTTAATAGGTCCATTTCACGTAAAAATTTAGGTTTATTAATTTTCCTTGATTCTTCACACTTAAATCTATCTAGGATAATTTTTATATATGGAAATAGTGTGATTTGGTATTTATTAAAATTAATTTAGTGAAAATCACCTTGCATTCATTTTTAATTTACAGTAAATTCATTTAGTGTCAGAAAATTCTAAAAAAATTAGAGGACTTTAATTTCATCGAATTTCATCATCAAGCCAAGTTTCATAATTTTTTGATTTAATTTGAACACTTATCTGAATTAACTCGTAAACTGGCTGGAATGTGCATGTGTCTTGCATAAAAAAATCGAAAAAGACCAAAAAAAATATCCCCTGAAAATCAAACCTTGGACTTTGCTAAAAATTCACCTAAGGAGACAGCTGCCTCCCTGAGTTCGACCTTGGGCTTGTCCAAGTAAAATAAAAATTGCCGCTCGAGATTAACTGGCTTTAAATAAAAGTGGTTTTTGATCTGCTTTCATTATCCGACTGCAACGAATGATATCAGTTAATTTGACATTAATTTGCTCGAATTAATAAGGATAGTGGGATGCGTTTCACCCTACTTTATTCCTGGTCGATCAGGTCAAGTCTTGACCTTCTCTCAGGGTTCGGGTAAGCATTTATCTATTACATATATACAATCTTTGTGTTCTCCTTTTTTATTTTTTTATTTTTCCTTTCTTTCTTTCTTTATTTTAGGTTAAAATAGTAATAAATGTGCAATATTTACACATCAATGCAAGTTAGTAAGAATATGGAGCTAGTATTATATAGATGTGTTTTATAAGGGATTTTAAGCTAAAATAAATGAATAAAGATGATGAAATGAAAAATTCATCATCCCCTTATGCTTTAACTTTGCTAGTCCCTTAGCGAACACTTATTTGAAAGAATAAGTGAATACAAGAAAGAAAAAGAAAGGAAAAATAAAGAAAGTAGGACAATACTGAGTATTAAACTTATCTTCATAAAATTTTATTATGGTGCTCTGTTAGACCTTTGGATTATTAGTGTGTCGAAACCTTATTGGGAAATGGATTTAAAACCTAACAGCCTTTAAGTTCCAAAAGACTCCTATTCAGGTCGCTTCAATACTCAGGTCAGAACAAGTCTACATACACAAATTCTTATGAATATGAATATTTACTTACGATGCAAGTGAAATATAGCTCCCCATCTAAAAATTAGTAAAGAAACAACCTCCCTCAACAAGGTAACTCTAGTGCCTCTATCTAGCAACTCTTTCCTTGAGGAGCGGGGATATTCCCTTCTAAGTTCAAGTACAACCAGCTCAAGAAGAGGGGATGGAGAAAAGAATGGACAATAACTAGTGTAGCCACCTATCCTTGGATGCATGACCAATGTAGTCAAGTCATCCAGTTGCCAACTTACAAAATTTTAACTTTGAAGTTCTTATTATTTTTTCCTCTATTTTTATCCTTGTATATACACTCCAACATGCATTTTACTTTTCAATCAGGCCTGCCCACTTTTGGAGATTCTACAGTTTTCCTTTTTTTGAAAATATATACAAGGTACGACATGTACATAAGGAGTTTTTCCTCTTGGGATAATAGACTATCCCTCTTTTGAAGCATTATTGCAACCCCACATCATTCTATCTTTAGACCTCAATGCTACTAGATCAGGTTGAGATGCAAAACCCTCCCTAGAGGAAGACGAGAGGTTTCACTTATATGTACCACCCTCATATGCTACTCCAAGCTAAAAGATTCTGCCTCCTCACTACCTCCTCCATGAAGAGCTACGTGTAGAATGCTTGTCCAAGATAAGATGGTCTGAAAGAATCATGCTTGTGTTGTTAAATATTCTACTTAAACTAATAAAGATGATAATTGAACATAGTCTTATGGACTCTAAGAATGAAGTCACTAGGACCTAAAAAGTCTCAATTCCATTTCTCACAAGGTTCCTCTGAAATTAAGTGGATTAAGGTCCAACTAACCTCCAGTCTTCAATTTCATTCCATACTAAGTTCAAATGCCAGTACTATCCTGAAAAATGCACATGCAAATGCAAGAAATATGTACAATGCAAAGAGAAAACAATTTTTTTGAAATAATTTCCTAATTTTGAACTATTTATGTATTTTTGGAAAGAAAGCAAAACAAAAAATGATGCACATGTAAACAAGAGATTTTTTAAAATTATGCAAATTTTTATAGACTTTATTTTTCTAATTATTGGGAATTTTTTAACGGAAAAAGGGTCAGTAAAATATATACAAGTGTATACAAGAATTATTTTTGTTATTTTTTTGTTTTTTTCTCTTCTTTTTATTTATATATAATTTTTATTTTAATTTTTTGTTATTTTGTTTTTGTTGTTTTTGTATTATTTTGTATTTTATTAATTTTGTTTTTTTGTTTTTTAATAAAAGGTGACCAAAGTCTATATACACATACGCGGTTTTAGAAATTTATATATATCCCCAAAATAATCATATTAAAAGTACGAGTTATGTCTAATGTATATATACAATATATACGACACCCCCTATACTTAGCTTGAACTATGTCCTCATAGTGAGCAAACAGCGGCAACGGAAGACATAACTCGCGTTAAGTATAGAAAAGTGAAAAGACTCCAATGCTACAATGACTCAAAGAGAAAATGAAAAGAATAAGTCGGTGACCCACCCTATACTTTGGATCAAGTAATCCTAAGTATAGTAGGTCGTACAGAAGGGAAAAACCGATGAAGAGAATGTACGGACTCAACGGCTCGACTTGCCCCTCTATACTTAGGGTAGAATAGCCCTATGTATAGAATATCTACAATCTGGGGGAAATTGAGACAACAAATAAAAAAAACAAAAGAGATAATATGATCAACATCAATCCTCCTATGCTTAGGGTAGAGTATTGATGAATCTCGGATTCATCACTCTAAATATCATTTATTAAGCTCAAATACCTTAAAATCAACAACATTTTGGCATCTATTCTGCATAATTAGCATTTCTGCATGCTTTCATAAGAATTGCATATTAGCACTAATTTTTACAAAAAATAAGAAGCCAAAAATCCCAGCCAAAATTGACCTGTACATAGTCTAACTTCCTGGATTTTTAACTCATTCATGCTAACTCCGAATAAGCCAAACCACCTCCACTGTGTATATATCACTAACAAGAATAAAGGAAAAATACAAAAAATAACTAACCCAAACAAGTGGACCAAAAACCCAAACCCTAGTTTCAGGATTTCCGGACTAAAACCCTCATATCTTCCTCATCCAGTATCCATTTCAATCCTACTCACTTTTGAACTAATGTACATTCAATTACCTTTACAACAAGGCTATGTTCAAGTGAATCAGATCTCATATCTGAAAGTTGGGTTTTGGGCCTCTTTTGTACATTGTGTATTTTAGCAATTTTTGACCTGATATTTTATGTACATATTTTATCAATTAATAAAAAAAATAGATTACGGTGTCTTTATTTATCTTTGATTTTACCGTAATTTTCCGTATTTTTATCGGGTTTAAAAATGACATAAAAATTATAAAACCTAAAAATCAAGGTATTCTACGTACATGGGATACCTCAAAACTACCACTTTGTGCATTTGATCGATTTTGATTATAATATCTTCATGAAAGTTGTATATCTCATCGAGACGAGCAATTTTCGTGAAGAAACTTTTTCTATCCGAGGCCATTTGCTATTTATTTTAGATTTTATAAGGTATTTGATTTTTAAATTTTCTGGTGCTGACACGTGGTAGCACCTGGTGCCGCCACGTGTCACCCATTTTTTAAATTACTATTAATTCCTTTTATAAAAAAAGAAATTAAAAAAACAGAGACACACGTGTCGGGCACGTGCCTCCCAGGCACGTGCCGCACACGTACAGACTCTTCTCACACCGCCCATGCGCCACGTGGCTCGTTAGCGGCCGTCTGATTTCGACCGATCGGACGGCTGCTGGTCATCTTCCTCGTCAGCTCCCTTTCCCAAATCGAGCCTTCGCCTATTTCGCCGCCTCCCTGCAGATTTCGCCATGTCGCCTTCCCCTTTTACCTCCGACCATCAAAATACCCATCCAATCTTCGTCAACACCCGTATTTCATCAGATCTCACCGACCAAATGCCATCACTATCTTCAAATCGATGAATCCCAAAAATCTCGTCAATCTGCGACCTTTGTTTCCATCGCCGGCACCCCCGACACCCCTATTTAAACGCAAGCGCCGCTCCTCGCCAATACTATCCGTCGATACTAAGCTTCAAGGTTCCGCGGCAGTGACAGCACTCGAATTCATCTTCCTCGACGAGATCCGGCTTCCCCACCGTAGCCCTTGCAGCCCACACCGTCTTTCCCGTACTGCCATTGCTCCGGTGAACACTGTAGAGCCCAACGACGTTCATCTTCGTCGTGCAACTGATGAATCTATGATTCATTAACTTTTTTATCGCATTTTGTCTTAAAACCCTTAACAAATACATGTAAATACTCATTAATTCCCATCTTTTAATAAATCATCATTCAAGAATAAAAAGTCATTTTTAAGCATCAAAATCATGTAAATAAATAAAGAACAAGAAGAGAAAGAAAAGACAGATTGAATATATGTAAATATATACAATATGACTTAAAATATAAATATAACTGAAAGGTATATTTATAGCCTAACCCCCGAGACCAAGTCAGCATGGATTGGTCGACAAACCAAAAAGTAGGGGGAGATAAGGAAAGAAAACCTAAAAATAAATTAAGACCCACACCATATACACCTTTCAAATAAATATAAAACTTCAAATATTTTTAATTAATTCATATGTACATATTTTTCACCAGACTCTTCTCTAATTATTTCTAAAAATATTTATAAAAATATAAAATAAGTTAAAAATATTACCCTTTATGTATACCAAGAAACCGAGCCTGTAAATTGTCAAAATCTCAACTTCCGAACATCATAACTTCCTCATACGAACTCCAATTTCACTCTACTCACCTTTAAAGTTCATAAAATAATATTCTCTACTTAATAAAGGGTTTCATCGAATTCGGAGTCCGTTTGCAAAAAGTCGGTTTTAGGACCAAAAGACAACGGGGTTTCTGGGCTAGTTATTTTATATAACACACTTTATTTATAGTTTTCTCAATTTTATAATTTCTAAATAATTTCATGATCTTGTATTTTAACCCTAAATTATTTCATAATTTTTAGAGCTTATTTATTATTTTAATAAAATCAAAAACACTAAATTATAGGTAAAAATGAACTAGCAAGATAATACATGTATTTATTAATATGTAAATTAATTTATTAAAATCCATAAAAATTCGTACAATCTTTATTTATTGTTCTAATAATTAAGAAAATAGAAGATTAATTTTTAGTTATTTATTTATTACAGTAAAAATCCAAAACCTATTTATATACACATATTTATTAATATAATATTTATATTTCAAATAATATTTATTATTTATTAAAAGTAATTACTCCAAAATATAGATAAATAATTTATTTACATTTATTGTATTTATACTTAATTAAAATAACTTTAGTTACTAATTAATATTGAATTTATACTGAATTTCGAATATCTGGCCAACCAGGTGCTAACACGTGTCAGCACCTGGTTCATCTTCTTCAAAGAAGGCTGAACTGCCTTTCTGTTCTGGCCAGCCGACTTCAACTAATTCTCCCGCGCAACCTTTAACTCGTCCAGGCGACCTAAGCCATCCGATCTACTCCTCTAACTACCAGCTACCTCGCCAACCCTTAGATCTAGGCTTGGAGCCCACGCAAACCACCTATAAATACCCTTAAAGATCCTCCATCGCAAACCAACTCTCCAACTACCTTGGACCCCTAGATCCAGTATCCCGAACCCCCAACTTTCTAGCCTCATTCCGACCAAACTGCGGTGGTGACAACACCTTAGAGGAGCCCGCGAGGAGGAGGAGTCGTCGGAGGAGGTTCCAAGGCGATCACGCCGCCTTGCATCGCCGCCCCGCGCGCGTCACGCTCCGGCCAAGGTCGACCGTAGAGCTCCATTCCCAGGTAATACACCTTGGAACCACAGACCTTTTCCTTCGTTTTCTTCGGATTTTTGCCTCGATATTCGTGCGTCGATTAGCGACGTTAATTCCGTCATTAGGTAGCTTGATCATCTAGATTAGATGCCCTTTCGATTCCATCTTCAAAGCGTTTCAAATCCATTCGAATCGCGACGCCATTTACCTCCGTTTTCACGCACATTTCAATAAATCTGGAAATCATATTTTTCTCCATGTTTTGAACTCGCAAACTTCATCCATAGGCCGATTCTTCATCGAATCGAGCAGATCATTTCGTCGTTTGCAGGTTCATCTCCATTAAGGAGCAAAAATCCACGCATATGGAGACCTTGTCTTCAAGGAAATCACATTCGAAGACGACGGGATCAACTTCCATTCAGAAGATATTGCACCGAACTGTCACCTTCATTGCGTCTTCGCCGTCATCTCGAGCCGCCGCCGACTACACCCTACCGCGGGCGAGCTCGAGGGGTGGAGGAGCCACCCCTCTGGCCCCGCCGGAGCACCCAGATCGTCGCCATCTGCTCTGGATAAATCGGAGAAGAAGAGCTCGTCTCCAGAATTCTAACTTCCCAAGAACAACTTCAAGAACCTCAGAAGTGCAGATTCGTGACACGTGACAAGAGCAGAATCATCGGATCGGCGCATTCAACTTCTAATCCTGGCCGTTCGTTTTGAACTGGTGTGAAAATTGCACACTTAACCCAGCAGAGTTTCCAGATCTTTAGCTCCGCCCCCAGATTTCCATTATTTACATTTAGGTCCCTCCGTAGGGACCTAAATGTAAAGACTTGTTATTTTACTTACAGAACAGTCCCTGCGAGGACCTTCTTACAAAACATTTTAAATACTTTTTTTTGCTTATGCCCCTGGGCTGTAGGGGTTGTTTTGACCTCGTTTGACCTCTGTTTTTGATGATTTCTTTAGGGTAGTTACGCATTTACCCCGTCTACTTAGTATTAATTTTTCGTGAGTTTTTGTCGTTTTTTCGTCTTGTTTTGATTTTGTGGAAAACCGCATCATTTTGATTTGTTTTCTTGTGTTGTTCGAGCTCGCTGCTCGACCCACTTTCACCTACTATATAGTGTCACTTACCTATATCCACCTATTATATAATAAATAAATATTTTTGAAAAATATCCCTTTTTGAAAATTAAATAAAAATTTAAAACGAATAAAAAAATTAAAAATAAAACAAAAAGTGTTGTTTTCTCTAGTAACTTTCAGAAGAGTTAAAATAAAATCACGAAAATCTTTTCTCTTGAAAAATCAAAAGCATTCTATTCTGCCTCCTTGAGTTCGACCCAAGCACACTCACCTGGATAAATAATTAGTGAGGTTTTCTCCTTTGGAAAACCGAATTTGTTTGATAGACTGAAGATCGAGATTTTTCGCGGCTTTTTCTACATCAACCATGTTACTTTCAAAAAGCCGCGAAACCGATTTTTAGCCTCATCAACAACACCTCTAGAAGCTTCGCGCTCCGTCAAGCCAAGCCACTGCTATCAAGATCAAAGCTTGGCCATCATCTTCGACTACCATGGCCAAAGCTCTAGCACGCCAATCACCTTCGTACGCCACCGGAGCGAGTGCCCTCCTCCGCCTCGCTCAATCCACCGTCGTAGCCAGAGCATCCTCAAACGCACCCTGAAGCGCCACGCGTCCACCGGAGCTCCGCTTAGTCATCGCTTCTACCAGACTTCACCACAAGAGGCGGTGCTCCGCCACCGTGCACCGGCTCCTGTTCTCATCCCCACGGGTCACGTGCCCAGCACGTGACCGCGTGGGTAATTTGCAAGCCATCCCCCGATCCTTCTCAATTTTGCACTTCAGCCCAGCCGTCTAGAGGGAACGTGCGGTGCATGCGCCCCTCTGGCAATTTTACAAAGAAACCCCCAACTTTCGGTAATTACATATAAGTCCCCCTTTGCAATTTATATTTTTTATTTATTACAGTTCTACCCCTGTGTTCTCCTTTATTTTTAAACATCTTCAGTACATTATTTTATTATCAAGAAAACAACATGATGTTTCTCATTTAGTTCTCTATGTGTTGACATATTGTGGACATTTTTGTGATCGACAGTTATTTAATAATCAATTATTCTGTGGAAATTTGCATATTTTTGCCCAATTTGTGCTCTGAAATTTTTATTTGATTAACCGTTGTCTAAAAATTCCCGAAAAATCAGACATTATAGAGATTATTATGCTTGACATTGTCCCAAAAAAGATTTGCATTTGCATGCATAGTTTGCCCTGTAGATATCATTCTGCATATTTCAGTGTTTAATTTTTAATAGGTATTAGTGAAGGATATGGAAATTATCCTCAAGCGCATCACGGAAGCGTGATCGTCGTATTGGATACGACGAAGAACGACTAGTCGCACTAGTTGTTCGGTGCAGCGGAATTTAAAATTTTTATTCGATGAAACCACATGATCCGAGAACCATTCTCAGATCGTTTCATCTATAACCACAACAAGTATAATGCAATACCTCTTGAAGCGTGGTTGATCGAGTCTCTAAGAGAAGAGACCTCCTGTCTCAAGTCTGATCGTCAGCGAGACTGCTTGCGAGCGCGGGGATGAACCGCGTTGTCCTCGCAATCCAAGAAGTTGATCCAAGCATGGTTGCTCCTGATCTCGTCGCACGAGATCAAACGTCTCCTTCGTGAGAGGAACTCTCCAAGAAGACGGAGAACCGAAGAACGTCGAAGCGGCGGTGCGGTGGCGAAGGCGACGACGGTTCTCTCCTCTAGGGTATGGTGGACGGCCACCAACAAGAGAGGGAGAGAAGGCTGGCGTGTATGAAGAAATGAGGGAGGGAGAGAGCTCCAATATTGCAAGTTATTAGAGAGCATAGAATGCCTCTCTATTTATAGGGTTTTGGGATCCATGGATCTCAATCCATGGGACACATAAAATCAATGGATGAGATTGATTTGTGTCAATCCAATGGCCAAGATTGTTGTTGTCAAAAGCAACAAATTTAGGTTAAAATATATTTGAAAAAATCAAATATAATTTAGTCCAAATCAACCCAACAAATAAGGAGAGAATGTGCATGGAGATTTCATCTCCATGCACCTTCCATGTTGGACGGCCACCCATTCCATATAGGTATGGTGTGCCGCCCACTATGGGAGTCCATGGAGGCAATCTCATGGATTCCCATGAGATTGCATATCTCCTTGATTTTTCTCTCTTATTTATTTGCAACAATGTTGTTGGATTTTATTCTTCAAAAATAATTCACAATTATATTTGAGAATATTGCAATCTTGCCATGGAAGAATTGTGAATCATATTCACAACCCAAAACAACATATAATTTACATTGTTAATTAATTACACAATGTGTATCCGATACACATAATAATTAATCAACACATATAAATTATAATTAGCTCTCTCTAATACATTATAAATCACATTTATAATATATTATGAATAATTGGATATTTCTATCCACATTATTCTTATCCACATTAATTAAATCACATTTAATTAAATTGGATAATTTCTTCACACATCAAGATGATTAAATCACATTTAATCATTATTTATTCATTGCTTAGATCTTATGGAATTATTCTTGAACCCTTCAAGAATAATGCAATCTCTCCGCAGATACTTGGAGATAAGGACAGGGCGATTATATTGTTCCACGTATAGTGACATGGATATTGAGATCATATCTCAAATCCAGATCGCGGGCCTCCCATAGATGCTTGATTAAATCAAGACCGTAAATCTAATCTTCTCATTGTATCTTAATCACATTCAGATCAATGTCCAACACTTGGACTAAGATCAGATTACTTCTCTACCGAGAGGAGTCACCAAAATCCAGACCCGTTTCATCACTCCCTAGGAATGGAAGCATCATGGTTATACAATCGTTTATGATCAAATCACCCTCAGGTATTCCCAATACCTATACATCCTGCATACTGGAAGACTCAGACTAAACCCGAAGTATCGGATCAACTTTATACTGTCTACTTCATGGTTTTATCAGCAAGTTTCTCATTCGATCATTGGGAGTTGGTATCGATCATACACTTTCCAAAAGTGTATATCATACCTAGGTCTTGATCATATACTAAAAATATATATCAAACCTACAAATTCAGTCAAGCTTCCAAAGCGAGACGACCATGCACATGGAATTTGATTCTTCCCAATATCTCATGAGTGAGCTCATGTCTTCCGGTTCAGTAACTGAACCTGTATGATCCCTTTGAGAGATCGTATTACTCATATGCCCTTATATGCACACCAGCACGCCGGTGTATAGACCTTGATTAGGTCATCAACCTATTGGTCTGCCAAATGTACACACTCAGACATATAGTAACACATCTGTCTCCGGTCAGAGGATGCGTGCCTATATCATGACAGCATATGATATAGGACTTTGGTTATCTCGATCTCGTTAAGTCAACTCTTTGACCTAACTAATCTGACACCTCCGAATCTCTATTCCTATGCAGAGGACCTGCATCAAGAGGTCGGTCAGATATCAGCCTTCAGAGATAGGATTTCCATCTCCTACTCAGGCTGGAGATCATCTCTTAATAATCATTTGACGGTGCTTGATGAGTCCTCAATCTAACTCTTTAGATATTCATCCAAGCACCAGCCTCTATGATTCAATAGTTGAATCAACAGCTGTATGATTATTAAGATGGCCATGGTACATAACCCTAATTGTACTAAGGGACCTATTATACAAATTATTCATTCTTCATTTCAGATCAGGGAATGATATTTGCAATAACAATTATTGCATAATGGCTCGCCGTGGGCTCGCATTTCCAACAATCTCCCACTAGCCCAAAGAGCCATTAATGGGCTAATCATTTAAACCCGCACTCATGTGACAATCATAGGCTATTGAGAAAATAGCGAGGTAAGCTGATCAGTCACTCTGTTCCCGCGAGACTATGCCAAGTCCTTTTACGACACTTGCATATCCCCAGTAACAGTGCTCGCATCCAATGCGAATGTTGCATCTTATGCAACTAATACTCAATCTTGTTAGTTATAGTGTCCTTGACACTACAGCTTAACAATTATCATAACCAGTATTTCCATAATCCTTATAAGAATATCCTTATTTCTGGAGATCTCTATCTCCTAAGGTATCTTTAGTTAAGACCTTTTAGATCACTATCTATAAAGTCTTAAACTTTTGAAGATAAGACTTTGAGATCACTATCTCAAAAATCTTGTCATCTATGAAGATTTTGTTGTTACTGCAACCAAGTGTTTTATTTCCATAGTAGGATTAGTAACAGTTTACCACTCCCACTGCATGGTAGCCATCTGGCTCTTGTACACATCCAATACACACCTGGCTTCTCAGAACTGATGCCCAAGGGCAAGTAGTTCTAGCATTCACTGCCTCAACTCTTTGAGGTGCTATCCCTTTAGATAGGTCAGTACCATATCTTAAGGGATGGAAGCCATTACTGGAATTTTCCATAAAATGGAATATGTCCAAGATGTACTATAAATGTGACAGTCCCATTATCCTCTTCTCTTTGCTTCTGAACAACTTCAGAACTAAGATCTGAGAGGCATCTTTGAAATCATATTTCAAGTTATGGAACAACCAGATTATAAAACACTAATTATTATCCTTATATCATTTTTAAATGATTAGGATATCATCTACATTTAGCACGATGAACACAAAAGCACTCCCACTAAGCTTCATATGGTTTATCAAGATTCTATCTGAAATCATAACATTTATAATTTCATCAAATCTTATGATCCAACTTCAAGAAGCTTATTTGAGTCCATAGATGGATTCCTTAGCTTGCACACCTTGCTTTCCTCAACCATAAAGCCCTGGGGCTACTTCATGTGAATATCCTCAAAGAGGTATTCATAGAGGAATGCAATATTGACTTACATCTTGAAGATGCAATAGTCAAGTTGTGTAGCTAAGGTTAGCAATATTCTGACGGTTTTAAGCATGGTCACCGAAGAGCAAGTCTCATTGCAAGCAATGTCTTCTCTTTCAGTGTGTAGCTTATGGCTACGAACCGTGCTTTGAAGATCTCTACCTTCTCATCAGGTTCCCTGTCTCTTGAAGATCCATTTACACCTTTACAGGTCTTACCCATATAGGTGGATCCTCGAGGGTCCATATACAACACTTGTATACGAAGTCTACATTAGACTTTTATTGCTATCCATCTATCCATGCTATGATCTTCAGAAGCTTCATCACATGAAGTTCGATCATTGTCAGATTTCTCTAACACATGGAATCCATCCTCAAACTCATTTGAAGAGGTATTAATGTTTCATCTTTAATTGTCCTTTTAGTTTCCAATTTCAGGAGTCTCATTATAAATGAGTTCCTACACTTCATTTTCATCTTGATTCTCAAGAGTCTCAACCTCTAAGAATCACATTCTCGGAGATGAGATATTTTAAGAATCTCAAGGTCATAAAATAGGTATCCAATACCATCCTTTATTTTCCTAATGAAGCAGCACTCTCAAGTGCTAGATTCCAAGATACATGGAACCTTATTAAGGATATACATTGTAGTCTCTACTACACATATATACCTGGAAACTAAGGGATAATTATGCTAAAATTCAACATTGATAAGATCATGTCACACATGATCCAATTGTATCTACCTATAACTCTATTGAGTTAAGGTGTGTTAGGAGGATTGAGATAGAAATGATATTCATATCTCCGTAAGGTATTCTTCGAATTTATCTAGTAGGTACTTGCTACCTAGATTAGATCAAATTCATTTTATCTTCCTTCAAACTTTGGTTCTAAACCAAAATTAATGAAATCTTTGAACATTTCAAAGGTTTCTTAGGTGAAGAGAAGAAATCTCATATCATACACAATCATCAATAGATATCACATATCCACGATGTTTATAATGATATAGATGATCCACATACATCAATATGTATGAGATCCTGAATACCTTGGCATCTTACACCATTCCCAAAGAAGGGTGTATTGGACATTTTACTTTGAATACAATATTCATAAGTATGTAAGTTTTGAAATTTTAGACATTCTAAAGTTTCATCTCTTACTAGTCTATTGATCAAATCAATAGACAAATGTCCAAGGCTTGATTCTAGATCATTGTCAAATGATCTTCACCCTCCTATTGATATTAAGGTTTAATTTCAGTATTTAGAAATGTTAATGAACCATTCATTAATTTTCTAATTTAGTGGAGTCCACTAGATTATTAGATTACTATCTGAAATATATCCATCATAACTCTTTATGATAGTTCTATCTCAGAATTCATGTTTATTTCCAACATTTAGAAACAAACAATGAGTGTATTCTTATATCTAGGTCATAGAGACATTCTCTATGACTAAGGGTTCTCCCACTGAAATTAACAAGTCTATCAATCCAGCAGAGACTGTTGCAACAATTGCATCAATATCCATGTTGATAACTATAGACCTTAAGATCAAATTTTCAGGTCTTCTAAAACATATGCAACCTATTGCAAATGTCATCAGAAGATTGAGATACAATTATTTGACTTTATCTTATTCAATAAGTCAATATCAATGATTTATGTAGATTATTCTGATGCTCCATCCGAGTCCTTTTCTAAGGATTCTAGACAGACTTGATAGTCATACTATCAACACATCAACTTATTGCAGTATTGGCATTCATCCAACTCTTTGGATGTCATATGGAAGTCACAGAAGTCCAGTCAACTCTTTGACTTTCCTTCTTTCTTGGGTCCAACCCATGCTTCCATTGCACTCACTTTATCTATAAGCAACCTTTGCTTAAGATTAAGGATCTCTTACAATAAATTCAAAAGAATTCAAAATAAGAGTATTTCAACATTTATTTATGCTTCATCAAATTCACACAATATGAATACTATGAAGCTTCATGAATGACTAGAGTATAGACAGTAGAATAATGACACTCATCATCTACATCTATCTAAACTCATAAAACATAGGTTCAGGTAGGTACTCAAACAATTTGAATACATCATCTCTTTATAGAGCTACCATTCTACATGATGCAGAGAACCATGTCATCCATGATTAAATGTCAAGAGCACATATGTATGCCAGAAAATCTTCATTGATTTTATAAGGATTATATGACAATTATGATCATCATCAACATGTCACTTCCAAAGTACATTTGATGATACCAAGACTATAGAGACATACAAACCCTAGGGTTGTAGTCCTATCATCTATTTAATTGTCATTCCTCACTATTATGAGGAAACTTGCATATTGCAACCACATACATCATGTGTTCATTTGCAAGTACAATATCTGGATTATGAGTCCAATCCATGATATTTTACTGATTATTATTGAGTATATCATTGAGTGGGTTTTAATGAAGGATTATCTGAAATAAGAAACTTGCATATATGTATGTATTTATATATACATATTTTACTTTGATTTAGGAATTTTTATATCAAAGTTGTCTTGCCTTGTCAACATTGAAAGTTCATTCCCTTAATCACTTTCAATGTAAGAGATATACTTACCATTATATCTCAAGCAAGATCTGGGATCTCCTTCCTTATCTTTGTTGCATCCCAATAATATGAGAACCTACAACTCGGATAAAAAGAAGCGAGAACACATTCCGCCTTGCAAGTCCAACTTGCATCTCCCAATTCGGTCTTTAACACCCGGGCCCACCACCCCTAAGGCGATGTTGACCCGTCATTAATTGAACCAACCGTCAACAGGAATACAACTCGCTATGCGCAATCCAATATCGCCCCAATAATATGAGGACCCGATACTGGGGTCACTACGCATACGTCCTTACTCTTTCGAGAAGCGACGAGCCCGATCCAGATGCGCTTGCATACGGGAGCTGTCACTTCGGACAGGTGTCTCCCACATGCAATCCCTGGCGACGGAACCCTCCGCCTTGACGGGAGACCATGGATGTCACTTATGTGATCCTCCATATCATATTCAAATTTTAATTAATTATCGTGAATCACATTCACATAATTAATTCTTCCAAGGGAATTATTAGCTCTAATCATATTAGAGTATTTCAATTGGACACAATCAATTTAATCATATTAAATTAATTATCAATCCAATTCAATCAATCAAACTTGATTATTTTACTTGAATATATATATGGTAATATCTCAAAATACGTATTAATTCGAATTTTAATAATTAGAAAAATACATCTTAATCCCTCGGACATTATCCTGGCCCTACCCGCTGTCATGGCCAGTACCGACGAGAGTGGGACGGACCACATACGTTGCAACCCGCAACCCCAATGCTCTCCGACTAGGCACCATATCCGCCTCGGGAAAGGATAATGCCAAATTGATTAATTTGTACTTGAGATGATCATCGGTTCTTCAACCGAAATTGTACCATATAGTAATAATCAAAACATTTTTGATTATAAGGAAACTTGCTAGACAAATTCCCAAATCCTATTCAAGCATCAAGTTTGAAAGATTGTGGTTTCCAATTATGATTTAGATCACATCTTAATCAATTATTGGTTAAGGCAATGTCATTTAAGGGAATAATTATCATCAAATATTTCACAAATATTTATGCACAATTATTCTAGGAAATTAAACAATTTAATTTCACTAAATGATTAAATGACAATCACCAATCAAACATTAAGTTTGATGAATGTGTTTCCAATTAAGATTTAGATCAAATCCAATCAATTAATTGGTTGAGGCCAAGTCAATTATGTAAATAATCATCTTCAAATATTTCACAAATATTTTTCATGATTATTTCACGAAATTAACAATTAATTTCACTAATTGACAATCACTTGGTTCTAGATTAGGACTGTAATTTCAGCAGTGACCCCTTCTAACTAAAATTAGCATATCTCAATCATATTAAATCCAAATTAGACAAAATCAATTTTCATAGATTGCTAATTTGATTTAGGACAGAATCCAAGTGATGTTACACGCATTTCGAGGAAAGTCTAAACAGTAATTAACATTTTAATCACGTTCAGATCTACAGTTCCCGCAACAGTGCATACATGTTCATTAAAACAACCATATCTAGAGCATACGAAATCCGATTTACGTAAACTCAGATCCTATGGTTTCCTTATTTAATGGGGAACAAAATCCAATTAAATTCGTGTTTAAACAATTTAAACAGTGCCGAATTTATTTACTAAACAGATCTGCGAAATCAAATGCGATAAAAACTTTCGCGACCTTAACGAACCCAAGTCGTCCTCGGTTTTTCGAATCATATTCGAAACCGTCGACCTAAGGCTTTGATACCACTTGAAGGATATGGAAATTATCCTCAAGCGCATCACAGAAGCGTGATCTTCGTATTGGATACGACGAAGAACGACTAGTCGCACTAGTTGTTCGGTGCAGCGGAATTTAAAATTTTTATTCGATGAAACCACATGATCCGAGAACCATTCTCAGATCGTTTCATCTATAACCACAACAAGTATAATGCAATACCTCTTGAAGCGTGGTTGATCGAGTCTCTAAGAGAAGAGACCTCCTGTCTCAAGTCCGATCGTCGGCGAGACTGCTTGCGAGCGCGGGGATGAACCGCGTTGTCCTCGCAATCCAAGAAGTTGATCCAAGCATGGTTGCTCCTGATCTCGTCGCACGAGATCAAACGTCTCCTTCGTGAGAGGAACTCTCCAAGAAGACGGAGAACCGAAGAACGTCGAAGCGGCGGCGCGGTGGCGAAGGCGACGACGGTTCTCTCCTCTAGGGTATGGTGGACGACCACCAACAAGAGAGGGAGAGAAGGCTGGCGTGTATGAAGAAATGAGGGAGGGAGAGAGCTCCAATATTGCAAGTTATTAGAGAGCATAGAATGCCTCTCTATTTATAGGGTTTCGGGATCCATGGATCTCAATCCATGGGACACATAAAATCAATGGATGAGATTGATTTGTGTCAATCCAATGGCCAAGATTGTTGTTGTCAAAAGCAATAAATTTAGGTTAAAATATATTTGAAAAAATCAAATATAATTTAGTCCAAATCAACCCAACAAATGAGGAGAGAATGTGAATGGAGATTTCATCTCCATGCACCTTCCATGTTGGACGGCCACCCATTCCATATAGGAATGGTGTGCCGCCCACTATGGGAGTCCATGGAGGCAATCTCATGGATTCCCATGAGATTGCATATCTACTTGATTTTTCTCTCTTATTTATTTGCAACAAATTTGTTGGATTTTATTCTTCAAAAATAATTCACAATTATATTTGAGAATATTGCAATCTTGCCATGGAAGAATTGTGAATCATATTCACAACCCAAAACAACATATAATTTACATTGTTAATTAATTACACAATGTGTATCTGATACACATAATAATTAATCAACACATATAAATTATAATTAGCTCTCTCTAATACATTATAAATCACATTTATAATATATTATGAATAAATGGATATTTCTATCCACATTATTCTTATCCACATTAATTAAATCACATTTAATTAAATTGGATAATTTCTTCACACATCAAGATGATTAAATCACATTTAATCATTATTTCTTCATTGCTTAGATCTTATGGAATTATTCTTGAACCCTTCAAGAATAATGCAATCTCTCCGCAGATACTTGGAGATAAGGACAGGGCGATTGTATTGTTCCACGTATAGTGACATGGATATTGAGATCATATCTCAAATCCAGATCGCGGGCCTCCCATAGATGCTTGATTAAATCAAGACCGTAAATCTAATCTTCTCATTGTATCTTAATCACATTCAGATCAATGTCCAACACTTGGACTAAGATCAGATTAGTTCTCTACCGAGAGGAGTCACTAAAATCCAGACCCGTTTCATCACTCCCTAGGAATGGAAGCGTCATGGTTATACAATCGTTTATGATCAAATCACCCTCAGGTATTCCCAATACCTGTACATCCTGCATACTGGAAGACTCAGACTAAACCCGAAGTATCGGATCAACTTTATACTGTCTACTTCATGGTTTTATCAACAAGTTTCTCATTCGATCATTGGGAGTTGGTATCGATCATACACTTTCCAAAAGTGTATATCATACCAAGGTCTTGATCATATACTAAAAATATATATCAAACCTACAAATTCAGTCAAGCTTCCAAAGCGAGACGACCATGCGCATGGAATTTGATTCTTCCCAATATCTCATGAGTGAGCTCATGTCTTCCGGTTCAGTAACTGAATCTGTATGATCCCTTTGAGAGATCGTATTACTCATATGCCCTTATATGCACACCAGCGCGCCGGTGTATAGACCTTGATTAGGTCATCAACCTATTGGTCTGCCAAATGTACACACTCAGACATATAGTAACACATCTATCTCCGGTCAGAGGATGCGTGCCTATATCATGACAGCATATGATATAGGACTTTGGTTATCTCGATCTCGTTAAGTCAACTCTTTGACCTAACTAATCTGACACCTCCGAATCTCTATTCCTATGCAGAGGACCTGCATCAAGAGGTCGGTCAGATATCAGCCTTCAGAGATAGGATTGCCATCTCCTACTCAGGTTGGAGATCATCTCTTAATAATCATTTGACGGTGCTTGACGAGTCCTCAATCTAACTCTTTAGATATTCATCCAAGCACCAGCCTCTATGATTCAATAGTTGAATCAACAGCTGTATGATTATTAAGATGGCCATGGTACATAACCCTAATAGTACTAAGGGACCTATTATGCAAATTATTTATTCTTCATTTCATATCAGGGAATGATATTTTCAATAACATTTATTGCATAATGGCTCGCCGTGGGCTCGCATTTCCAACAATTAGATCTCACATTTTCGAGGTTTAGGATTTTTCTAAGATCTATTACTTAGTGATAAATCTTAGATAATTCTATTCCTTGAAAATAATTAGGTTTAATATTTATTATAAATAAATATTGAAATTCATTCTGTTTGCATTTAAAAATTCATAAAAAAATTTATATTGCATCCTAAAATTCCAAAAAAAATTAAAGTGCATTTACTTCACAATATTTTGCATTTTGGCCAAGTTTCATATTTTTCGGACTTTGTTTGATCGACTTTTACATTTTAGTCCCTAAAATAGGCCAAACTTGCATATTGCATCCTTTATTGCAATAAGAATTCCAAAAAAAGACCGCCTCAAAAGCCACAAATGAATTTTGATAGACATAACTCTAGGTTGTTCCTTTACCTCCTTGTGATCGACCTTGGGACTTGCCCAAGTAAAATAAACATAAAACCACATTACTTAAAAATAACGAATATTTTGTGTGGTTATTTTCTTGACCGATTCCGAATTGCCGCCTACAATGCACGACTCATTATTTTTATGCACAAACAAATAAAAGCAACTTCTTAACAAGCGTGATTCCGGATTCGTCAAGTATCCCTAAGTATAAGAAACAATATGAGTGATGAACATGACGAATATGAACAACACAAATCATTCCTCCCCCTCATACTTAGGATAAAGCACATCGTAAGTATAACATATATACACACGGAAAGGGGTGGAAGATAAAACGGGAGAAGAAAGAATGAAATGAAAGGATATACAAGAGGTTGTCAGCTCATGCATCAGACGCAGAAGATGGAATCAAAAGATCATCGTTTGATACCATAGATATAGAATCAATGACACTTAGGAATGTATCATGATCTAGACATGGCTTCAGCAATTGTCCCTTCACAACAAATGGCTATGTGTCAGATGACAACCCATATATAATAATGCTCCCATTGTCATGCACAACTCTCATGATGAATGGTCCTGACCATTTGCTTTTCATTTATCCTCAAAATAGCTCGAACTTAGCACCAAATAACCAAACTTTATGATCAGAAGAGAAAGTCTTCCTTAGAATGTGTTTATCATGCTAATGCTTGACTTTCTTCTTATACATGAGTGACTTATCATATGCAAATTCTTGGAATTCCAGTGATGTATTCAAATCCATCTTCCTATTTATTCCCGCCTTCTCATAATCAAGATTTCATACATGGAGTGACCATAAGGACTTGGGAGATAATTCCACTGGTAGGTGGCAAGGCTTTCTACACACCAATCTGTAGGGAGAGATACCCAAAGGAGACTTGTACATCATCTAATAAGCCCATAGAACCAAATCAAGCATCTAGGACCAGTTCTTCCTATTTGGACGTACAAGTTTTTGCAATATCATCTTGATCTCCCTATTTGAAATTTCTACCAATCCATTGGTTTGTGGGTGCTAAGAAGACACAACTCTGTGCTTAAAAGCGTACTCCTTCACAAGCTTCATTACTTCTCTATTAATGAAATGGCTTCCCCCATCTGAAACCAGTATTTAGGGAACCCAAACCACGCAATAATGTGGTCCTTGAGAATGGAACACATTGTACGACTATCTGCGACTCGAGTATGGATAGTCTCCACCCATCGACTAACAAAATCCAAGCGAGCAGGATGTACTGAAATCTTGAGCGTCAGGAAATGGGCCCCTGATGTCTATTCCCCAAGCATAAAAAACATCGAAAATCTATATTTATGTTAGGGGCATGGAATCTTTGGAACCAATAACTCCTCCCATTTTTTGACCGTCAATACAACCTCGAACATACTTTTGTGCATCACTAAACAATGTGGGCCACCATTGGCCACTCTATAAAACCTTTGCTGTCGTGTGTTTCCTTGAATGATGCCCACCAGGTTCTAATTTGTGATAGTGCTCAAGTATACTGGTACGTTCCTCACGAGGAATGCACCTTCTCTAGATACAATCCGCTCCCTCGCAAAATTGGTACGGATCCTCCCATTGGTAATAATGAATCTCTGATAGAAATATGTCTACCTTGTACTTCGGCCAATCTTGTGGAACTTTCTGGGAGACGAGATAGTTCACAATATTAGCACACCAGGGAGTGAGTCCACAGATAAAGTGGCCTCATTTGAAAAGGTTTCAAAAATAGGGATCATTAACTGCTCATATATCTCTACATCTGTGACACGAGAAAGGTGATCTGCAACAACTTTCACTCCAAGTTTATTCCAAATTTCTAAATCTAATTCCTAGAGAAGAAGGATCCATCTAATAAGGCATGGTTTGGCATCCTTCTTTTCCTGCAAGTATCGTATGGAAGTATTATATGTGTATACAATAATGTGGGAACCAATGAGGTAAGATATGAACTTCTCTAGCCCAAACACAACTTCTAACATTTCCTTCTCTATAATTGTATAATTTCATTGTGCTTCATCAAGAGTCTTACTAGCATAGTATACAGAAAATGGTATCACATCCCTTCTTTGTCCTAAAACAGCTCCATCTGCGAAATCTGAAGCATCCTTCATGCTCCCGAAAGGAAGAGATCAATCACGTGGCTGTATGACATGAGCACTAGTAATCATCTCTTTCATCTGATTGAGTGCAAAGAGTACTTTCTCATCGACAACAAACTCACTCTCCTTACACAGAAGCTCAGTTAAAGGTCTGGCGATCTTGTTGAAGTCCTTTGTGAATCACCTATAGAATCCTATGTGTCCCAGAAATGACCTCAACTGCTTCAAATTCTGCGGTGGTTCTAACTTGGAAATCACATCAATCTTAGACAGGTCAACCTCAATACCATGTTTGGAGATGACATGGTCTAATACAATCCCATTAGTCACCATAAAGTGACTCTTCTCCCCCGAGAGCACTAGGTTTATCTTACAACAACGTCGAAGAACTTGGTCTAAATGAGCAAGACATGTGTTAAAACTATCCCACTAGATTGAGAACTTGTCCATGAAGACATCAAGGAAACTACCCACCATGTCAGCAAAAACGACCAACATACACATTTGGAATGTAGCAGGGGCATTACACAATCCAAGGGCATCTGTCTAAAGGCGTAGGTGCCAAACGACAAGTGAAAGTAATTTTCTCATGATACTCAAGAGTGATAGCAACCTGGTTGTATCCCAAGTACCCATCCAAGAAGCAAAAGAACTCTTTCCCTACCAACCTCTCAATAATATGATCAATAAAGGGCAGCGGAAAGTGATCCTTCTTGGTAGCTGAGTTCAGATGTCAGTAATCTACACAGACACACCATGAAGTAGTTACCAGGATCGGAATATCCTCACCACTGTCATTCTTTATCATAGTAATCCCGGATTTCTTCGGGGCCACATGTAAAGGGCTGACCCAATTGGAATCCAAAATGAGATATATAAAGCCTGCATCACACCATTTTTTGATCTCCTTCATGACAACCTCCCTTAGATTTGGATTTATACGACGTTGACATTCACGGGAGAGTTTATAGTCATCCTCTAGGTAGATATGATGCGATCACAAAGCTGGATTAATCCCACAAAGATCCGAGATATTCCATTCTATGTCCTTACGGTTTCTCTCAAGAACCTCTAGCACGTGAGATTCTTGTTCAACAGTCAACTACGAGCTGAGGATGACTAGAAACATTTGGGGGGGACCCACAAAGAAGGTATATTTCAACATTGATGGTAAATTATTGAGCTCATGTGGGGTCTGAATGTGCTCTACAATAACCTATGGTACTATAATGGTAGATGGTATATGATCTGTACTCTGTGGACTGCCCACCTTGGTTACTAACGGCTCAATAAGTAAAAACTCTGATAGATCTGCAATGGATGACCTCTGCTCAGAAAGGAGGGGCTCCTTAGGGTGTTCAACATTCTTATCAATTTACGGCTCAGATATCTCAACAATAATCTCGGAAAGATGTCTCTCATCTCTGCATAACTCAGGAAATTCAACAAATCGCTCAGATATATGTACCTCAGAACTCTCAGAAGGAAGTATATCACCAGTAATCTCAGAAAAAAGTGGCAAATGAATATCATAAGTTGTCTCTAAAAACTCATATTGATCCTAAAAAGTTAGCTCAAACTGCTCATCAGCAACTACCTCAATTGGACCACTAAGGGAACTCATGTCAATTGTGATTTCCCTAGAGTCCTTTTGAGAAAGTATCTCCTCAGTATCTATAAAATCAGTGAAAAGATCTATCTCTTGGAATTCAGCAAAAAAATCACAGTCTTCTAAATTTGATATAACTTTCTCTATTCTCATCTGTTGCTGGTGGAGGTGATGGTCTAGGATCAGAGATTGTCTTAGTTTTCACCTTGTCACTACGAGCGTAGAAGATGATCTCTCCAGTATCATAATCAACTAATGCTTTGGTCATTTGGAGGAATGATTGACCTAGTATGATCAGGGTATGGAGTAATGGTACATGTGTGTCCATATCCATGATAATAAAATCAAGAGGGAATTTCATTCCCTACACTGTTACAACAACGTCCTCTGAAATGCCTCTTGGCCTCTTAATCGATCTACATGAAACTGAAGGGTCATCCTGGTTGTTTTAAGAGTCCCTAATCAAAATTTAGTTATCAAAGAGTAAGTATTGAGATTAATGGAGGAACCACTATCGAGAAGAGTACGATCAAATTCTTGATCAAAGATATGACAACAGATGTGTGGTGCTCCCTTGTCTTTCTTAGGCAGGAGGTTACTGATGGCACGAACTGTGGACATGGTCAAGATGTGTTTCTCCGTTTCCTTTCTTATATTCTGCCTTTGTTGACGCTTTTGTGTACATGCCTCTTAAATTCCCTTTTTTACTGTAGGCATGTATTCTATGGCCTAAAGGAGTGGCATCTTTAAAAAGATGTTTTGTAAGATCTCAACCACTCCAGGATCAAATAGGGATGTTTTTAATTTTTGAATTTCTTTGATTTAAGAGCATAATGAAATGGCATGAAATAAGAATAAACATTCAAACTTTCATTTTCACTATTCAAAGTATAATCCTCATATACAAATGAACAACCAGAATGAGTGTGTACAGTACTTCCCAAATTAGGTGAAGGAAAAACAGAATCACGAATAGAACAGGATGTTGTTGCCGGTGAAGAGGAAGAATCCACGACTTGTATATTCTTCCATGTTTATGGTTATCTACATATGCCTGGTGAAGGTGGTGTTGGACATGTGAGTCTACGACGAGCCATTATGCCATAATTATTATTGCAAATATCATTTCCTGATATGAAATGAAGAATAAATAATTTGCATAATAGGTTACTTAGTACAATTAGGGTTATGTACCATGGCCGTCGTAATGATCATACAACTATTGAATCAATAATTAAATCATAGAGACTGGTGCTTGGATGAATATCTAAAGAGTTAGATCGAGGACTCATCGAGTACCATCAAATGATTATTAGGAGATGATCACCAGCTTGAGGAGGAGATGGCAATCCTCTCTCTGAAGGTTGATATATAACCGACCTTTTGATGCAGTTCCTCTACATAGGAATAGAGATTCAGAGGTGTTAGATAAGTTAGGTCAAAGAGTTGACTTAACGAGATCGAGATAACCAAAGTCCTATGTCGTATGATGTCACGATATAGGCATACGTTCTCTGACCGGAGACAGATGTGTTACAATATGTCAGAGTATTTACATTTGGTGGACCAATAGGTTGATGACCTAATCAAGGTCTATACACCGACGCGCTGGCGTGCATACAAGGGAATATGAGTAATATGATCTCTCGAAGGGATCATAGAGGTTCAATTACTGAAGCGGAAGACATGAACTCACTCATGAGAACTCACTCATGAGATATCGGGAAGAACCAAATTCCATGCACGGTCGTCTAGCTTTGAAAGCTTGACTGAATTTGTAGGTTTGATATATACTTTTGGAAAGTATATGATCAAGATCTAGGTAGGATATATCCTTTTGGAAAGTATATGATCGATACCAACTCCCAATGATTAAATGAGAAACTTACTGATAAAACCATGAAGTAGATAGTGTAAAATTGATCTAATACTTCATGTTTCTTCTGAATCTTCCAGTATGCAGGATGTACATGTATTGGGAATACTTGAGGGTGATGTGATCATAAATGATTGTATAACCATGATGCTTCCATTCCTAGGGAGTGATGAAACGGGTCTGGATTTTAGTGACTCATCTCAGTAGAGAAGTAATCTGATCTTGATCCAAATGTTGAACATTGATCTGAATGTGATTAAGATGCAATAAGAAGATTAGATTTTGCGGTCTATATTTAATCAAGCATCTATGGGATGCCAGAGATCTGGATTTGAGATGTGATCTCAATATCCAAGTCACTATACGTGGAACAATACAATCACCATGTCCTTATCTCCATGTATCCATGGATAGAGCTGACAAATTCGCTTAGAACGATATATAATTTGCACACGTTATAATGTGTGTACTTAGCGAATCATTCAGAACCGAGAGAAGATCTTTGTGAAAAGTGTCACGGCTTTAATTTATATCCCAGATAAGTCCAGGGTTGAACACAGGGAGGCAAAGGAACAACGTCGGGTTAATTCAAAACTTTAGGTCTAGATTTTCAATGCGTATTTTTATATTTTTTTTATAATGCAAAAAGAATGCAACCTGCATAATGCAAGTGAATTAAGTTACTAAGAAATCAAACAACTTAGCCAAATTAATTTTTATATAAAATAAGTCCGATTTAGTCAAATTGTATTTTTCTTAGAATCCTAATCCAGTGATGAATGTGACACATTTTTTTTCGAAATTTTAGGAATTAAAATGCATTAAAAATACACACTTTTTATGATTTTTAGCAATTTTTCACACAAATAGAAAGCAAAAATCATAAAAAAGTTACTAGAATGAAAACTTGATGCAAGGACACTACAATAATTTTTTTGGAATTTTTTAACAAAATATGAATTTTTTATAGATTTTTTAGTGAAACAGAGTACAGTGAGTAATTAATTCCTAATAAATCCTCCATAGCAAATTACTTAGAGTGTAAATTATCTCTGAAAGATATTTAGATGTTTAATCCAGGAGAGTTGAAATTTAAAAAAATGATGTGTGGATTTAACTAAAAATCAAATACTAAAAACACTCCATAATTTATTTAAGGCACAAGACAAGTCCAATTGAGATGAAATTTGGGTAGTAATTTAAGCACATGTCACGGCATCATTCCTGAGTTTTTAAGAATTTTTGGAGGAATCGTGAGTTAGATATGAATTTATGGGTCCAGATTGGGTAAAATATGAACTCTTACACTTAAACAATTCTAATTAATTATCTAGAGCTCACAAAAATATAAATAAATAATCAGAATGTAGACAATTAGTTGCTCAATATCATGCTATTTTTCATTAAAATAAAAGATGCAATAATAAGGTCCAAATTAAAACATGAACACATGGTTGTCTATGCAATGCTGAAATTAAACATAAAGAACAAAAACTGTGTACGAGGGCACTTTTGTACTTACAGAAACTTACAGGAGAAACATGCCATTTTTACAAAATAAAAAATGAAAAAGGCCTTTCTTCTTCCGTGCACAGGTGGTAAAGTCAGAGGGGGAACATGACGACGGCGAAGGGCCGCAAGGCGACACCGCCCACGCTGGTAGGCGGGCGCACGGGGCAACGTCGGCTGGCGGGCTACGCGGGAAGGAGGGCGATGCCTGGCAGAGGGGCGCTGGAGGCGGTGTGCGCGCGCCTCACTGAGGAGGCCGCGCGAGGGAGGCGCTGGGTGGTAGGACCGCAGAGGCACGACTGGAGGATGAAGCGCGACATGCGCGACAAAGAGGTGCTGGCGAGGCGCGGTTGGAGACGGGGGTACTGGCGGCTGGGCCGGAGGGGCCGCGCTGCCTGTGGGGCGGTGCTGAGCAACGGTGGCCGGCGACGGCTGGGGGGCCGGCCACTTGTTGCGTGTTTTTATTTTATTTTTAAATTTTTTACTGCTGTGTTATGTTTTTTAATTTAGATTTTAATTTTTTTGTTTTCTTAAAAAAATAAAGACAATGAAATAGTGTGGTGATGGTATGATGAGGATGATGGAGATGGTGTGATAAAATAAAGTGGTGGGGTGATGGTGATGTGATAAAGAAGTCATGAAAAATAAAGACGATAACAAGATGAAAAATAAACTTACCTACGACGAAGACGGTCGCCTATGATGTGCTTTTGAGAAGCACGATCCCCGCTCGAATCGCCAATGAGCGATGAGCTCAAGCAACGCATGGATGTGGCTGCAATGTTGGCCAAAAAGCCAACGGATCTCACCGGAGAGAGGGTTGTCGTTGCTCGACCGCAGTTACATCGCTATCACCGATTCAACTCTGAGAACTAGGCTCTCCTCACATAAAAATAGATCTAGTGCAAAATGAGGAGGATGAGATTTATATAAAGAGAAAACATGAGAAGTTATTAAAGTGGTGGATGGGAGATTAATAAAATAATAGGGTTGAATTAGAAGTTAGAAAATATGGTGGAATGATGGAGTTGAATGGTGGTTACTGTAGAGAGAGGGAATTAAATAATAATATAATAATAAGATAAAGTAGGTTACTAAAATATAACAAGAACATATAAAGAAGAAAAATAGTGGAGAATTTACTAAGGAAGACATACAACATCTACATTTTTTGTTTGCTTTTCTAAAATATTTTTTTATCTTTTTAATAAGAGATATTTACAACATAAAAATACAATAAAAGACTAGAATCAAAATACAACAGAATGATGATTTGTTTTGTATTTTTTAGTAATTAAGAAAGATAAAATAAAAAATGAAGAAAGAATGTATATAAACATAATAACAATGTACATATAGGTCCCAACATCCCACTTTTGCAAATGAGCTCTGATTTTAATGAAACCACTTCCATTGGATAGATAATTTTCTAAATTGAACTTTAAAAGTGAGTTTAGTGAATTTGGAGTTCATATGGAGTGAGAATTTGGCCAGGAAGTTGGACTTTACAACCTTTTCTCTTTGGGATCTAGGAGCATTTATTTGAGCTGAAATTTGCTTTGTATTTTTACAATTATATATATTTTTTTAGACAAGTTAGAGAAAGAATTAGCCAAAAAAGAGTTCAAATGAAGTCATTAAAAATACATGAAATTTTAGGCTATTTACATGTGGAAAACTCATTTATTTTTGCGGCTTTTTATTGTTAATTTATTTTGTACAAACTAATATACAATAATTACTGCGTTTTATTTACAAGAGTCATTTTATTACTTTATTTAATTTATATACATTTATTTGAGTTTTTACTAAGGGATTTTGCCAAGATCAAGATTTTGAGATGATGAATCGCGGATTCATCAAGAGCGCATTATCCTTTAATAAGTTCACGGATAATTTCATTGTTGATATTATATATCCGAGATTTGAGAAAAATGATAATTAAATGTTGTAAAGACTTGAACTTGGAATATCTCGGATCCTATATAATAAGATCTGGCTCATCAAGAGGAAACCAACGGAATTTGTTTCGTGTAAATCGGACTTCTTTCGATTTGTTATGAATTTCGGAAGAAAGAGGAGAGTTAATACATCATTAACCCATAATGACTGTCATTAATACTGATTAAACATGATTAAAGAAACTAATGATCGATTAAAAACCGCTAATGATCATTAGCAAACACTAATCAATAGTTAGCAAAAGATAAGCGTAAGTCATGAAAGTTAAATAGTGATTAATGAAAGTTAATCACGATTAGTGTTAATTAAGCATCATTAGCGAATCTAGTGTTGGAAATGCGAGCCCACGATGAGCCATTATGCAATAAATGTTATTGCACATATCATTCCCTGATCTGAAATGAAGAATGAATAATTTGTATAATAGGTCCCTTAGTACAATTAGGGTTATGTACCATGGCCATCTTGATGATCATACAACTGTTGATTCAACTATTGAATCATAGAGGCTGGTGCTTCGATGAATATCTAAAGAGTTAGATTGAGGACTCATCAAGCACCGTCAAATGATTGTTAAGAGATGATCTCCAGCCTGAGTAGGAGATGGCAACCCTTATCTCTAAAGGCTGATATTTGACCGACCTCTTGATGCAGGTCCTCTGCATAGGAATAGAGATTCGGAGGTGTCAGATTAGTAAGGTCAAAGAGTTGACTTAACAAGATCGAGAAAACCAAAGTCCTATATCGTATGCTGTTATGATATAGGCACGCATCCTCTGACCGGAGACAGATGTGTTACTATATGTCTGAGTATTTACATTTGGCAGACCAATAGGTTGATGACCTAACCAAGGTCTATACACTGGCGTGCTAGTGTGCATATAAGGGCATATGAGTAATACGATCTCTCAAAGGGATCATACAGGTTCAGTTACTGAACCGGAAGGCATGAGCTCACTCATGAGATATTGGGAAGAATCAAATTCCATGCGCATGGTCATCTCGCTTTGGAAGCTTGACTAAATTTCTAGGTTTGATATATACTTTTGGAAAGTATGTGATTAAGACCTAGGTATGATATATACTTTTGGAAAGTATATGATCGATACCGACTCCCAATGATCGAATGAGAAACTTACTGATAGAACCATGAAGTAGACAATATAAAATTGATCTAATACTTCAGGTTTATTCTGAGTCTTCCAATATGCAGGATGTACAGGTATTGGGAATACTTGAGGGTGATGTGATCATAAACGATTGTATAACCATGACGCTTCCATTCCTAGGGGGTGATGAAACGGGTCTGGATTTTAGTGACTCCTCCCAGTAGAGAAGTAATCTAATCTTAGTCCAAATGTTGGACATTGATCTGAATGTGATTCAGATGAAATGAGAATATTAGATTTGCGGTCTTGATTTAATCAAGCATCTATGGGAGGCCCACGATCTGGATTTGAGATACGATCTCAATATCCATGTCACTATACGTGGAACAATACAATCGTCCTGTCCTTATCTCCAAGTATATGAGGAGAGATCACATTATTCTTGAATGGTTCGAGAATAATTCCATAAGATCTAAGCAATGAAGAAACAATGATTAAATGTGATTTAATCATATTGATGTGTGAAGAAATTATCCAATGTAATTAAATGTGATTTAATTATTATGGATAAGAATAACGTGGATAGAAATATCCTATTATTCATAATATATTATAAATGTGATTTATAATGTATTAGAAAGAGCTAATTATAATTTATATGTGTTGATTGGTTATTATGTGTATTGGATACACATTGTGTTATTAATTGACAATGTAAATTATATTTTGTTTTGGATTGTGAATATGATTCACAATTATCTCGTGGCAAGATTGCAATATTCTTAAATATAATTGTGAATTATTTTTGAAGAATAAAACCCAACAAAATTTGTTGCAAATAAATAAAGAGAGATTTCCATGAGATATGCAATCTCCTGAATTATCATGAGATTGCCCTCCATTAGGAAAGAGGTGGGCGACACCCATGTCCTATTTGGAATAGGTGGCCATCCACCATGTTATACATGGAGATGTAATCTCCATGTATATATTCTCTACTTATTTATTGGTTTAATTTAGGATTGATTTATATTTGATTTCGTCAAATATATTTTAATCCAAATTTGTTGTTTTTAACAACAATAATCTTGACCATTGGATTGACATAAATCAATCTCACCCTTTGATTTTATATGTCCCATGGATTGAGATCCATGGATCACAAAACCCTATAAATAGAGAGGCATACCATGCTCTCTTTTTACATGCAATTTTGGAGCTCTCTCTCTCTCTCTTCATACATGACAACCCTCTCTCCCTCTAATTTTGGTGGCCGTCCACTACACCCTAGAGGAGAGATTCGTCGACGCTCTCGCCACCGCGCCATCGCTTCGACGTTCTTCGGTTCTCAGTCTTCTTGGAGTGCTACACCCACGAAGGAGACGTTCGATCTCGTGCGACGAGATCAGGAGCAACCACGCTTGGATCAACTTCTTGGAATGCGAGGACAACGCGGTTCATCCCCGCGCTCGCAAGCGGTCTAACCGACGATTGGACTTGAGACAGGAGGTTTCTTTCTTTAGAGACTTGATCAACCACGTCAAGAGGTATTGCTGTGACATCCCTAGGATCCGGGTAATCGGCAAACCAAATCCACGCACACACATTCCACATTCGAATACTTGACATTCGTAACAACAGGAGAAAAATAGCAACCTGCACATGAATTTAAAATTTTGCTTCTCATTCAAACGTTCACATTCCATATTCCATTCATTGCATATACCAATTCCATTACATTACATTGATCATTTCCGTGTCCACAAAAAAAAATATGCATGTAAGCATAAAACAGATGTTCACCCATACATTACATGCCATGTCTCTCAACAAAAACCTACAAGTGAAGAAGGATAGTAAAACTACTACCAACAACTATACTGCAAAAAGTGTCGTGAAGTTGCACGAAAGTGATGGTGCCTCCAACTAGTCACTGCAGCGAACCTGCGGATCCACACGTAGGTACGTTATGACCAAAGATGCTCAATACGATTTAAACAACTATACAGTAACAAGCAAGATATAATTTAAATGTGTACAAAAGAACAACTAGGTAATAAATCTCACAATGAATTACATTATTATTATTGTTGATCTGGATATGGATATGAGTAACCAAGCTTCTTGGATAGTCTGTGGTCTTGGTCTGGATGAGACCTCACACAATGACTCCAAGGTAAAAGAAAACACCTTAGGGTTGGGGTGCCTCCGTAGGCATGCGGTGGGGTACAATGCATCCTAACTAAGTTCCCAACACGTCCACTTAGCTCCATTTCGCAATTATGCTTCTGATTCACAACTTAGATTACAACCCGCGAATCATCGCGACAATCCGATCCTCCTTATACGCAGGAGATTAACGTCCCATCACCAACTTCATTAACCACATTTCCTGGAACTCCCCTCTTAGCGCTCCCACTCGGAATACCGACCAATGTGGCCTACACTGGCCCGTACACGAGTGTTAACTCTAAGTGACAAGCGAAGCACTAACCGACCAACCATGAGTACTTGGCCCGCGCTCGAGCACCGGGCTAAAGCACACAAGTGCGAGGCCAACACCGTCAGATTAGCACCTCGGTGTGCCAAGCAACATGTCCCCCAACCATCGCAGCTACAATAGCAGTTGGGATCGCGGTCATCTAGGCTTCTACCCGCGGCCCCAAGGGTGCATGCCCCTCCCTTGGCGCCAACTACTCCACTACCTGCATACCACTTAAGATAATCGCCGCATCGTGATCTTGTACTTAATAAAGCATGATGACAGAAGAAACAGTCAGCATTCTGGTTGGATTCTTGTGACCATGTGGGTCCATCTAAACCCATTAAATTACATTAATACACGTTATCCACTCCTTGCAAAAATTAAGGTTGGGAATACAACACCTTTGGATCCATGGTTAACTTGTTGATCAAAGAGGATGCATAATCAATGTGTCGCAACCAAAATGATGACTAGAATCCAATATCCTATAAATCATTTTATTAACAATATTATTTAAATATCATAAATGATTTCTTATAAAAAAATGCACACAATATCTATGTATATGGTCAAACTCGTTGAATAGCAGTATACCTTGAACCAAAGGGAAGAGGCCATAAATGCAGAACAAAGATACGGGAGCAGTGAGCCATGAGTGATCACTGCAATAACATCTTTCATGATATAATACAACCACTCAGAATCATGTCGATCAGCTACTCCAGTGTTACCTGCTACCCTCCCCAATCGTTGTATCTCTTTTTTTTATGTGGGTATTACATCTGGTACTTATTTTATCACTCCTAACAATAGAGAATTGGTCTGACAGTTTCTACAATTGTATGATGGAAAGCAACCGCTTGCCCCATTTGCAGGCAAAATCCAAGCACGCTATTTCCAGGATCTGCTTTAGAATTGCTTCAAGCTCTATCCTATCCCAAGAATCAAGAGATCCTGCACTTCCCTCGAGTACTTCGTAATTGGAGTGCAAAGAGGTGTTGATGCAATTTCAATGCCACATAATCTCTCAATACCCTATCGAATATATCAAGTCCATTTCCACTTAAAATATGAGCAATGTATTTCAACTTGCAGTGGTTGTAAATGCAGAATTACCACAACACTTTTGGGCTTTTGAAGCATCTGTTTATTGGTGCAAACAAATTACCAACATCACATTTGTCGTTAATAATGTACTTGATGTACTAATTTGAGATTATTTCAACGGCAGGTCAAGTGATCAACTGACTAGCTTTATCAAATGTCTGTAAAGAACGTATAGATCCAGATAAAGCTACAGGGAGCAATGTCTCTCGGACACCCTCTGTAAGATCTATGCTTACATGTTGTTCGACAAGAAGGATGATACCGATGTGCCTTCTCAGCAGTTATTCCATGATGAAAGGGCACTGAAGATAGCTTTATATTCTTAGAACTGCAAAGGGTCGCTTCTTAAGTTTCTCAGGTTACATTCCTCGTATACTCATGAAGAACAAAGACATGATCGAGAATGCATATCGGTCCGGTTCATTCGAAACTGAGCACAAATTGATATGCTTCTAGACTGCAGCTTCTAACATATGATATTTATGATCCTAATGATGTACACGATATGCATTTCTAAATGTTCTTCATGCCAAAACTATAATAAACCACTATTTCCTCTTGAGGAGAAGTATCAATATGAAAATCAATAATAATTATACCTCTCTCTATGTGAGTCAACAAAATTGGAACACTTCATATATCTATTTCCAGCCAAATCCAGAACCATAACGTTCTGAAATAAGCCATGCAACTCAAGTTTAGGGAAGCCTTTTCATCGACATCCATTCCTTATCACACCACAAGAGACAAAGTTTCAACTAAGACTAGAAAGGAGAAGATAGATGGTCTAAATTTGTATGGAAAGCGCAACAAGAGGAAGGAGACGTCGTACCTGAAGAAAAATCGAAACCTCGGAATCTTCACCCACGAAGGACGGCATGATCGGTGCCCTGATGATGATGCAAAACCGTATACGGAGATGCCTTGGACCTTCTCTACACGATCTGGACTTCGGATCGTTTATCCGTGACGCTCCGACGAGCTCCGGTGAGGGGAAAAAGGGGAGGAAGAGGGCTGACCGAAGAGGATGAGGGTTTGGGTGTTTTGGACGAGAGGGGGATTGGGGTTTAAGGGCAAAACTCGGATTCGGATCCGGATCCGGATCCGAATAGGACCCAAACCCCTCCTCGCTAAAATGACCATAACTCGGGCTCCTGAAGTCGGATTTTGACGTTCTTGGACTCGTTGGAAATCTATCGACGAGCCCTACGCAATGGACTACTAAAATATTTTTTTTGAACACTGGAATAAAAGCAGATTTACAATTTAGCCCAGATCCGGCTGGATTTTGCATTTTAGTCCCTGTTCGGGTTTCGGGGGTTTCACATCATAAAAATCTCAAAGGAGGTCTCGTCCCCAAGACTTAAGATGACTCTAGTCGATTTCAACACCCGAACCCCATTTTGTCCAAGCCTCACCGAGGAATGAGCCCATAAAAATCTCAAAGAGAGCAAAGCCCATAAAAATTCACAAAAGAACTCGACTACGGCTTCAGTTCCATACCTGTGAACAATTGAGGGTATTTCTCCCTCATGTCCGCCTCAGGTTCCCACGTCGCTTCCTCGACGTCTTGACTTCGTCACAGGACCTTGACCAAAGGGATCTCCCTCCGCCTCAACTTCTTGACCGCGTGGTCCAAAATCTGCACCGGCTCTTCTGGGAAGGATATGTTTTGCTCCATCATCAACTCCTCGTAGTTGATCACGTGTCGAGGATCTCAGATGTACTTTCTGAGATCCGACACGTGGAATACGTCATGGATGCCCTCGAGGTGTGGGGGAGGGCTACCTTGTAGACTACTTTCCCCGCACGGGCCAAAAATCTCGAATGACCCTACAAAACGCGGTGCTAGCTTGCCTTTTGCACCGAAACGTTGTATGCCCCTCATTGGGGACACGCGTAAGAACACGAAGTCTCCGACCTGTGATCATGAGAAACACTTAGTCACAGAGGATTGGCTAAGAACTGTATCCACTACGGAGCGAATTTAGGATAACATACCTGAAACCCAAGGTCTCTATGCCGTTGGTCGGCGTAACTCTTCTGACGGCTCTGTGCAATCAGCAATTTCCTCCTAGCAGTCTCCACCACCCTGGAGGTCTCCTCAATGATCTAGTGGTGAAGATGATGTTGTCACCCACCTGCTGTCAACAAAAGGGAGCGACACACCGCCTTCCGTGCAATGCCTCAAACGGTGTCATGTCTATACTGGTGTGGTAGCTATTATTGTATGTAAACTCTACTAGTGGGAGGTGATCCTTTCAAGATTCCTTCCATTCAACCGCACATGCTCGTAGTAGATCCTCCAAGGTCTGAATGGTCCTCTCAGACTGCCTATCTGATTGTGGATGGTAGGCTGAACTCATATGTAGCTCTGTCCTCAAGGATCTCATGAACTCTCCCCGGTAGTGTGATGTAAAACGGGAATCTCTATCTGACACTACTTCCTTTGGTATCCCATGCAAAATGACATGCTGAGCATATAACTTGGCTAGTTGCACTGGTGTATATGTCATGTTGGCCGGGATGAAATGGGCTAACATGGTCAACCGGTCAACAATGATCCATATCGCATCAAGCCCTCCAGGGGTGCGCGACAATGATGTAACAAAATCAATAGAAATACTCTCCCATTTTCACACCGGGAAGCAAGGGGGTCTATGGTACTCCGCCTTCACCATTTGACAAGTAAGGCATCGGCTAGCACACTCGGTTATGTCCTTCTTCATGCCCTCCCACCAAAGGTATTGGCGGAGGTCCCTGTACATCTTGGTTCCTCCTAGATGTATAGAAAGTCTTGCACTGTGCACCTCACCCAAGATATCTCTCCTCAACACCTCATCATCTGGAACACACACACGGTCTTCATTCCATACAATAGATTTACGGACTCGAACCCCGTCAAATTTATCCTTCAATCATCTATGGTACGAGTTCTTGATCCTTTGATCTATATGCTACCCTTGGACGATCTTGTCCCATAAGCTACTATACTTCGTTGGCATAGTCACTTCATCAGATGTACTCTCAAATCGATGCCACTCACAAAGTGTAGTGAGTACATCCCAAGTCTGCAACCATATTGTCGTCGCCTACTCAAGGCGCATGTTACCACATTCCCCTTACCGGGATGGTAGGAGATGGTACAATCATAATCTTTCTGTAGTTCCATCCACCTCCTTTGCCTCATATTCAATTCCTTCTGATAAAAAATGTATTTGAGACTCTCATGGTCTGTGAAAATCTCAAATGTCACCGCATACAATTAGTGATGCCACATCTTTAATGCAAAGACTACGGCTGCCAACTCCAAGTCATGAGTGAGGGTAGTTGCGTTCATGGTTCTTCAGTTGTCGTGACGCGTATCCCATAACATGCCCACGTTGCATCAACACTGCACCTAAGCCCTCCATGGAAGCATATGTGTACACAGTGAAGTCCAGCGTACCAAAAGGAAGGGTGAGGATAGGTGCAGAATATAACCGCTCCTTGAGCGTACGGACGCTCAACTCATATTTGTCACTCCAGACAAATGGCATTTCCTTCTACGTCAGCCGGGTGTCGGGTAGGCAAACTAGGAGAACCCTCTAACAAATCTCCTATAGTGCTCGATGAGGTTAAGGAAATTGCGGATCTCTGTAACCTATTGGGTCGCTCCTAAGACACCACTGCCTCTTCTTGGCGGAGTCAACTGACACCCTCACCACTGAAACCATGTGGCCAAGAAAAGCCACTTTAGAAAGTCAAAACTCGCACTTGTTGTATTTAGCATACAACTGGTGCTCTCGGGGGGTCTCTAGTACGGTGCAAAGATGAGACTCATCCTCGTATCGATCATGGGAGTAGACTAGAACATCATCAATGAATATGATCATGAACGCTTCCACATGCTGAAGGAAACTCGGTTCATTAAATCTATGAATACACCAGGTGTATTTGTGATTCTAAAAGGCATCGCCAAGAACTTATAGTGGCCATATCTAGTGCGAAATGCAGACTTCATCATGTCGGCCTATTTGATACTCAACTGGTGATATCCTGATCGCTGGTCAATCTTAGAGAATATTGCTGCTCCTTGCAACTGGTCAATAGATCATCAATCTTGGGAAGTGAGTAATGGTTCTTGACTTTCAACTGAATGTAGTCTATATATAGTCTTAGGGATCCATCCTTCTTCTTCACGTGGAGGACTGGTGCTCCCCATGGTGATGTCCCGAGGCAGATGAATCCCTTCTTCAATAGCTCCTACAATTGTACTTTGAGCTCCTTTAGCTCAACTAGTGTGAATCAATATGGAGGGATAGATATCAGCTGAGTAGCGTGATCTCGAACTCTATCTCTCGTACTGGTGGTAATCCATGTAATTCATCTAGAAGCATATCAGGAAGCTCCTACATAACTCGAACATCATCTATCATACGGTTCTGTGCCACTGGGTCTACTACATAGGCGAGGTATCCTACACAACCCTAACTGAGAAATCGGTGTGACTTAAAGGCGGAGATGCACTTGATCCCGCCATCAGATGTGTTGCTTCACTTCGGAGAGACATATGGACATAGATGTAAACATGTTATTCTCTTGTGGACTCATGTTGGGTCGGAAGACTTCCACACTATCCAGTATTCGAATACCAATAAGGAATGATATGCCTGAAATGGAATGGAGTACCACTGCTCTGATACCATTTTGTGACGTCCCTAGGATCCGGGTATTCGACAAACCAAATCCACGCACACACATTCCACATTCGAATACTTGACATTCGTAACAACAGGAGAAAAATAGCAACCTGCACATGAATTTAAAATTTTGCTTCTCATTCAACATGTTCACATTCCATATTCCATTCATTGCATATACCAATTCCATTACATTACATTGATCATTTCCATGTCCACAAAAAAATATGCATGTAAGCATAAAACAGATGTTCACCCATACATTACATGCCATGTCTCTCCACAAAAACCTACAAGTGAAGAAGGATAGTAAAACTACTACCAACAACTATACTGCAAAAAGTGTCGTGAAGTTGCACGAAAGTGATGGTGCCTCCAACTAGTCACTGCAGCGAACCTGCGGATCCACACGCAGGTACGTTATGAGCAAAGTTGCTCAATACGATTTAAACAACTATACAATAACAAGAGAGATATAATTTAAATATGTACAAAAGAACAACTAGGTAATAAATCTCACAATGCATTACATTATTATTATTGTTGATCTGGATATGGATATGAGTAACCAAGCTTCGTGGATAGTCTGTGGTCTTGGTGTGGATGAGACCTCACACTATGACTCTAAGGTAAAAGAAAACACCTTAGGGTTGGGGTGCCTCCGTAGGCATGCGGTGGGGTACAATGCATCCTAACTAAGTTCCCAACACGTCCACTTAGCTCCATTTCGCAATTATGCTTCTGATTCACAACTTAGATTACAACCCGCGAATCATCGCGACAATCCGATCCTCCTTATACGCAGGAGATTAACGTCCCATCACCAACTTCATTAACCACATTTCCCGGAACTCCCCTCTTAGCGCTCCTACTCGGAATACCGACCAATGTGGCCTACACTGGCCCGTACACGAGTGTTAACTCTAAGTGACAAGCGAAGCACTAGCCGACCAACCATGAGTACTTGGCCCGCGCTCGAGCACCGGGCTAAAGCACACAAGTGCGAGGCCAACACCGTCAGATTAGCACCTCGGTGTGCCAAGCAACATGTCCCCCAACCATCGCAGCTACAATATCAGTTGGGATCGCGGTCATCTAGGCTTCTACCCGGGGCCCCAAGGGTGCATGCCCCTCCCTTGGTGCCAACTACTCCACTACCTGCATACCACTTAAGATAATCGCCGCATCGTGATCTTGTACTTAATAAAGCATGATGACAGAAGAAACAGTCAGCATTCTGGTTGGATTCTTGTGACCATGTCGGTCCATCTAAACCCATTAAATTACATTAATACACGTTATCCACTCCTTGCAAAAATTAAGGTTGGGAATACAACACCTTTGGATCCATGGTTAACTTGTTGATCAAAGAGGATGCATAATCAATGTGTCGCAACCAAAATGATGACTAGAATCCAATATCCTATAAATCATTTTATTAACAATATTATTTAAATATCATAAATGATTTCTTATAAAAAAATGCACACAATATCTATGTATATGGTCAAACTCGTTGAATAGCAGTATACCTTGAACCAAAGGGAAGAGGCCATAAATGCAGAACAACGATACGGGAGCAGTGAGCCATGAGTGATCACTGCAATAACATCTTTCATGATAGAATACAACCACTCAGAATCATGTCGATCAGCTACTCCAATGTTACCTGCTACCCTCCCCAATCGTTGCATCTCTTTTTTTATGTGGGTATTACATCTGGTACTTATTTTATCACTCCTAACAATAGAGAATTGGTCTGACAGTTTCTACAATTGTATGATGGAAAGCAACCGCTTGCCCCATTTGCAGGCAAAATCGAAGAACGCTATTTCCATTTGCTGCTTTAGAATTGCTTCAAGCTCTATCCTATCCCAAGAATCAAGAGATCCTGCACTTCCCTCGAGTGCTTCGTAATTGGAGTGCAAAGAGGTGTTGATGCAATTTCAATGCCACATAATCTCTCAATACCCTATCGAATATATCAAGTCCATTTCCACTTAAAATATGAGCAATGTATTTCAACTTGCAGTGGTTGTAAATGCAGAATTATCACAACACTTTTGGGCTTTTGAAGCATCTGTTTATTGGTGCAAACAAATTACCAACATCAGATTTGTCGTTAATAATGTACTTGATGTACTAATTTGAGATTATTTCAACGGCAGATCAAGTGATCAACTGACTAGCTTTATCAAATGTCTGTAAAGTACGTATAGATCCAGATAAAGCTACATGGAGCAATGTCTCTCGGACACCCTCTGTAAGATCTATGCTTACATGTTGTTCGACAAGAAGGATGATACCGATGTGCCTTCTCAGCAGTTATTCCATGATGAAAGGGCACTGAAGATAGCTTTATATTCTTAGAACTGCAAAGGGTCGCTTCTTAAGTTTCTCAGGTTACATTCCTCGTATACTCATGAAGAACAAAGACATGATCGAGAATGCATATCGGTCCGGTTCATTCAAAACTGAGCACAAATTGATATGCCTCTAGACTGCAGCTTCTAAAATATGATATTTATGATCCTAATGATGTACACGATATGCATTTCTAAGTGTTCTTCATGCCAAAACTATAATAAACCACTATTTCCTTTCGAGGAGAAGTATCAATATGAAAATCAATAATAATTATACCTCTCTCTCTATGTGAGTCAACAAAATTGGAACACTTCATATATCTATTTCCAGCCAAATCCAGAACCATAACGTTCTGAAATAAGCCATGCAACTCAAGTTTAGGGAAGCCTTTTCATCGACATCCATCCCTTATCACACCACAAGAGACAAAGTTTCAACTAAGACTAGAAAGGAGAAGATAGATGGTCTAAATTCGTATGGAAAGCGCAGCAAGAGGCAGGAGACGTCGTACCTGAAGAAAAATCAAAACCTCGGAATCTTCACCCACGAAGAACGGCACGATCGGTGCCCTGATGGTTATGCAAAACTGTATACGGAGATGCCTTGGACCTTCTCTACACGATCTGGACTTCGGATCGTCTATCCGTGACGCTCCGACGAGCTCCGGTGAGGGGAAAAAGGGGAGGAAGAGGGCTGACCGAAGAGGATGAGGGTTTGGGCGTTTTGGACGAGAGGGGGATTGGGGTTTAAGGGCAAAACTCGGATTCGGATCCGGATCCGGATCCGAATAGGACCCAAACCCCTCCTCGCTAAAGTGACCATAACTCGGGCTCCCGAAGTCGAATTTTGACGTTCTTGGACTCGTTGGAAAGCTATCGACGAGCCCTACACAATGGACTACTAAAATAAATTTTTGAACACTGGAATAAAAGCAGATTTACAATTTAGCCCAGATCCGGCTGGATTTTACATTTTAGTCCCTGTTCAGGTTTCGGGGGTTTCACATCATAAAAATCTCAAAGGAGGTCTCGTCCCCGAGACTTAGGATGACTCTAGTCGATTTCAGCACCCGAACCCCATTGTGTCCAAGCCTCACCGAGGAATGAGCCCATAAAAATCTCAAAGAGAGCAAAGCCCGTAAAAATTCACAAAAGAACTCGACTACGGCTTCAGTTCCATACTTGTGAACAATTGAGGGTATTTCTCCCTCATGTCCGCCTCAGGTTCCCACGTCGCTTCCTCGACGTCTTGACTTCGTCACAGGACCTTGACCAAAGGGATCTCCCTCTGCCTCAACTTCTTGACCGCGTGGTCCAAAATCTGCACCGGCTCTTCTTGGAAGGATAGGTTTGGCTCCATCATCAAGTCCTCGTAGTTGATCACGTGTCGAGGATCTCGGATATACTTTCTGAGATCCGACACGTGGAATACGTCATGGATTCCCTCGAGGTGTGGGGGAGGGCTACCCTGTAGACTACTTTTGATTATTATTATATGGTATAATTTCGATTGAAGACATGATGATCATCTCAAGTACAAAGTGATTTAATTTGCATTATCCTTTCCCGAGGTGGATATGGTGTCTAGTTGGAGAGCATTGGGGTTGCGGGTTGCAACGTATGTGGTCCGTCCCACTCTCGTCGGTACTGGCCATGACAGCGGGTAGGGTTAGTTTAATGCTTAAGAAATCATGATGTAGTTCTAATTATTAAAATTCGAAATAATACGTATTTGAGATAATACCATAATTCGAGTAACAATAAAATGTTTGTTGGATATTAAGTGGATCATTAATTTAATATGATTAAATTGATTGGAATCCAATTAAAATTAAAACACTCTATTATGAATAGAGATGTTATTTCCCTGGGAAGAATTAATCATAGTGAATATGATTAATAGTGATTAATTAGAATTTGAATATGATATGGAGGATCACATAAGTGACATCCATGCCCTCCCGTCAAGGCGAAGGGTCCCGTTTCCAGGGATTGTATATGGGAGACGCCTGTCCGAAGTGACAGCTCCTGTATGCAAGCACATCTGGATCGGGCTCTTTTCTTCTCGAAAGAGTAAGGACGTATGCGTAGTGACCCCAATATCGGATCCTCATATTATTGGGGCGATATTGGATTGCGCATAGCAAGTTGTATTCCTGTTGACGGTTGGTTCAATTAATGACAGGTCAACATCACCTTAGGGGTGGTGGGCCCGGGTGTTAAAGACCGAATTGGGATATGCAAGTTGGACTTGCAAGGGGGAATGTGTTCCCGCTTCTTTTTATCCGAGTTGCAGATTCTCATATTATTGGGATGTAACAAAGATAAGGGAGATCCCAGATCTTTCTTGAGATATAATGGTAAGTATATCTCTTACATGGAAAGTGACTAGGGGAATGAACTTTCAGACAAGGCAAGGCAACTTTAATATAAAAAAATTCCTAAATCAAAGTAAAATATGTATATATATAAATATATACACTTATGCAAATTTCTTATTTCAGATAATCCTTCATTAAAACCCACTCAATGATATACTCAATAATAACCAGTAAAATGTCATGGATTGAACTCATGATCCAGATATTGTACTTGCATTGGACACATAATGAATGCGGTTGCAATATGCAAGTTTCCTCATAATATTGAGGAATGACAATTAGATAATAGGACTACAACCCTAGGGTTTGTATGTCTCTATAGTCTTGATCTCTCATCAGATGTACTTTGGAAGTGACATGTCGATGATGCAATTGTCAAAATCCTTATAAAATCAATGAAGATATTCTGGCATACATATGTGCTCTTGACATTTATCATGAATGACATGGTTCACTGCATCATGCAGAATGGTAGCTCCATAAGAGATGTTGTATTCAAAATGTTTGAGTACCTACCTGAACCAATATTTTAAGAGTCTAGAAGGATGTAGACATGATGAGTGTCATTATTCTACTCTTTATACTCTAGTCATAAACTTCATAATATTCATATTGTATGAATTTAATGAAGCATGTATAAATGTCGAAATGCTCTTACATTGAATTCTTTTTGAATTTAACGTAAGAGATCCTTAGTCTTAAGCAATGGTTGTTTATAGATGAAGGGAGCACAGTGGAAGCATGGGTTAGACCCAAGTAAGAAGTATAGTCAAAGAGTTGACTGTAATTCTGTGACTTCCATATGACATCCAAAGAGTTGGATGAATGCCAATACTGCAATAAGTTGATGTGTTGGATCAATAGAGAAGGACTCGGATAGAGCATCAGAATAATCTACATAAATCATTGATATTGACTTGCTTATTGAATAAGACAAAGTCTTGCAATTGTATCTCAATCTTCTAACAACACTTGCAATGGGTTGCATATGTTTTAGAAGACTGATCCCAAGGTTTATAATTGTCCAGATGGACATTGATGCAATTGTTGCAATAATTTCCATTGGATCATTAGACTTCATAATTTCAGTGGGAGAGCCCTTAGTCTTAGAGAATGTCTCTATGACCTAGATATTAGAATACACTCATTGTTTATTTCTAAATGTTGGAAATAAACATGAATTCTGGAATGGACCTATCATAAAGATTATGATGAAGATATTTCAGAAAGTAATCTAAAATCTAGTGGACTCCACTAAATTAGAAAATTAATGAATGGTTCATTAACATTTCTAAATACTGAAATTAAACCTCAAGATCAATAGGAGGATGAAGATCATTTGACAATGATCGAGCATCAAGCCTTGGACATTTGTCTATTGATTTGATCGATAAACTAGTAAGAGATGAAACTGTAGAATGTCTAAAATTTCAAAGCTTACATACTTATGAATATTGTATTCAAAAGGAAAAATGTCCAATACACCCTTCTTTGGGAATGGTGTAAGATGTCAAGGTATTTAGGATCTCATACATATTAATGTATGCGGATCATCTATATCATAGTAAACATTAAGGATATGTGATATCTATTGATGATTATGTATGATATGAGATTTCTTCTCTTCACCTAAAGAAACCTTTGAAATGTTCAAAGATTTCATAATTTTGGTTTGGAACCAACGTCTGAAGGAAGATGAAAATGAATTTGGTCTAATCTAGGTAATCAGTAACTATTAGATGAATTCATGGTATACCTTATGGAGAAAGGAATATCATTCCTTTCTCACTCCTCCTAATGAACCTAAACTCAATAGAGTTATAGGGAGATACAATTGGATCATGTGTGGCATGATTCGATCAATGATGAATTTTTAGCATAAATTCCTCTTAGTATCCAGGTATATATGTAGTAGAGACTACATATAATTCTATGCAAGTAAGCTGGAATTGAGCACTTAGGAGTGCTGCTTCATTAGTAAAATAAAGGATGTTATTGGATACCTACTTTATGACCTTGAGATTTTTTAAATATCTCATCTCTGAGAATGTGATTCTTAGAGGTTGAGACTCTTGAGAATCAAGATGAAAATGAAGCGTAGGAACTCATTTAATCTTGAGAAGATAATGAGGCTCCTGAAATTGGAAACTAAAAGGACAATTGAAGATGAAACACTAATACCTCTGAGGATGGATTCCATGTGTCAGAGAAATCTGACAATGATCGAACTTCATGTGATGAAGCTTCTGAAGATCATAGCATGGATAGATGGATGTTAGCAATAAAAGTCTAATGGAGACTTCATATACAAGTGTTGTATATGAACCCTCAAGGATCCACCTATATGGGTAAGACCTGTAAAGGTGTAAATGGATCTTCAAGAGAAAGGGAACATGATGAGAAGGTAGAGACCTTCAAGGCACGGTTAGTATCCATGAGTTGAACACCAGAAGAGAAGACATTGCTTGCGATGAGACTTGCTCTTCGGTGACCATGCCTAAAACCATCAGAATATTGCTAACCTTAGCTACACAACTTGACTATTGCAGCTTCAAGATGTAAGTCAATATTGCATTCCTCTACGAATACCTCTTTAAGGATATTCACATGAAGTAGCCCAGGGCTTCATGGTTGAGGAAAGAAAGGTGTGCAAGCTAAGGAATCCATCTATGGATTTAAATAAGCTTCTTGAAGTTGGACCATAAGATTTCAAGGAATTATAATTGTTATGATTTCAGATAGAATCTTGATGAGCCATGTGAAGCTTAGTAGGACTGCCTTTGTGTTCATCGTGCTAAATATAGATGATATCCTAATCATTTAAAATGATATAAGGATAATAATAAGTGTTTTATTATCTGGTTGTTCCATAACTTGAGATATGATCTCAAGGATACCTCTTACATCTTAGTTCTGAAGTTGTTCAGGAGCAAAAAGAAGAGGGTATTTTGACTGTCACATTAATAGTACATCTTGGACATATTCCATTTTATGGAAAATTCCAAGAATGGCTTCCATCCCTTAAAATATGGTATTGACCTATCTAAAGGGACAACACCTCAAAGAGTTGAGGAAGTGAATGCTAGAATGACTTGCCCTTGGGCATCAGTTCTGAGAAGCCGGGTGTGTACTGGATGTGTACAAAAGCCAGATGGCTGCCATGCAGTGAGAGTAGTAAATTGTTACTAATCCTACTACGGAAATAAAATACATGGTTGCAGTAATAACAAAATCTTCATAGATGACAAGTTTTTTGAGATAGTGATCTCAAAGTCTTATCTTCAAAGCTTAAGACTTTATAGATAGAGATCTAAAAGGTCTTAATTGTAGATACCTTAAGAGATAGTGATCTCCAAGAATAAGGGTATTCTGATAAGGATTATGGAAATACTGGTTATGATAATTGTTAAGCCGTAGTATCAAGGACACTATAATTTTTAAGAAAATTGAGTATTGATTGCATAAGATGCAACATTCACATTAGATGCGAGCACTGTTACTGGGGATATGCAAGTGCCGTAAAAGGACTTGGCGTAGTCTCGCAGGAATAGAGTGACTGATTAGCTTACCTAGCTATTTTCTAAATAGCATATGATTGTCACATGAGTGCGGGTTTAATTTGAGATATGAGGTCTCTTCGTTTAGAGACTCAATTGCAACCACGCTTTAAGAGGTAAACATAGTACTTGTTTTTGGTTTAAATGAAATGATCTGAGAAGTATTTTTGGATCATGTTGTTTCGTCGCATGAAAATTTTTTAATTTCTGCTACCTCGAGCAACTAGTGCGACTAGTCGCTCACGATCGCATGCGATGCGATCCACACATTTCCATGATGCACTTAAGGATACTAAACATATCCTTCAATTGGTATCAGAGTCTTAGGTTGAAGGTTTTGGATGCGATCCATAAACCTAGGATGACTTGGGTTCATTAGGGTTTGCGAGAATTTTCTCGCATTTCATTTTCACATCTCAATTTTGTGAATATTTTCGGCCCTGTTTAAAACTTATAAACACGAAAATAACAGTTGGATTTTGTTCCTCATTAAATAAAAAAACCATAGGATCTGAGTTTGCGTGATTTCAAATCCGTTTGCTCAAGTTATGAACATTTTAGTGAACACGTATCTACTGTTTCGTGGACTGGGAATCCTAATGTAATTATGTAGTTCATTGTTGCTTTGAAATGCCTTGAAATGCATGCAAACAACATAGGTTCTATTGTAAATCAAATTAGAGAACTTTGAGAACTTATTTTCCTAATTTCGATTTAAATTGATTGAGATATGGTAATTTTGTAAGTAAGGGTCACTGTTGGAAATTACTTTCCTAATCAAGAACCTTGTGATTGCCACTTAATCAATTGTTGAAATTAAATTGTTTAGTTTCCTGGATAATTATGGATAAATATTTGTGAAATATTTGATGATAATTATTTCCTTAGAAGACATTTCCTTAACCAATAATTTATTAGATATGATCTAGATCACAAATTGGATACATGATCTACATTTCAACAAAACAATGCTACTTGAATAGGATTGGGAATTTGTTTAGTACATTTCCTTATAATGTTAATCAATTTTTTTATTATAATTATTACATGGTATAATTTCGGTCGAAAAACCAATGAACATCTCAAGTACACAATGATCGATTTGGCATTATCCTTTCCTGAGGTGGATATGGTGTCTAGTCGGGGAGCGTTGGGGCATCAGGTCGCACCATGTGCAGTCTATCCCACTGCCGTCGGTACTGGCCATGACAACGGGTAGGGACTCGATAATGCAAGAGAGATCACAATGTATTTTTCTAATCATTAGAAATAATATCTATTTGTGATAATACCATATTTGAAGTAACAATAAAAGTATGTTTGCTAGATATTAATTGGTTCATTAATTTAATATGATTAGATCAATTGGAATCCAATTGAAATTGAACACCCTATTTTAATAGAGATGTTATTTCCCTTGGAAGAAATAATTATGTGAATATGATTAATAATAATTAATTAGAATTTGAACATGATATGGAGGGTCACATAAGTGACATCCATGGTCTCCCGTCAAAGCGAAGGGTTCCGTCGCCAGAGATTGCATGTAGGAGACGTATGTCCGAAGTGGCAGCTCCTGTATGCAAGCGTATCTGGATCGGGATCTTTGTTTCTCGAAAGAGTAAGGTCGTATGTGTAGTGGCTCCAATGTCGAGTCCTCATATTATTGGGGCGATATTGGATTGCGCATAGCGAGTACTAATCCTGATGACGGTTGGTTCAATTAACGAGGGGTCAACATCATCTTAGGGGTGGTGGGCCCGGGTGTTAAAGATCAAATTGGGAGATGCAAGTTGGACTTGTAAGGTGGAATGCGTTTTTTCTTCTTTTTATCGGAGTTACAAGTTCTCATTTTATTGGGATGTGACAAAGATAAGGAAAAAGATCCCAGATCTTGCTTGAGATATAATGGTAAGTATATCTCTTACATTGAAAGTGATTAAGGGAATGCACTTTCAGTGTTAACAAGGCAAGAAAACTTTGATATAAAAACTCCTAAGTCAAAGTAATATATATATATATATATATATACACACACACACATACATACACTTATGCAAATTTCTTATTTCAGATAATCCTTCGTTAATCCCAGTCAATACTATACTCAATGATAATCAGTATAATATCATGGATTGGATCCATGATCAAGACATTGTGCTTGCAGTTGAATACATAATGTATATGGTTGCAATGTGCAAGTTTCCTCATATGAATGAGATATGATAATTAATTGGATAATAGGACTACAACCCTAGGGTTTGTATATCTCTGTAGTCTTGATCTCTTAGCGAATGTACTTTAGAAGTGACATTTCGATGATGATCAGAATTGTCAAATTAATTCTTATAAAATCTAAGTAGATGTTCTGGCATACATATGTGCTCTCGACATTTAATCAAAATGACATGGTTCTCTGCATCATGTAGAATGGTGGCTCTATAAGAGATGATGTATTCAAAATGTTTGAATATCTACCTGAACGGAAGTTTTTAAAAGTTTATATGGATGTAGATACGATGAGTGTCAACATTCTACAGTCTATACTCAAATCATTCATGAAGCTTCATAATAGTCATATTGTATAATTTAAGAAGCATGTATAAATGTTGAAATACTCTCACATTGAATTCTTTCGGAGTTCGACATATGAGATTCCTTGTCTTGAGCAATGGGTTGCTTATAAATGAAGGGAGCGCAGTGTAAGCATGAGTCGAACCTAAGTGGGGAAGGAAAGTCAAAGAGTTGACTTCTATGACTTCCATATGACATCCAAAGAGTTGGACGAATGCCTATTCTGCAATTACCTGACGTGTTTATAGTATGACTATCGAGTCTATCTAGAATTTCTAGAGAAGAACTCAGATAGTGCATCGAAATAATCTACAATCTACATATAATCATTTATATTGACTTGCTTAATTAATAAGAACAAAGTCTAATAATTATATCTCAATCTTCTAATAACACTTGCTATTGGTTTCATACGTTTTAGAAAACTGGAAAATTTGATCTTAAGGTTTATAGTCATCCACATGGAAATTGATGCAAATTATTGCAACAATCTATGTTGGATTGAAAGACTTCTCAATTTCAATGGGAGTTAGTCTTAGAGAATTTCTCTATAACCTACATATAAGAATACACTCATAGTTTATTTCTAATTGTTGAAATAAACATGAATTCTGGAATAAACCTATCATAAAGAGTTATGATGGATATATTTCAGATAGTAACCTAACATCTAGTGGACTCTACTTAACTAGAAAAATTAATTAATGATTCATTAACATTTCTAATACTGAAAGATTAAAACCTTAAATGATCAATGGGAGGATGAAGATCATTTAACAATGATCTGGCATCAAGCCTTGGACATATGTCTGTTGATGAGATCAATAGACTAGTAAGAGATGACTCTTTAGATTGTCTATAAGTTCAAATCTTACAAACATGTGAATATTGTATTCAAAGTAAGATGTCCAATACACCCTTCTTTGAGAAAGATGTTAGATGTCGAGTATTAAAGATCTCACACATATTGATGTATGTAGATCATCTATATCATAATAAACAATGATGATATGCGATATCATTAGATGACTATTTGTGATAAGATATTTCTTCCATTCACTTTAGAAAGCTTTGAAATATTCAAAGATTTCACAATTTTGTTTTAGAACCAAAGTTTAAAGGAAGATAAAATGAATTTGATCTAATCTAGGTAGCACGTACCTATTAGATGAATTCATGGAATACCTTATGGAGAAAAAATATCATTCCTATCTCATTCCATCTGATAGACCTAAAATCAATAGAGTTGTAGGGAGATATAATTGGATCATGTGTGACATGATTTGATCAATGATGGTATTTTTAGCAGAATTATCTCTTACTTTCCAGGTATATATGTAGTAGAGACTAAACAATATATATCCTTAATAAGGTTCCATGCATGAAAGCTGGAATCGAGCACTAGAGAGTGCTACTTCAGTAGAAAAATAAAGGATGGTATTGGATACCTACTTTATGACCTTGAGATTCTTAACATCTCTAAGGATATGATTCTGAGAGGATGACTCTCTTAAGAATCAAGATAAAAATGAAGTAAAGGAACTCATTTAATCTTAAGATGATAGTGAGGCTCCTGAAATCGAAAACTAAAGGACAATTAAAGATGAAACACTAATACTTATTCAAATGAGTTTGAGGATGTATTACATGTGTTAGTTAAGTTTGACAATGATCGAACTTCATCTGATGAAGCTCCTAAGGATCATGACATGGAAAGATGGATGTTAGCAATAAAGTCTAAAGTAGACTTCATATACAAGTGTTGTATATGGACCCTCAAGGATCCACCTATAAGGGTAAGACCCGTTAAGGTATAAATGGATCTTCAAGAGAAAGAGGGAACCTGAAGAGAAGGTAGAGACCTTCAAAGCATGGTTCGTAGCCATGACTTACACATCGAAAGAGAAGACATTGCTTGCAATGAGACTTGCTCTTTAGTAACCATGTTTTAACGGATTGAACTATTTCTAACTATAGCTAAACAACTTGACTTTGACATCTTCAAGATGAAAGTCGAGATGACATTCCTCTATGAATACCTCCCTGAGGATATTCACATGAAGTAGCCCCAAGGCTTCATGGTTGAGGAAAGCAAGGTGTGCATGCTAAAGAACTCCATCTATGAAAAAACAAGCATCTTGTAGTTGGAACATAAGATTGATTAAATTATAAATGTTACGATTTCAGATAGAATCTTGATGAACCATATGAAGCTTATTGGGAGTGCCCTTATGTTCATCATGTTAAATGTAGATGATATATTAATCATTTGGAATGATATAATGATAATAATGAGTGTTTTATAGTCTGGCTATTCCATACCTTGAGATATGATCTCAAGGATTTCTCTTGGATCTTAGTTCTGAAGGTGTTCAGAAGCAAAGAGAAGATGGTATTTGGACTGTCACATTATTAGTACACCTTGGACATATTCCATTTTTTGGAAAATTCCAAGAAAGGCTTCCATCTCTTAAGATTTGGTACTGAACTATCTAAAGGGATAACATCTCAAGGATTTGAGGATGTGAATGCTAAAACTAAATGCCCTTGTGCATCAGTCACGAGAGCCAAGTACATGCTAGACGTGTACAAAAGCCAGATGTTTGCCATGCAGTGGGAGTAGTGAACTGTTACAAATATTACTATGGAGATAAAACACTTGATTGTAATAATGAAAATATCTTCAATGATGAGGAGTCTTAGAGATAGTGATCTCAAAGTCTTATCTTCAAAAATTTAAGACATTGTAGATAGTGATCTATAAGGGTCTTAACTGTAGATACCTTAGGAGATAGAGATCTCTAGGAATAAAGGTATTTTGATAAGGATTATGGTAGTACTGGTTATAATAATGATTGAGAAATAATAGTATATTTGCTTTAACAAAACTGAGTATTGGTTGCATAAGATGCAACATTCGCATTCGATGCGAGCACTGTTACTAGGAGATAACAAATGCCGTAAAAGGACTTGGCATAGTCTTTTGGGAATAGAGTGACTTATTAGCTTACCAATCTATTTCTCTAAATAGCCTATGATTGTTACATTAACGCGGGTTTAAAGATTAGCTCATTAATGGCTCTTTGGGCTAGAGGGAGATTGTTGGACATGCGAGCCCATGGTGAGCCATTATGTAATAAATGTTATTGCAAATATCATTCCTTGATCTGAAATGAAGAATAATTAATTTACATAATAGGTTAGTACAATTAGGGTTATGTACCATGGCCGTCTTAATGATCATACAGTTGTTGATTCAATAATTGAACCATAGAGGCCGGTGCTTGGATGAATATCTAAAGAGTTAGATTGAGGACTCATCGAGCACCATCAAATGATTATTATGAGATGATCTCCATCCCGAGGAGGAGATGGTAATTCTCTCTCTGAAGGTTGATATGTAACCGACCTACTGATGTATGTACTTTGCATAGGAATAGAGATTTTGAGGTGTTAGCTAAGTTAGGTCAAAGAGTTGACTTAACGAGATCGAGATAAACAAAATCCTATATCGTATGCTGTCACGATATAGGCACACATCCATTGACCGAAGACAATTGTGTTACTATATGTTTGAGCATGTACATTTGGAAGACCAATAGGTTGATGACCTAATCAAGGTCTATACACCGGCGTGCTGGTGTGCATACAAGGCCATATGAGCAATACGATCTCTCAAAGGGACCATACAGGTTCAGTTACTGAATCAGAAGACATGAGCTCACTCATGAGATAATGGGAAGAATCTAATTCCGTGTACGATAATCTCGCTTTTGAATCTTGACTGAACTTGTAGGTTTGATATAAACTTTTGGAAAGTTTATAATCAAGACCAAGGTATGATAAATGTTTTTGGAAAGTATAACTCCCAATGATCAAATGAGAAACTTACTCATAAAACCATGAAGTAGACAGTGTAAAATTGATCTAATACTTCAGGTTTCTTCTGAGTCTTCCAATATGTAGGATGTACATGTATTGGGAATACCTGAGGGTGATGTGATCGTAAACGATTGTATAACCATGACGCTTCCATTCATAGGGAGTGATGAAATGGGTCTGGATTTTTATGACTCCTCTCAGTAGAGAAGTAATCTAATCTTTGTCCAAATGTTGGACATTGACCTGAACGTGATTCAGATGTAATGATAAGATTAGATTTGCGGTCTCGATTTAATCAAGCATCTTTGGGAGGCTCGAGATCTGGATTTGATATGTGATGTCAATATCGAAGTCACCATACATGGAACAATACAATCACCTAGTCCTTATTTCCAAGTATCCGCGGAGAGAGTGCATTATCCTTGAATAAGTTCATGGATAATTTCATTGTTGATATTATATATCCGTGCACTGAGAAAATTGATAATTAAATGCGAATTGATTATTATGAATAATATGAATTTGATTCATATTATGAGAGTTATCTAGGATAATTAAATGTGATTTAATTATCAAAAGATGTGAACAATGTGAATGTGAGGCATATTATTTGGGCACATGAGAATAGAGACCCAAGATGATAAAATGTGATTTAATTATCATGGATACAAATGATGTTTATATCATTATGCATATTAATCATATATATTTATGATTTATAATATATTAGAGAGACCTATTTAATTTACATTTGTTAATTAAATGTTGACGTGAATGGGATTCAAATTGGACAATTAATTAAAAATGTAATTCACATTTTATTTTGGGTTGTGAATGTGATTCACAAATTTCCAAGACATGATTGCAATGTTCACAAAATAAATTGGATTTATTTTTGTGAAATAATTTGCAACAAAAGTTGTTGCAAATATTGAAGAAATTAATGGGATAATGGAATCTCTTGGAATAAGAGGAGAGAGCCACTTTCCTTGTAGAGAGGGTGGACGACCACAATTCTTACATGGAATGTGGTGGCCGTCCACTCCTCTTATGGAAGGAGTCTTGCCTCCCTCCTATTTCTCCAATGGAGATTAGTTTAATATAAATCAAATTATATTCAATATATATTTGATTTTATTAAATTAATTATTATTGTGTTTCTAACAACATGATCATGACCATCAAAAGAAACACAAATCAATGAGAGCCATTGAATTTGTGTTGTCCATGGATTGAGATCCATGGATCGCAAATATTATAAATAGAAGGGCACCTCTTGCTCTTCTTAGGTTTTAGAACATATGTTCTCTCTTTCATTTTCTCTACACACTGACATCATCTCTCTCCCTCTCTCTTTTGGTCGTCCACCATGAAGACCTAGAGAGAGTCGTTCTCGACGAACATCGTTGTTTTGTTGTCATATTGTTTTCTCGTGGATCTCTGTCTCCTTCAGCGCACCTTGCTCGTGATGAAGATGTCAGATCTCATGTGATGATATCAAGAGATTTACCGCTTGGATCATCAACATGGATTGTGAGAAGCACACGTTTCATCAATGCGCTCACAAGTGTCTCCTCCGTTGGATCGAACTTGAGACAGGAGGCCTCTTCATTTAGAGTATCGAATACAACCACGCTTCAAGAGGTAACCCTAATACTTATTTGTGGTTTAGAAGAAATGATCCGAGAAGTGTTCTTGGATCATGTGATTTTGTTGCATGAAAACTTTTTTAATTTGCGCTGCCTCGAGCACTAGTACGGCTAGTCGCTCACGATCACATATGATGCGATCCTCACGCATCCATGATGTGCTTAAGGATACTAACCATATCCTTCAAGTGGTATCAGAGCCTTAGTTCGAAGGTTTTGGATGCGATCCATAGATCTAAGATATGATCTGAGCTGGGATCAATGTGTTGGTGGTGGTGATTTGCTAAGTTTATTCATTCATATTCTTCATGAGCAGTGCAAGTTGGTCTAGTGTTGGGTTTGCTGAAGGGGAATCGGATTGCTCAATGACTGGCTGTCGTTGAGACTGAGAGTGCGGAGGTGTTGGTAACCATACATATTCTTATATTTTTGAGGAGGGGAGGATATTCATATTATCCGTAATATGTAGTATGTTGTTGGTTAGGATGAGGAAATACATATATTGTTGTTGTGGCTGGCCTTGTTTCCAGTTTTGGAACTGTGGTGGAGAATGATAGTGAGGCTAGAACTGATGGTGCTGGTATTGCTGTTGTCTACCTCCCTGAAACTGGTGGGCGGGTCTCTGACCCTGCTATGAACCCAACTAGTCTTGCCCTGACGGATGGGGTTGGATTATCTCATGGTCAAACTATATGTCATTCACCTCGTGAAGGACAGGTGGAGGTAGAGACTGATTCTCAAGAATGTAGGCTACTTCCTGTTGGTACGGAACTAACTATTCTGAATCCTGCTGGATCTGCTCAGGTGTTTACATGTAGTAGACATGCTGAACTGTGGATGGTCCTCCACTACTCTATTGGGTATAAGAAGTATGCTCCCTATTAGAGATATAGGTTGCTGCACTCGCACTTGAACTGCTCCGTAATACTCACAAGAAGCTCCATGTGCTTTGTTATCTCATCCAGTTTATCCAGATTCTTCATCCTTTGTTCAATCACTTGAAGCTTCTCAAGCTCCTTGCATCGTTTCTCAATTATATCTACTTTGGATAGGTGATTTTCAATGATGGTTAGATCAAATCTATCCACCCTATCCACTTCAATGGATTTCGTCATATTAACAACCTTGTGGGGTACTACAGGGGAGGTGATGGGATGCTTCTGAATTGCACGTGAGGAAGAAAGAAAGAGCTGCCGAGCTTTCCGCTATCTCCTCAAATATTTTATAAAGGAAATCCTCGTCTTTGTGGAAGGGCTCCCTCCATACCCGGTTTATACTAGCTTATGATTCTCTACGCTTAAACAACCAAATAAATTTTGCACAAGGCTTATTTTTGTAATATCATGATGGGGGCACTTCTCTGTCAAATCTTTAAATCTTTCCCACACCTCATGAATAGGATCATGGGGAATCTAGGAAAAGTTACCCATCAAATATTGCATTTGGTTGAGTCGTACAAGAAGTAATATTTGTTCATAAATACAGAACTCAACTTTTTATAAGTAGTGACAATCTTTCCCAAGTGATTTATCCAATAAAAAGCTTTGTCCATCAGAATGAACGAGAAGGATGTCATCTTCACTACCTCTAATGGGACATTTGGGCAGTATATGTTCCACATATGTGATTTAACTGCTGGAGGTGTATATAAGGTTTTTCATCAATGATTTTGTGGAATATTGGGAGAAGAGGCAAAATAGTGGGCTTAATCTCAAAATGCCATGAATCGTAAGGATTTGAATCCAAGATTTTTTAGTCCTGGCCCTAGATTATAAGCATCCTTTAATGTAAGCTTAGCCACATGTCCGATCTCAAGGACTTCGCCCCCATTATTTCCTGTCTCAGCTCGAGAATCATATCTCTCAATGTGGTTTGAAAATTAGCCTGCTCTATTAACTATGCTTGAATTGACTGGATGGAGGCTAACACAGTGTTGTTGATCTCGTTCTGCTCCGACATGGTTCTCTTTCCCTTTGGTGGCATCAAGTGACCAGAATATGACTCCGAACATATGCATGATACTCTATTAATCCTCAGAAATGATGGAATCTCAGATATTAGTTCCAGATTAGAGCTAATCTCAAACAGTGGGTTGATTGATATTGTGAAAGGTGAAGTGTAGAAAGAGCAATATCTGGGAAGTGAGTCTCCCTGAATAGAATGTGAACGGATCGGAGTGTCGAACGAGTTCACAAAGTCCGAATGAGAAATACTCCAGTCTGACATCTTTGAAATTAATAGGCAGGATGTGAGAGCACGAAGGTCAGTGCAAGAGAGAAAATAAGTGGAAGGCACAAATAGCGTGGAAGGATCTCTTGCACTAGAAATCAAACACAACATAAACCCCCAATTTACCAACTCAACTAAATGTGAAAATCATGAAGGTTCGGTCAACTATTTTATCAAATTTTAGAGTTTAGTGATAATACAATCTTTCAGAGCGGTTTAAGCAAGGTGTTAGGAACCCAATGCTCCCAGGGGACTGTCCCAATCTCACAACTAGTTTTTCCCAGCCAGTATGGGTGCGGACCATTTATCAGCTACCCGATTTGCCCACTATACTAATGAAGTTTCAGACTAATTATCGGCTACCCGGTGAAGTCCTCACTGGAGAACAACTAACCACAAGACCAGTAGTCTGAAGAGAGTTCGGGCGTGGCTCTATCCTAGTGTGGGGGTCGCACTCTTGCTGAACATGAATCACACAATGAGGGTGTTACTCTCCCCAAAATAATGATTTTTCCTTACGTTTATTTTAGGGTTGAGTTTTCTTTAACAATCCCGAATTTTAGGAAGTTGTCACTAGTTTTAAATATTTTCTATCAATTTCCTACCGAGTGTCCAATTTCCTTTTTAACTTATGTGAATGAAAACAAGGAAGGAGATCGGAAATGCCAATGCACGATTAAACACAATGATGCATGCATGGGTTAGAGATGCATACCTTTTATCAAACACTCTACATGTAGGGTGATCCATGCAAAATTTGAATATAGAAAAATAAACTAACCTATGAAAATTCAAGTGAACCGTCCTAACATTAGCTTCTGTTAACGGGAAAGAACCAATTAAATTTGACTAAGTCCAATTATACTTTACTATATAGGTATAAAAATTCTTGTTCAAGGTGTTTGGACCTAATTAATTACTGGCTCAAGAAAATTAATTAAAGCAGTCAATAGTATCTCATGAAATCCACATGAAACAAAGAAAAATAAAGCTATGAAAACAAAACCAGTGAGGTCCCCCAAGTGTAACCGCACTTGGTGAAATAAACCTATAACAATTGAATATCCATTTACGAGAGTTCAAATGATACAGATAAAGACAACAAAATCTATTTTTTTTAATATCCTTCAAATCTTCTTTTGTTCCTCTCATGCTCTTTCTACAGCTTTGAAATGAATCCAGCCACCTCCGCTTCGCTTGGGTGCTTTGGCTCTCCTAGGATCGCCTTCTTTGCTCTATGGGTCCTCGCAGTAACGAGGAAAGAAAGACGGTGTAAGAAACACAATTAAATGAAATAAATACAACGAATATGAATAATGTAATCCATATGGGAAAATATATACAAAAATGTACAACCAAGAATAATAGGTCAAAGACAAACCTAACTACTATCGTTGTGCCACCGTAGCAACGACATCATTTTGTTAAGCAAGAAATTTTGAGGGACGCTTATTATTTTAATAAAATTGTTGTTGCTAACCCCAAAATTCCCTACTCAAACAAAAATTTATTTTTTGTTCTCAAGTTGAATTAATTACAAAATAAATGTAGAAAGAGAAAATTTGCTATTTAATTTATGTGTATAGCTAACAGGATCGAACTTAGGGAGGCAACAATTCCATTGAGTTATTCAAATAATCGATAAATCAATTAAAATAAAAAGGGAATCTCGAATGTTAACTACCTTGTTTTTAATAATTTTTTTGTCTTTTTGTTTTTTTTTATTTCTATTTTTTCTGATTTTAATTTTGCAAATTTTTCATTTTTAAAAAATATAATTTTCAAAACAAATTTCTACAAAAAGGAAATGCATTTTTTTCAAATATGATATGAATGCTTCAAATGTACAAATAATTTATATATACATATATACTGATGAATTTTTATTTTTTTTGTAATTTCTCATAGATTTTTATATTTTCCATGATTGTTAAAATGAATAAAAATAGGAGAAAATGAAAAAACTGGGCAAACATGATTATTTCACAAATTAAAAATTTGAAATGAAATTAAAATTGCAGAAATTATATTTCATAAAAACTAGAGGAAATTATCTACAAACAGGAAATTAAATCACATTTTTTTTTATTTTTCAACAATTTTATATGATTTTCTAATATTAAATCATTTTGTATTTTTTGGGTTTTATAAATAATAAATGAGTGAAATTTGCAATGAAATTAAAATGCACGAAAATAAAACTAATCTATTCTTTGGAACTTTTTAGGTAATATTTGAATTTTTAATAGAGAAAAGAATTTTTTTTCTATTTTTTAATAATAGAAAATAAAAATAAAATGTAATGAAAAAATACTATTACAAGATACATAGCAAAATCATAACATGATTTTTACAGAAATTATTGATTAACAAAAACATTTATTTCAACGAGAAACACATGCAATTTAAAGTTTGTATAAATAGGGACTGAAATGTAAATACTTATTGTTTATGGATGAAAAAATAATAAGAAATAAAATAAGGGTGAGAACTACAAATTTTAAAAAAGGCATGCAAGATACGTGACTTGAAAGAGGCAGGGGTTGTTTTGCAATTTTGAGAACTTTCAGGGACTAAAATTTAATTTACCCAAATATTTTATTCCCCTCAGGGTTCTTCATTCTTGTTTTTTACGTGGGGAAGGGGGCATCACTTCCCTCGTTCCTTCTCTCCGAAGCCGTAAAGACGACATGTGGACATCGTCGGGGTTACACTCACGGTGAAGGAGTAGAGCGACTGAGCGGCGGGCGACCTAGTAGCAGAGATGCATGAATCATGCGGAGTTGACGATCGGTGTTCCAAGTTTGGGCAATGACGGGATAGAGGTGGAGCACGGCTAAGGTAGTCGGCAGCTTCGTGCGGGGGTGCGACAACGATGGATGGGGCTCCCCGCATTGGAGGACGGTCGGCAGAGGTCTGGTGCAAGCGGCAGGAGCGGAGGGCTCCTGATGGTGGACGTGTGCGTGGATGCCACAACGGTTGAGTGTGGCCAAGCTGAGGAAGGTGCTTTTGCAGGCTGGAGGTTCGACGTCGATTGCTCCTGAAATTTTTTATTTTTTTATAAAACTATTTTTCTCCTTTTTTAATTATAAAAATATGTGATATTTATATTTTTTGTATTTTTTAAATTCCGATGAATCGGGAATAAAATAGGATAGATCTGACTCAAGCACGATGGCTCTGTCAAATAAAGAAAAAAATAAAAAAATAATAAACGGAAATGCGATGGGTGTCATATCCAACGAAGTAAGAGATAGATCTGTATCTCCGGCCATCGTGCTTAGATGGACTTGAAAGGTCGTGTGAGGAAGAATGTGAACATGGAGAGATCGAGAATATGAGATGAAAAATTGAGATCGATGGCCGATCAAATCATGACGGAAATTTAGGAATGAAAATCTAAGATATAAAATTAAAAATAAACGATGAAATAAATACGATAATTAAACATAAAATTAACTAGAAAAGATATTGAGAAATAAAGGGATGTGGATCTCAACGTGGGAGCAGAAAATACTGTAACCGCCTCGATGAAGGTCGAATCGCTGTCATTGGACGACTCGGAACCTAGGCACCTCTTTACAACAAGAACACTCTTGGAGAATAGGCTCCTCTAACCAAGGATTGATCAAATTGAAATGAGGGAGAAGGAGCCATATTAATAAATAAAAGAATGAAGTTTGAATTTCAAAGTTTTGAATGAAAATAAGAGATAAGAAAAAATTGAAATAAGATAAAGATAAGCAAGGAAATTAGTGTTAAAATCATTTACATAAAGTTTTTATATTTATTTCGTAACTTTATTAAACTAAATAATAAATGATAAATTTTTTTACTTTTTGTGAGGGTTATTTAAGGGATTTAACTATAGTATATATATACATAAGGTACATATATACATAGTGAAAGAAGGAAACTAGTTTTTTTTAAAACGTTTTTTTATTATTTTTTATTCTTAATTTTATTTTTAAATATTTATTAGAAAATATTTACAATAATTTACAAATAAAATATGTACAAATAAATGATAAAATTGCACAAACCATCCTAGAAAACCGTCTTTTATACCGTAACTCCAAAAATTTTGAAACCATGGCCATTTTAAAGATAAATTTAGAATACAATTAAAATGAGTTTGACTTAGTTTGAGTTCCTATGGACCCGGAATTGGTCTTTCAATTATCATTTTATGGCTTTTTTCCAGATGTGATTACTTTTATTTTGTACATGATTTTATTTTGTAATTATTTTTATTATTTAGAAAACATTTTTATTTACAACTTTTGTTTTGGCAATTATTTAATTTGAGGCCAATTTATGTACAAATAAAATAGTGTAAATATACAAATATTTACAACACATTTTTTTGGATTTTCTGATTAAGGACCCTATCTCCCCCTATTTTATTCCTGGTCGACCAGGTCAAGTCTTGACCTTTTGTAGGGGTCCGAGTTAGCTTGTATCTATTACATATATACAGTATTTTTTTCTCCTTTTTTTATTTTATTTATTTTTCCTTTATTTTTTATTTATTTTAGGTTAAAATAGTAATAAGTGTACAATATTTATACACTGATGCAAATTAGTAAGAATTTGGAGTTAGTATTATATATAGGTGTCTTATAAAAGTTTTCAAGCTAAAATAATTTAATAAAGATGATGAAATGAAGATTCATCAGTTCTATGGCCATCTTAATGATCATATAGTTGTTGATGCACTAATTGAATCGTAGAGGCTGGTGCTTGGATGAATATCTAAGAAGTTAGATTGAGGACTCATAAAGCACCATCAAATGATTGGTAAGAGATGATCTCCAACCAAAGTAGGGGATGACAGTACTTTCTCATTAGGTTGATATATGACTGACCTCTTGATGAAGGTCCTTTGTATGGGAATAGGGATTCAGAGGATTTATATTAGTTATGTCAAAGGGTTGACTTAACGGGATCGAGATAACCAAAGTCCTCTGTCAGATGCTATCATGACATAGGCACACTTCCTTTGACTAGAGATAGATTTGTTGCTATATGTCTAAGTGTATACATTTGGAAGACCAATAGGTTGATGACCTAACCAAGATCTATACAGCGATGAGCTCATGTGCATATGAGAGCATATCAGTAATATGATCCCTCAAAGCGATCATACACTTGCAAACCAAAAAGACATGAGCTCACTCATGAGTTATTGGGAGATTCCATGCACGATCATCGTGCTTTGGAAGCATGATAATAATTTGAAGGTATGATATATGCTTTGGGAAAGAATATGATAGATACCGATACCCAATAACCAAGATTGGGAAACTTGATGATTAAACCCTAAAGATGACAGTATAAAATTGATCTATATCTTCGGGTTTATCATAGGTCTTCTAGTATGCAGGATGTACATGTATTAGGAATACCTGAGGGTGATGTGATAATAAACGATTGTATAACCCTGGAGCTTCCATTCTGTGGGAGTGATGAAACATGTTTGGATTTTAGGGACTCCTCTTAGTAAATAAGTAATCTGATCTTGGTCCAAGTGTTGGACATTAATCTCCATGTGATACAGATGCAATGAGAAGATTATATTTTACGGTCTTGACTTAATCAGGCATCAACTACAGGTCCATGAGAGATGTATTTGAGATGTGATCTCAATATCCAAGTCACTATTCGTGGAACGTACAATTACCCTATCCTTATCTCCAAGTATCTGTAGAGAAGGCACATTAATCTTGAGAGGGTTCAAGAATAATTCCATAGTTGAATTATATGTACGCAATGATAAATGTATAATGAAATGTGAATTAATTATCATGAATAATGTGAATTCAATTCACATTATTTGATGGCATGAGAATGTTGATCCAATATAATTAAATGTTATTTTAATTTTTATGGATAAGAATAAAGTAAATAGCATTATCAAATTATTCATAATATATTATAAATGAGATTTATAATGTATTAGAGAGAGCTTATTATGATTTATATTTGTTGATTAATTATTGATGTGAATTGGATTCACATTGGATAATTAATTGAAAATGTGAATCACATTTTATTTTTGGTTATGAATGTGATTCACATATTTCCAATGGCAAGATTGCAATATTCACAAATTAATTATGAATTATTTTTATAGAATAATTTACAACAATTGTTGTTGTAAATATTGGAGATACATGGAATAATGTAATCTAAGAGATTACATGGAGATTTTCCCCTTGCTAATAGGAGAGGAGGACGACCACAAATTCCTATTAGGAATCAGGCAATCACCTTTCCAATATCTCCATAAAAGGTGGTCGTCCACTCCACTATTATGGAAGCAGGCAATCACCTTTCCAATATCTACAAGTTTATTGATTTAATTTTAGGATTAAATTATATTGATTTACCAATACATATTTAATCTAAATTAAATTATTTGTTCTTGTGTTTTTCCAACAAAATCTTGACCATTGAAATAAGCACAAATCAATCTCATCCATTGATTTTGTATAGTCCATGGATTGTGATGTATAGACTCCCAAAACCCTGTAAAAGAAGAGGCACCCCTTGATCTTATAATTTATAACAACTCTTGGGACATCAAGATCTCTCTATCCTTTCATTCTCATGCCCTCTCCTCTCTCTCTCCCTCTCTCGAATGGTCGTCCACCCAAACCCTAGAGGGAAGAAGCCACTTTCGTCGCTTCATTGTTGTGTTGTCACCACGACTACCTTTGGTTCTCCATGTTCTTTGATGAGTTTTGCACGTGAAGAAGACGTACGATATCGTGTGACGAGATCAGGAGTTATCTTGCTTGGATCAAAAACTTGAATTGCGAGAAGCTTGTGGCCCATCCCCACGCTCGCAAGCATCTCCTCTGAGCATCTGATTTGAGACTGGCGGTCTCTTTTCCTAGAGGCTTTATCACAACCACGTTACGATAGGTATTCCTTTATTTATTATGTGGTTTATATGAAACTATCCAAGAAGTGTTCTTGGATCACGTGGTCTCATTACATGAAAATGTTAAATTCCGCTGCATCGAACAACTAGTGCCACAAGTCATTCTTGATCGTATATGATAAGATCCTCACTCTTCTGTGATGCTCTTAAGGATCATTCCATATCATTCAAGTGGTATCAGAGCCTTGGGCCTAGGTTTTGAATGTGATCCATAAACCTAGGAAGACATGGGTTCATTAGGGTTTGCGAAAGTTTTATCGCATTTTATTTTTTCATCTCTATTTAGTCAATAATTTCACCCCTGTTTAAGTTTTTTAAAACATGACATATTTGTATTATGTTCCCTATTAAATAAGTAAACCTTGGGATTTTAGTTTCCATGATTTGGAATCTGATTGCTCAAGTTATGATTATTTTAATGAACATGTATCCACTATTCAGGGTATGGTGAATCTTGACATAATTAAAGAATTGATTACTATTTTGAAACAGCCATAAATGCATACTAATCACTTGGGTTCCTTTGTAAATCGAATTATCGAACTTTGTAAACTTATTTTTCATGATTTGAATTTAAATGTATTGAGATATGTTAATTTTATTAAGTGGGGGTCACTGTTGGAAATTGCGTTCCTAATCAAGAACCATGTGATTGTCTTTTAATCAATTAGTGAAATCAATTATTAATTTCATGTAATAATTATGGATAAATTGTTGAGAAATAATTAATGATAGTTATTTCCTTAAATGACATTACCTTAACCAATAATTGATTAGATATGATCTAAATTACAATTGTTACATAATCTTCATTCCAACAAAGAAACATACTTGAATAGGATTGGGAATTTGTTTAGAAAATTTCCTTATAATCAAAATGTATTTGATTATTTTATATGATATAACTTTGGTTGAAAAACCGATAACCATCTCAAGTACATAATGATCAATTTGGCATTATTCTTTCCTGACGCGGATATGGTGTCTAGTCTGGGAGCATTGGGGTATAGTAGGTTGTACAGTGTGTGGTTTGTCCCACTCCTGTTTTTACTGGACATGACAGCGGGTAGGAAAGAGATAATGTTGGAGAAATCATGATGTATTTTCTAATTATTAAAATTTGAAATAATACATACTTTGAAATTATACCATCCTTTCAAGTAACAATCAAGATTGTTGATTGATTTGGGTTGATAATTTATTTAATGAGATTTAATTAATTTTGTCCAATTAAAACACTCTATTATGAATAGATATTTATTTCCCTTGGAAGGATTGATTATATGAATATGATTCATAATAATTAAATAAATTTTGAATATGAGGTGGAGGATCATACAAGTTACATCCATGATCTCCCGTTAAATTGAAGGGTTCCGTCACCAGGGATTGTATGTAGGAGATGCTTGTTCTAAGTGACAACTCCTACATATAAGCGCTTCTGGATTGGGCTCTTTGCTTCTTAAAAGAGTAGGGTTGTATGTGTAGTGACCCCGATATCGAGTCGTCATATTAATGGGGCGATATTGGATTGCGCATATCGAGTACTAATATTGTTGACGGTTGGTTCAATTGAAGATGGATCAACATCACTTTAGGAATGGTGGGCTCGGGTGTTAACGACTAATTGGGAAATTCAAGTTGGACTTGCAAGGTAGAATGTGTTCCCGCTTATCTTTATTCTAGTTACATGTTCTCATATTATTGGGATGTGTCAAAGGTAAAGAGGAAATCCCAATTCTTGCTAGAGATATGGCGGTAAGTATATCTCTTGCTTTGAAAGTGATTAAGGGAATGAGCTTTCAAAGGTGAAAAGTCAAGACTAATTTTATTAAAAATTACTTTACCAAGGATTTTAAATTGAATATATAATAATTTATATATTCTTATATAGTTTATTCTTAATTTCAGAAAATGAAGTCCGTGAACCCGCTTAACAGGATCCTAGAGGTCAGGATTTGATCCGAAATTTGGATCTTGTCCTTTCTGCCAAGCGCATCTCTTATGTGTTGTCAAAGGATAAGTACACATATCCAAAGACTCTGGAAGAAATCAACTAATGAAAAATATGGTGAAAATCATAATCTGGCAAGGTGTTACATTCTAGGTTCATTATCCAATGTGCTATAGAAGCATCATGCGGAGATGAACACTTTTCATGATATTATGACAAATCATAGAGAAATATTTGGTGACGTAAACCACATACATCGTTACAATATAATGAGAGAACTTATTCGTTGCAAGATGCAATAGGGGACCTCTGTTAGAGAGCATATACCCAAAATGTTTGGGTACCTTTTTGAGTTGGAAACCCTTGGAGCTGACATGGATGCAGATATGCTGGCTGACTTCATTATGCTGTCGTTCCCTAAGTTTTTCAACAACTTTGTTGCCATGTTCCACATGAACAAAGTTGATTTTACTAATGCTAGGCTGTTAGCTACATTAAAGTCTGCTGAAGACGTAATGAGGAAGGATGGCCCCTCTGGAGTGGAATGGTTGCACAAGCCAAATGAAAGTGCAATCGAAAGTAGGGTTCTCGGAAGGGCTCAACCCAAAAGAGAAAGAAAAAGAGTCAAGGTGTCAACTCATCTTCCAATGCATTCGCTTTTATAGCGTCGAAGAAAATCGATGTTTATCACCACTGGAAGAAGATGGTGTACTAGAGGTGCAACTGCCCGGAATACCTGAAGTCTACCGACAAAGGTAATCCCCCTACAAGTATGAAATCTACTTTCATCATTGAAACTAACTTTCTCGTTGGATGAGAAGGAAATTGGATTGTTGATTCTGGTGCATATGTTCTTATATGCATTTTTTGCATCTATTTCAGGAAACTAAGAATCTCTATGAAGGGGAGATAGTATATACAAGGGATCTGATGTAAGTGTTGCAGCAGTCGTCGTCGGGACCTACCGACTATCATTATCTAATGGGAGAGTCCTTTTACTTGAAGAATGTTAGTATGTACCTGAAGTTAGAAGGAATTTAATATATGTATCTTAACGTGTTATTAGTGGATATTCATTCCTTTTCTGTAATAAATTAGTCATAAATCATTATGATAAACATATTGCAGATGTTGTTTTCACTTCTGGAGGATTATATGAATTGTGCACTGATGAACATGTCACGAATCATTCTACCACTAATAAGAATAAAGACCCTAAAAGATCTAGAGAAGATGGAAATCATTCGAATATGATTTGGCATCAAAGACATGGCCATTTATCTGTTCATAGAATCAATAGATTGATAAAGGATGGACCCATAGATTTTCTATAGGTACAATCTTTGGCTACCTGTGAACATTGTATTCAAGGTAAAATAACTAGAATGCCGTTCTGTAACAAGGTTACAAGATGCGAATGTATTTTCAACCTAATACATACCGATATATTTGGTCCCTTCAGTACCCGCGACTCGAAATGGATATCAATATTATTTGACTTTTATTGATGACCATTTGTGATATTTGATTATCTTCCTACTACATCATAAATCTGAAATATTTGAAAAGTTAAAAGAGTTCAAGTCTTTGGTTGAGAACCAAACGGATTGGAAGATCAAACGGATTTGATCTGATCGAGGTGGCGAGTACCTCTCAGATGAATCCAAGGAATACCTTAAAAAGAATGGAATTGTCTCTAATCTCAGTCCTCTTAAAACCTCCCCAACTTAATGGTGTTACTGAAAGACGCAATCGAACCATTATGGATATGGTTTGTTCAATGATGAGAAAAGAACATTTACCTTTTAGTTTATGAGCATATGCAGTAGAGACTACAATATATATCTTGAATAAGATTCCTAGCAAATCTATATCTAAGACTCCTCATGTGCTTCGGTATGGAACCAAATCTAGTGTTAATCACTTGAGGGTGTGGGTTTCTTGGTCGATGCAAAGAACGTGGATGTAAGTAAGCTGGAATCTCGCTCTCATGAGTGTTACTTCATTGGGTATGTTAAAGATGATATTGTATACCAGTTCTACGACATTGAGAAGCAGAAGATTTTTGTCTATAGAGATGTGAAATTTATGAAGGATGACTTCCTTAAAGGTCAAGACAAAAATGAAGCAGAGGAATTCATTGAGTCTCTTGAGGATTCTGAGCTTCTTGAACCATAAACTAAAGATATAAATAAAGATGAAACACCCATACCTTGGATTAGTTTGAGGGATGGTTGCACGACAAGAAAGGTATGGATTCCATGTGTTAGGTGAATATAACAATGATCCTTCTTCATTTTGATGAAGCACTCGCAGATCATGACATGGATAAATGGATGCTAACAATGAAGTCATAAATTGACTCCATGCATAAGAATGGTGTATGGACCCTATAGGATCCACCTAAGGGGTAAAACCCATTGGGTGTAAATGGATATTCAAGAGAAAGAGGGGAACTGGTGGGAAAGTAGAGAATTTCAAGGTATGGCTCGTAGACAAAGGCTACACACAAAGAGAAGCCATCGACTATGATGCGACATTCTCACCTGTGGGTATGCTTAAGTCCATCAGGACACTGCTAGCTCTAGCTGGATCTCTTATCTACAACATCTGGTAGATGGACGTCAAGACAGTTTTCCTCAATGGATACCTCGAGGAGTATATTTATATGGAGTAGCCCAGGGCTACATATTTGAGGATTGTAAAGTATGGAAGCTAAAGAAATCCATTTATGGGATCAAACAAGCTTCTCATAGATGGAACATCAAATTTGATGAAACCATAAAGAGTTATGATTTTGTGCATAATACAGATGAACCACATGCGTACAAGAAGCTTAGCGGGAGTGCCATTGTGTTCATTGTGCTTTACGTAGATGACATCCTAATCATTGGGAATGATACATGGTCGATGACCAGTGTTAAGATTTGGTTATCCCATACCCTCGAGATGAAAGATCTTGGAGAAGCCTCTTACATCTTGGGTCTGAAGTAGTTCAGAAATCAAGAAAAGAGGATATTGAGATTATCACAACATGGGTACATTAAGAAAATTCTTGAACGTATTCGTATGGAGCATTCAAAGAAAAGGTTTCTTACCCTTAATACATGGTATCAACTTATCTATGGGGATGGCTCCTCAAAGTGTTGAGGAAAAGAAATCCATGACTGGATACCCCTATGCATCAATTGTAGGAAACTTAATGTACTCCATGATGTGCACTAGGCTAGATATCTGCCATGCAATGGGAGTGGTGAGTAGTCACTGAAGGATATGGTTAGATCCTCAAGAGCATCAGGGAAGCGTGATCGTTGTACCAGATACGACGAAGAATGACTAGTCGTACTAGTTGTTCTATGTAGCGGAAATTAATTTTTTTTCATGTGACGAAACCACATGATCCAAGAACATTTCTCGGATCGTTTCATCTAAACCACAAACAAGTATTAGGGTTACCTCTTGAAGCGAGGTTGTGATCAAGTCTCTAAACGAAGAGACCTCCTGTCTCAAGTCTGATCCGACAGAGGAGAAGCTTGCGAGCGCGGGGATGAATCACGTGCTTCTCGCAATCCATGTTGATGATCCAAGCGGCGGATCTCATGATCTTGACACATGAGATCCGTTGTCTTCTTCACGAGAAGGGCACGCCGAAGTAGACGAAGATCCACGAGCAAACCATCGGACAACATAACGACGATGCTGCGGCGATGGAGAACCTCTCTATGGCATCCATGGTGGACGACCATGAGAGGGAGAGAGAGGGCTGACGTCTAGAGAGAAAAGAGAGAGAGCAATATGCTTCTCAAGCATTGTGTGTAAAGAAGAGCAAAGGGGTGCCTCTCCTTTTATAATATTTTGGGATCCATGGATCTCAATCCATGGGACAACACAAATCCAATGGTCCTCATTGATTGTGTTTCCTTTAGTGGCTAAGATTTGTGTTGGTAAAAACCAACAACAATTATTTGTTGTCTTTGAAATAAATGAAATATATTGAAAATCAATCAATATATTTCAATATAAATCAAAGCAACAAACATGGAATATTTTGGAAAAGAATCAAGCCTCCTTCCATGTATAGAGTGGACGGCCACCAATTTGGAGAGCCCAAATTGGTCATTCCCTCCATGTATGGAATGGATGCCTTTTCATTCCAATTATGTTTAGATCTTATATCTCCCACATATGTAGCAACTTTTATTGCAAATTATTCTACAAAAAATAATTCACAATTATTTTGTAGACATTGCAATCTTGCCATTAAAAAAATTATGAATCATATTCACAACCCAAAATAAAATGTGAATTACATTTTCAATTAATTGTTCAATGTGAATCCAATTCACATTAACATTTAATTAACAAATGTAAACTACAAATAGCTCTCTCTTATATATTAGAAATCACATTTATAGTATATATGACTAATATGGATATTGCTATCCACATTATTCATATCTATGATAATTAAATCACATTTAATCATCTTGGATCTCTATTCTCACGTGCCCAAAAAATATGAATCGCATTCACATTATTTTCATCTTTGATAATTAAATCACATTTAACTATCTTAGATAACTCTCCTTATAATATGAATCATATTCATATTATTCATGATAATTAAATCACATTTATTTATCCGTGCTTGGATACATAATATCAACAATGAAATTATCCCGAACCCTTTCAAGGATAATGCGGTTTCTCCGTAGATACTTGGAGATAAGGACATGGCGATTGTATTGTTCCACGTATAGTGACTTGGATATCGAGATCATATCTCAAATCCAAATCGCGAGATAAGGAATTTCAAGGTATGACTCGTAGAAAAAGGCTACACACAAAGAGAAGCCATCGACTATGATGCGACATTCTCACCTGTGGGTATGCTTAAGTCCATCAGGACACTGCTAGCTCTAGCGGGATCTCTTAACTACAAAATCTGGTAGATGGACGTCAAGACAGTTTTCCTCAATGGATACCTCGAGGAGTATATCTATATGGAGTAGCCCAGGGCTTCATATTTGAGGATTGTAAAGTATGCAAGCTAAAGAAATCCATTAATGGGACCAAACAAGCTTCTCATAGATGGAACATCAAATTTGATGAAACCATAAAGAGTTATGATTTTGTGCAGAATACATATGAACCACATGCGTACAAGAAGCTTAGTGGGAGTGCCATTGTGTTCATTGTGCTTTATGTCGATGACATCCTAATCATTGGGAATGATACATGGACGATGACCAGTGTTAAGATTTGGTTATCCCATACCCTCGAGATGAAAGATCTTGGAGAAGCCTCTTACATCTTGGGTCTGAAGTAGTTCAGAAATCAAGAAAAGAGGATATTGAGATTATCACAACATTGGTACATTAAGAAAATTCTTGAACGTATTCGTATGGAGCGTTCAAAGAAAAGGTTTCTTACCCTTAATACATGGTATCGACTTATCTAAGGGGATGGCTCCTCAAAGTGTTGAGGAAAAGAAATCCATGACTGGATACCCCTATGCATCAATTGTAGGAAACTTAATGTACTCTATGATGTGCACTAGGCTAGATATCTGCCATGCAATGAGAGTGGTGAGTACTTACTGAAGGATATGGTTAGATCCTCAAGCGCATCACGGAAGCGTGATCGTCGTATCAGATACGACGAAGAATGACCAGTCGTACTAGTTGTTCTATGTAGCGGAAATTAAATTTTTTTCATGTGACGAAACCACATGATCCAAGAACATTTCTCGGATTGTTTCATCTAAACCACAAACAAGTATTAGGGTTACCTCTTGAAGCGTGGTTGTGATCAAGTCTCTAAACGAATAGACCTCCTGTCTCAAGTCCGGTCCAACGGAGGAGACGCTTGCGAGCACGGGGATGAATCGCGTGCATCTCACAATCCATATTGATGATCCAAGCGGCGGATCTCATGATCTTGACACACGAGATCCGATATCTTCTTCACGAGAAGGGCACTCCGAGGTAGACGAAGATCCACGAGCAAACCATCGGACAACATAACGACGATGCTGCGGCGATGGAGAACCTCTCTAAGGCATCCATGGTGGACGACCATGAGAGGGAGAGAGAGGGCTGACGTCTAGAGAGAAAAGAGAAAGAGCAATATGCTTCTCAAGCATTGTGTGTAAAGAAGAGCAAAGAGGTGCCTCTCCTTTTATAATATTTTGGGATCCATGGATCTCAATCCATGGGACAACACAAATCCAATGGTCCTCAATGATTGTGTTTCTTTTAATGGCTAAGATTTGTGTTGGTAAAAACCAACAACAATTATTTGTTGTCTTTGAAATAAATTAAATATATTGAAAATCAATCAATATATTTCAATATAAATAAAAGCAACAAACATGGAATATCTTGGAAAAGAATTAAGCCTCCTTCCTTGTATAGAGTGGACGACCACCAATTTGGAGAGCCCAAATTGGCCGTCCACTCCGTGTATGGAATGGATGCCTTTTCATTCCAATTATGTTTAGATCTTATATCTCCTACATATGCAACAACCTTTATTGCAAATTATTCTACAAAAAATAATTCACAATTATTTTGTAGACATTGCAATCTTGCCATTAAAAAAAATTGTGAATCATAATCACAACCCAAAATAAAATGTGAATTACATTTTCAATTAATTGTTCAATGTGAATCCAATTCACATTAACATTTAATTAACAAATGTAAATTACTAATAGCTCTCTCTTATATATTAGAAATCACATTTATAATATATATGACTAATATGGATATTGCTATCCACATTTTTCATATCTATGATAATTAAATCACATTTAATCATTTTGGATCTCTATTCTCACGTGCCCAAATAATATGAATCGCATTCACATTATTTTCATCTTTGATAATTAAATCACATTTAATTATCTTAGATAACTTTCCTTATAATATGAATCATATTCATATTATTCATGATAATTAAATCACATTTAATTATCCATGCTTGGATACATAATATCAACAATGAAATTATGCCAAACCCTTTCAAGGATAATGCACTTTCTCCGCAGATACTTGGAGATAAGGACATGGCGATTGTATTGTTCCACGTATAGTGACTTGGATATTGAGATCAGATCTCAAATCCAGATCGCGGGCCTCCCATAGATGCTTGATTAAATTATACCGTAAATATAATCTTCTCATTGCATTTGAATCACATTCAGATCAATGTCCAACATTTGGACTAAGATCAGATTACTTTTCTACTGAGAGGAGTCACTAAAATCCAGACCCGTTTCATCACTCCCTAGGAATGGAAGCGTCATGGTTATACAATCGTTTATGATCACATCACCCTCAGGTATTCCCACTACCTGTACATCCTGCATACTGGAAGACTCAGATTAAATCTTGAAGTATTGGATCAACTTCATACTGTCTACTTCATGGTTTTATCAGTAAGTTTCTCATTCGATCATTGGAAGTTGGTATCGATCATATACTTTCCAAAAGCATATATCATACCTAGGTCTTGATCATATACTTTTCAAAAGTATGTATTAAACCTAGAAATTCAGTCAAGCTTCCAAAGCGAGATGACCGTGTACGGAATTTAATTCTTCCCAATATCTCATGAGTGAGCTCATGTCTTTCGGTTCAGTAATGAACCTGTATGATCCCTTTGAGAGATCGTTTTACTCATATGCCCTTATATGCACACCAGCGCGCCGGTGTATAGACCTTGGTTAGGTCATCAACCTATTGGTCTGCCAAATGTACATACTCAGACATATAGTAACACATCTGTCTCCGGTCAGAGGATGTGTGCTTATATCATGACAGCATATGATATAGGACTTTGGTTATCTCGATCTCATTAAGTCAACTCTTTGACCTAACTAATCTGACACCTCTGAATCTCTATTCCTATGCAGAGGACCTGCATCAAGAGGTTGTTCAGATATCAACCTTTAGAGATAAGGATTGCCGTCTCCTACTCAGGCTGCAGATCATCTCTTAACAATCATTTGATGGTGCTTGATGAGTCCTCAATCTAACTCTTTAGATATTCATCCAAGCACCATCCTCTATGATTCAACAGTTGAATCAATAGCTGTATGATCATCAAGATGGCCATGGTACATAACCCTAATTGTACTAAGGGACCTATTATGCAAATTATTTATTCTTCATTTCAGATCAGTGAATGATATTTGCAATAACATTTATTGCATAATGGCTCGTCGTGGGCTTGCATGTCCAACAATCTCCCACTAGACAAAGAGCCATTAATGGGCAAATCATTTAAACCCACACTCATGTGACAATCATATGCTATTTAGAAAATAGCTTGGTAAGCTGATCAGTCACTCTGTTCCCGTGAGACTACGCCAAGTCCTTTTACGACACTTGCATATCCCCAGTAACAGTGCTCGCATCTAATGCGAATGTTGCATCTTTTGCAACCAATACTCAATCTTGTTAGTTATAGTGTCCTTGACACTACAACTTAACAATTATTATAACCAATATTGCCATAATCCTTATCAGAAAAACCTTATTCCTGGAGATCTCTATCTCCTAAGGTATCCACAGTTTAGACCTTTTAGATCTCTATCTATAAAGTCTTAAGTTATCGAAGATAAGACTTTGAGATCACTATCTCAAAAATCTTGTCCTCTTTGAAGATATTGTTATTACTGCAATCAAGTGTTTTATCTCCATAGTAGGATTAGCAACACTTTACTACTCCCACTACAAGGCAGATATCTGACTTTTGTACACATCTATCATACACTCAGCTTCTCGTAACTAATGCACAAGTACAAGCAGTTCTAGCATTCACTTCCTCAACTCTTTGAGGTGCTATCTCTTTAGATAGGTCAGTACCATATCTTAAGGGATGGAAGCCATTATTGGAATTTTCAAGAATGGAATATATCCAAGGTGTACTACAAAATGTGACAGTCCCAATACACTCTTCTCTACGCTTCTGAACATCTTCAGAACTAAGATCCAAGAGGTACGCTTGAGATCATATATCAAATTATGGAACAACCATATTATAAAAAACTTATTATCATCCTTATATCATTCTAAATGATTAGGATATTATCTACATTTAGCACGATGAACACAAAGGTACTCCCACTAAGCTTCACATGGCTCATCAAGATTCTATCTGAAATCATAACATTTATGATTTCATCAAATCTTATGGTCCAACTTCAAAAAGCTTATTTGAGTCCATAGATGGATTCCCTAGCTCGCAAACTTTGCTTTCCTTAACTATGAAGCCCTAGGGCTACTTCATGTGAATATCCTCAGAGAGGTATTCATAGAGGAATGCAATACTGACTTACATATTGAAGATGCAATAGTTAAGTTGTGTAGCTAAGGTTAGCAATATTCTGATGGTTTTAAGCATGGTCACCGAAGAGCCAGTCTCATCGCAAGCAATGTCTTCTCTTCTGGTGTGTAGCTCATGGCTACGAACCGTGCTTTGAAGGTCTCTACCTTCTCATAGGTTCCCTTTCTCTTAAAGATCCATTTACACCTTTACAGGTCTTACCCATATAGGTGGATCCTCGAGGGTCCATATACAACACTTGTATATGAAGTCTACATTAGACTTTTATTGCTAACATCCATCTACCCATGCTATGATCTTCAGAAGCTTCATCACATGAAGTTTGATCATTGTCAGATTTCTCTGACACATGGAATCCATCTTCAAACTCATTTCAAGAGGTATTAGTCTTTCATCTTTAATTGTTCTTTTAGTTCCCAATTTCATGAGCCTCGTTATCTTCTCAAGATTAAATGAGTTCCTACACTACATTTTCATCTTGATTCTTAAGAGTCTCTACCCTTAAGAATCACATTCTCGAAGATGAGGTATTTTAAGAATCTCAAGGTCATAAAGTAGGTATCCAATACCATCCTTTATTTTCCCAATGAAGCATCACTCCCAAGTGCTAGATTCCAGCATGCATGTAACCTTATTAAGGATATGCATTGTAGTCTCTACTACACATATGTACATGGAAACTAAGGGATAATTATGCTAAAATTCATCATTGATAAGATCATGTCACACATGATCCAATTGCATCTCCCTATATCTCTCTTGAGTTTAAGTTTATTAGGAGGATTGAGATAGAAATGATATTCATATCTCCATAAGGTATTCTTTGAATTTATCAAGCAGGTACTTGCTACCTAGATTTGATTAAATTCATTTTATCTTCCTTCAAACTTTGGTTCTAAACCAAAATTAATGAAATCGTTGAACATTTCAAAGGTTTCTTAGGTGAAGAGAAGAAATCTCATATCATACATAATCATCAACAGATATCACATATCCATAATGTTTACTTTGATATAGATGATCCGCATACATCAATATGTATGAGATTCTGAATACCTTGGAACCTTACACCTTTCTATAAGAAGGGTGTATTGGAAATTTTACTTTGAATACAATATTCATAAGTATGTAAGTTTTGAAATTTTAGACATTCTAAAGTTTCATCTCTTACTAGTCCATTGATCTCATCAACAGATATATGTCCAAAGCTTGATGCGAGATCATTGTCAATTGATCTTCATCCTTTAATTGATCTTATAAGGTTTAATTTCAATATTAGAAATGTTAATGAACCATTGATTAATTTTCTAATTTAGTGGAGTCCACTAGATTTTAGATTACTATCTGAAATATCTCCATCATAACTCTTTATGATAGATTTATTACAGAATTCATGTTTATTTCCAACATTTAGAAATAAACAATGAGAGTATTCTAATATCTAGGTCACAGAGACATTCTCTAAGACTAAGGGCTCTCCCACTGAAATTATGAAGTATATCAATCCAATAGAGATTGTTGCAACAATTGCATCAATATCCACGTGGATACCTATAAACCTTAAGATCAAATTTTCTAGTCTTCTAAAACATATGCAATCCATTGCAAGTGTAATCAGAAGATTGAGACACAAATATTTGACTTTATCTTATTTAATAAGCAAGTCAATATCAATGATTTATGTAGATTAATCTGATGCTCCATCCGAGTCCTTCTCTAAGGATTCTAGACAGACTTGATAGTCATACTATCAACACATCAACTTATTGCAGTATTGGCATTCATCCAACTCTTTGGATGTCATATGGAAGTCATAGAAGTAGGTCAACTCTTTGACTTTCCTTCTTACTCGGGTCCGACCCAAGCTTCTACTGCGCTCCCTTTATCTATAAACAACCATTGCTTAAGACTAAGGATCTCTTATGTTAAATTCAAAAGAATTCAATTGCATTTCAACATTTATACATGCTTCATTAAATTCATATAATATGAATACTATGAAGCATCATGAATGAATAGAGTATAGACAGTAGAATGATGACATTCATCATGTCTACATCCATCTAAACTCTTGAAATATTGGTTCAGGTAGGTATTCAAATATTTTGAATACATCATCTCTTATGGAGCCACCATTCTGCATGATGTAGAGAACCATGTCATTTATGATTAAATGTTGAGAGCACATATGTATGCCAGAATATCTTCATTGATTTTATAAGGAATAATTGACAATTGTGATCATCATTGACATGTTGCTTCCAAAGTACATCCGATGAGATCAAGACTATAGAGACATACAAACCCTAGGGTTGTAGTGCTATTATCTATTTAATTGTCATTCCTCATTAGTATGAGGAGACTTGCATATTGCAACCACATACATTATGTGTCCAACTGCAAGCACAATATCTGGATCATGAGTCCAATCCATGATATTTTACTGGTTATCATTGATAATATTGAGTGGGTTTAATGAAGAATTATCTGAAATAAGAAATCTGCATAAATTTATATATATATATATATATATATATATACACATTTTACTTTGATTTAGGAGTTTTTATATCAAAGTTGTCTTGCCTTGTCAACACTGAAAGTTCATTCCCTTAATCACTTTCAATGTAAGAGATATACTTACCATTATATCTCAACAAGATCTGGGATCTCCTTCCTTGTCTTTGTTACATCCCAATAATATGAGAATCTGCAACTCTGATAAAAGGAAGCGGGAACACATCCCGCCTTGCAAGTCCAATTTGCATCTCCCAATTCGGTCTTTAACACTCGGGCCCACCACCCCTAAGGCGATGTTGACCCGTCATTAATTGAACCAACCGTCAACAGGAATACAACTCACTATGCGCAATCCAATATCACCCCAATAATATGAGGATCCGATATTGAGGTCACTACGCATACGTCCTTACTCTTTCGATAAGCGAAGAGCCCGATTCAGATGCGCTTGCATACAGGAGCTGTCACTTCGGACAGGCATCTCCTACATACAATCCCTGGTGACGGAACCCTCCGCCTTGATGGGAGACCATGGATTTCACTTATGTGATCCTCCATATCATATTCAAATTCTAATTAAACATTATAAATCATATTCATTGTGATTAATTCTTTCAAGGGAAATAACATCTCTATTCATAATAGAGTGTTTTAAATTTAATTGGATTCCAATTAATCTAATCATATTAAATTAATGGTCCAATTAATATCCAACAAACATTTTATTGTTACTTGAATTATGGTATTATCTCAAATACGTATTATTTCGAATTTTAATAATTAGAAATACATCATGATTTCTTAAGCATTATACTAACCCTACCTGCTATCATTGCCATTACCGACGAGAGTGGGACGGACCACATACGTTGCAACCCGCAATCCCAATGCTTTCCAACAGACACCATATCCACCTCGGGAAAGGATAATGCAAAATAAATCACTTTGTACTTGAGATGATCATCGGTTCTTCAATCGAAATTATACCATATAATAATAATCAAAACAATTTTAATTAATAATTTAATGAGATTTGCTAAACAAATCCCAATTCCTATTTAGGCAACAAGTTTGTTAGAATGTAGATCATGTAGATCATGCAACCAATTAGTGATCTAGATCACATCTAATCAAATATTGGTTAAGGCAATGTCATTTAAGGAAATAATTATCATCAAATATTTCACGGATATTTATGCACAATTATTCCAGGAAATTAAACAATTTAATTTCACTAATTGATTAAATGACAATCACTAGGTTCTTGATTAGGAAAGTATTTCAGCAGTGACCATTACTTACTAAAAATACCATATCTCAATCAATTGAAATCCAAAGTAAGCAAAATAAATTTCTAAAGTTTGCTAATTTGATTTACAACAGAACCCACATGATTTGCATGCATTTCAAAGCATTTCAAATCCGCAATTAACATCTTAATCACGTCATGATCCGCAGTCCCCGAAACAGTGGATACATGTTCACTAAAATGAACATAACTAGAGCAAACGGAATTGAAATCACGCAAATTCAGATCCTACAGTTTCCTTATTTAATGGGGAAAAAAAATCTAATTATTATTTTCGTGTTTAAGCAAATTAAACAGTGCCGAAAATAACATCAAAACAGAGATGCGAAATTGAAATGCAAGAAAACTTTCGCAAGCCCCAACGAACCCATGTCGTCCTCGGTTTATGGATCGTATCCAAAACCACCGACCTGAGGCCCTGATACCAATTGAAGGATATGGTTAGATCCTCAAGCGCATCACGGAAGTGTGATCGTCGTATCGGATACGACGAAGAACGACTAGTCGTACTAGTTGTTTTAAGCAGCGGAAATTAAATTTTTTTCATGTGACGAAACCACATGATCCAAGAACATTTCTCAGATCGTTTCGTCTAGATCACAAACAATTATTAGGGTTACCTCTTGAAGCGTGTTTGTGATCAAGTCTCTAAATGAATAGACCTCCTGTCTCAAGTCCGGTCCAACGGAGGGGACGCTTGCGAGCACGGGGATGAATCGCGTGCTTCTCACAATCCATGTTGATGATTTAAGCGGCGGATCTCATGATCTTGACACACGAGATACGATGTCTTCTTCACCAGAAGGGCACTCCGAAGTAGACGAAGATCCATGAGCAAACCAGCGGACAACATAACGAAGATGCTGTGGCGATGGAGAACCTCTCTAAGGCATCCATGGTAGACGGCCATGAGAGGGAGAGAGAGAGGGCTGACGTCTAGAGAGAAAAGAGAGAGAGCAATATGCTTCTCAAGCATTGTGTGTAAAGAAGAGCAAAGGGGTGCCTCTCCTTTTATAATATTTTGGGATCCATGGATCTCAATCCATGGGACAACACAAATCCAATGGTCCTCATTGATTGTGTTTCCTTTAGTGGCTAAGATTTATGTTGGTAAAAACCAACAACAATTATTTGTTGTCTTTGAAATAAATGAAATATATTGAAAATCAATCAATATATTTCAATATAAATCAAAGCAACAAACATGGAATATCTTGGAAAAGAATCAAGCCTCCTTCCATGTATAGAGTGGACGGCCACCAATTTGGAGAGCCCAAATTGGTCATGCGCTCCATGTATGGAATGGATGCCTTTTCATTCCAATTATGTTTAGATCTTATATCTCCCACATATGCAGCAACCTTTATTGCAAATTATTCTACAAAAAAAATTCACAATTATTTTGTAGACATTGCAATCTTGCCATTAAAAAAATTGTGAATCATAATCACAACCCAAAATAAAATGTGAATTACATTTTCAATTAATTGTTCAATGTGAATCCAATTCACATTAACATTTAATTAACAAATGTAAATTACTACTAGCTCTCTCTTATATATTATAAATCACATTTATAATATATATGACTAATATGGATATTGCTATCCACATTTTTCATATCTATGATAATTAAATCACATTTAATCATTTTGGATCTCTATTCTCACGTGCCCAAATAATATGAATCGCATTCACATTATTTTCATCTTTGATAATTAAATCACATTTAATTATCTTAGATAACTCTCCTTATAATATGAATCATATTCACATTATTCATGATAATTAAGTCACATTTAATTATCCATGCTTGGATACATAATATCAACAATGAAATTATGCCAAACCCTTTCAAGGATAATGCGCTTTCTCCGCAGATACTTGGAGATAAGGATAGGGCGACTGTATTGTTCCACGTATAGTGACTTAGATATTGAGATCATATTTTAAATCCAGATCACGGCCTCCCATAGATGCTTCATTAAATCAAGACCGTAAATCTAATCTTCTCATTGAATCTGAATCACATTCAGATCAATGTCCAACATTTGGACTAAGATCAGATTACTTTTCTACTGAGAGGAGTCACTAAAATGCAGACCCGTTTCATCACTCCCTAGGAATGGAAGCGTCATGGTTATACAATCGTTTATGATCACATCACCCTCAAGTATTCACAATACCTGTACATCCTGCATACTGGAAGACTCAGATTAAACCTGAAGTATTGGATCAACTTCATACTGTCTACTTCATGGTTTTATCAGTAAGTTTCTCATTCGATCATTGGAAGTTGGTATCGATCATATACTTTCCAAAAGCATATATCATACCTAGGTCTTGATCATATACTTTCCAAAAGTATGTATCAAACCTACAAATTCAGTCAAGCTTCCAAAGCGAGATGACCATGCACAAAATTTGATTCTTCCTAATATCTCATGAGTGAGCTCATGTCTTCCGGTTCAGTAATGAACATGTATGATCCCTTTGAGAGATCGTATTACTCATATGCCCTCATATGCACACCAGCGCACCGGTGTATAGACCTTGGTTAGGTCATCAACCTATTTGTCTGCCAAATGTACATACTCATACATATAGTACCAGTTCTGCTTCCGGTCAGAGGATGTGTGCCTATATCATGACAGCATATGATATAGGACTTTGGTTATCTCGATCTCATTAAGTCAACTCTTTGACCTAACTAATCTGACACCTCCGAATCTCTATTCCTATGCAGAGGACCTGCATCAAGAGGTCGGTCAGATATCAGCCTTTAGAGATAAGGATTGCCATCTCCTACTCAGGCTGGAGATCATCTCTTAACAATCATTCTCTACTGATCAGGGAATGATATTTGCAATAACATTTATTGCATAATGGCTCGCCATGGGCTTGCATGTCCAATAGTTACCAATCTTGTTATGGAGAACAACACTGGAATGCAGTGAAGAACATGTTAATATATCTAAGGGAGACACAAAATTACATCTTGGCCTATGGAGATGGTAATCTTCAAGTATTGGGATATACAGATTCAGACTTCCTCTCGAATATTGATGATCGAAAGTCGACACCAGGGTTTATGTTCCTAGTGAACGGTGGTGCTATGAGATGGAGAATCAAGAAGTAGGACACTAATGCAGATTCGACAACAGAAACTAAATACATTGCAAGATCAGATATTGCAAAAGGAGGCGGTGTGTTTGTGTAAGTTCATCCTGGAACTTGGCATAGTTTCCTCCGATACTCCCACCTGTTACTCTGCGATAACACAGGCTCCAATGCCTAGGCGAAGGAACCCAGATGGCATCAAAATAGCAAGCACGTGAAAAGGAAATACCACATCAGTCAGGAGATTCAAAAGCATGGTGACATCATCATCACCAAAGAGGCCTCTATTGACAACGTTGTTGATCCTCTTACCAAACCTCTGATATAGAAAGTTTCGACCAGCATGTAATGAATATGGGTTTAATGATTGTACCTTAATGGTTCTGAGGGCAAGTGGGAGATTGTTAGCCATGTGAGCCTGAGGCGAACCATTCTTACAATAAATTTTATTGTAATATATGATTTATCAATAAAAGATATTGATTGTTTCACCCCCTTCTTGAGATTAAATGAATAAATGCACTATAAGGTCCCTCTGTGCAATTAGGGTTATGTACCATGGTCATCTTAATGATCATACAACTGTTGATTCATTTATTAAATCATAGAGGCTGGTATTTGGATGAATATCTAAGTAGTTATATTGAGGACTCATAAAGCACCGTCAAATGATTATTAATAGATTTGCTCTAGCCTGAGTAGATGATGTCAATCCTTTCTTATTAGGCTGATATCTGACCGATCTCTTGATGCAGGTCCTCTACACGAGAATAGGTATTCAAAGGTGTCAGATTAGTTAGGTCAAAGGGTTGTCTAAACAAGATAGAGATAACCAAAATCCTATGTCGAATGCTGTCAAGATATAGGCATACATCCTCTGACTAGAGATATATGTGTTCCTATATGTCTGAGTGTGTACATTTGGCAAAACAATAGGTTGATGACCAAACCAAGGTCAGGGCATATGAGTAATACGATCTCTCAAAGAAATCAAATAGATTCACTTGCAAACCAGAAGATATGAGCTCACTCATGAGGTATTGGGACCGATCAAATTCCATGCATAGTCATCATGCTTTGGAAGCATGACAAGAATTTGAAAGTATGATATATGCTTTGGTAAAACATATGATCGTTACCGACTCCCAATGACCAAGATTTAGAAACTTCATGACGAAACCCTAAAGATGATAGTGTAAAATTGATCTATATCATCGAGTTTATCATAGGTCTTTCAATATGCATGATGTATAGGTATTAAGAATACCTAAGGGTGATGTTATCATAAATTATTGTATAACCATGACACTTCCATTACAAGGGAGTGATGAAAAAGGTTTGGATTTTAGCGACTCCTCTCAGTAGAGAAGTAATCTGATCCTGGTCCAAGTGTTGGACATTGATCTGAATGAGATTCAGATGTAATGAGAAGATTATATTTGCGGTCTTGATTTAATAAAGCATCTATGAGAGGTCCATGAGATCTGGATTTGAGATTTGATCTCAATAACCAAGTCACTATATGTGGAACACACAAACACCCTATCCTTATCTCCATGTATCTCTAGAAAAAGTGCATTATTCTTGAAAGGGTTCCAGAATAATTCCATAGTTGAATTATATCTAAGAAATGGTAAATGGATAATTAAATGATTTAATTATCATGAATAATGTGAATTTGATTCACATTATTGGAATTCATTATTGGAATTCATGAGAATGACTATCCAATGTAATTAAATGTGATTCAATTATTATGGATAAGAAAATTGTAGATAACATTATCCAAATTATTCATAATATATTGTAAATGTGATTTATAATGCATTAGAGAGAGCTTATTATGATTTATATTTGTTGATTAATTATTTATGTGAATTGGATTCACATTGGATAATTAATTGAAATGTAGATCACATTTTATTTTGGGTTATGAATGTTATTCACATATGTCCAATTTGAAGACTGCAATATTCACAAAATAATTATGAATTATTTTGGTAGAAAAATTTTCAACAATTGTTGTTTTGGAGATACATGGAATAATGTAATCTAAGATATTACATGGAGATTGTCCCCTTCCTAATAGGGGAGGGGGACGACCACCAATTCCTATTAGGAAAAGGTGGTCGTCCACTCAACCATTATGGAAGGAGGCAATCACCTTTCTAGTATCTCCAATTTGATTTATTCAATTTTAGGATTAAATCATATTGATTTATCAATACATATTTAATCTAAATTAAATTAAGTTTTCTTGTTGAAAGAAGCACAAATCAATCTCATCCATTAATTTTGTGAAGTCCATAGATTGTGATCCATGGACTCCCAAAACCCTATATAAGATGAGGCACCCCTTGCTCTTCTAATTTGCAACAACAATGCTTGGAACATCAAGCTCTCTCCCTCCTTTCATTCTCACACCCTCTCCCTCTCTCTCCCCTGGATGGCTGTCCACCTAAACCACAGAGGGAAGAAGCCGTCGTCGTCGCTTCGTCGTTGTGTTGTCACCACGATTGACCTTTGTTATCCGTCTTCTTTGGTGCATTTTTCTCGTGAAGAATATGTATGATCTCATGCGATGAGATCAAAAGTTCTCTTTCTTGGATCAATAACTTAGATTGCGGGAAGCACGCGATCCATCTTCACTCTCGCATGCGTCTCCTCCATGCAATGAGAGGTATTCCTTTATCTATTATGTGTTTTAGTTGAAACAATCCAAGAAATGTTCTGGGATAATGTTGTTTTATCGCATGAAAATTTTAAATTCCGCTGCATCGAACGACTAGTGTCACTAGTTGTTCTTGATCGTATACGATATGATCCTCACGCTTCTTTGATGCGCTTAATGTTATTCCTTATACTTCACAAGAATGATATGGGATTTCCTCCAATGATTGGGGATTTCCATGTCAAGGACCATGAAATAACCTTGTAGTCTTGTCCCTTAATTGAGATAACCACATTCTTAACTTCTCCCTTACATCTCTTAATTGATTTGTCTATAAATTGAAGTAATACTTATGATTTCTAAAGTGGTCCTAATACAATTTTTTTATAAAATGCTAGAGGTAAAAGATTGATAGAAAAATTGTTATCTCGGAGATTGCATGCAAATGCAATGCAAGTGATATGACTCTCCATATAATGAGCACCCATATCTCTCTTTTTCATAGGTAATTTGTGATTCTTGAGACAGTAGGTAGTGGCTATAGATAAGATGTGAATCTTCACAAATTGGTATGGTTTCTTCTCGCTAAACCTAGTAGGTGTGCATCTCACCTTCAGATACTTCTGAAATGCAATTGTTAGCCACGTAATCCTCAAATGTTACTTTAACCATGATGTTTTCCTTACAAACCATGCCATGTCCAGGTCATCCTTTGGGACTTTTTAATGTGTTTTCCCATCGTGAGAGCACAAAGGAAAGCGATTATGTCAAGTGAAACAGAAGAAGTCCGAATCAAAAACATCATCCATTACATTATAAGAAACATAATTCTTCAAAGAAGAATTATTTTCATACAACTTGAAATTATAAATAAAGTAATCTACAACAAATTGTGGGATAGATATTACAAGTATATTCTCCACAATTGGAGGTTCAAGGTCCTCTGTGGACTAAGAAATGTATGCTACTGAGTAGGTAGTCTCGTATGCTACTGAGATCTCTACTAAATATGATGCCTCTCATGCTTGTCCTCTAAAGACTCCTTAGGTCGAGCTCCAGAGGTGATCCTCTTTGTATCCCTTACTCGATGAGGTATAAATACGGTGCCTCTGCTCTAGAATATCATATGATAATCATCATCGTACGAAAGAATCTCATGCTCTGATCTAAGTATCTGAGTAGTACACTTGACCCATGTGTTGTTGTGATTGAGACTTGTTCATGCTATTTGGGTTAGCCTAAACTTGGCGGGAATGGAGGTATGTGGAGCCGTCTAATTGCCTTGCCATCTGGGACAAGCAGTTGATGTCCACTCGCATGTCTTAAATCTCATTTTTGTAGGAATGGAGCTCATTAATAATCTGATATTATAAATCAGTGGGTGCTGAAGAAGCGTTATTCTATTGAGAAGAGTGATATTCTGAGGAGTGGCCCTAATAGATGTGATACTATCGTTGGTGTTGCTGGTGCCAGGAGTGATGCTCGTAATATGGAGCATGTTGTCCCCACTGGTAATTACCATGGTGGTTATATTGTTATTGATATTGTTGCCTCTGCTAGGGCAGATAAGAGCTCGGGTTGTGATGCGAGGGATGTGGTGTAGAGCTGAATATGGTATTGTAGAAGGTTGGGGGACGCTAGTTAAACTGTCAGTCCCCTGTCTTTTCCCTGCCAAATGGCATCCTATGTGTACCGTTGATGAATTGCCATTCATGCACATTTATTCATTCATTTTAAGCTTTAATCACAGATAAATGCATGTAAATATCAATAATATACCTAAGTTAACCCATGTATATAGATCTATATAATACATATAAATACATGTATTTAAACCATATAATGAAGGAATAAATAAAAGAAAAGAAAAGTAAGGGAGTGTCCTCGATATTGACTGACAAGGAATAAAGTAGGGGGAGATATGGCATAAAAAACATAAAAACAAGCAATAAAACCCTAATTCTTTTATCAATATATTGATTTTGGGACCATTTTATTATTTATTATTCATACATCAAATCAATAAACTCTAAAAATGAAACTTGTAGCTAAAAATATAAATACAAATAAATAATTTATTTCATGTAGAAAAAATGCATAGTGTGTCCAAGACACGTAGAATAAGCCGCAAAGAAAACTTCTCAAACTTTTATCTTCTCCATAAAATCTCAAAATGCACCAAGATCATTTTAATTGTATATAACTTTTAATAAGCTATTTTATTAAGGTGGCTTCATTTTATTCAAAGTTAATAAGTAGAAGTTGGCTTTTGGGCCTTTATTGTGCAATATACCTATATATTTTATTCTTTACTTTTTTAACACTCTGTTATTTATATAAATTTTTAAATAATACTTGAAATATTTATACATAATAAAAAATAAAAATCATTAAAAATAAGCTAAAATTAATTAATGTATTTTACTATATAAGTGAATATACCTCTTAAGTACTATATCATATGTCTACGTATTTATTTAACTACATAAATGACTTTAGAAAAATAAGAGAAATATGTACATGTTTATTCAAATAGAATGTAAATATTAATTCAAGTAAATAAAATAAAAAATTATAAATTGCAAAATAAAAATAAAACATGGTATATGTAAGTATTTATACTTATAAATTACATGAAAATATCAAAACATAACAAATAACATGATATGGATAAATAAAAATCACCAAAAAACAACTTATATATTTGTAACATGTTTCATGTTTTAAATTTTAAAATAAAATAATTTTATATTTTAATTTCATTATTCTTTCATTTATTCTCCTAGTTTGTTGTTTAACGCCTAGGAGGTACTGACATGGATCAATCTTGTGCCTCATAATGTTGACTTAAGGTCAGTAGCCCGCCTCTTCTATACGACTTGTCAGAATTGTCAGTCAACTGACTTCTCCCTTTTTTCACATGATCTCCAATTCCCATTTGGACCCGATTTCATTTTGAAATATGGAGATCGAATGACCTACCTACCACATATCTTTTGGAGGTGATTTTAGTGTGTCTAATCAATTGAAAACCTAGCTCACTTTTTCACCTTTTCCAGTCAGCTCAAAATAAGCCTCGACCTTTTCCGTCGTTCTCTTGATCACTCATTGTCCCCACTAACCCTCTCAAACTCTTGGAGCTCTTCACCTTAATGACAGGAAAGTCAGATGCTGGTCATTATGCGAGGACGAAAGAGGAGAGCGTGCATCCACCTTTCACTGGAATTACCTCTATTGAGGCTCAGCTCCCTGATCTTCGACAGTGGTGATGTTGAACTGGGAATTACAAGATTTAGTAATGTGTGTTCATGTTTCAACCTTAAAAATCCCTCAACAAAAATAATTTGTTTTACATTTTTTATTCACAAATCAAGGCAACAAACTAAAAAGAAGAATGTACGTAAGCACGAGAACTATGGCTGTTATACCTGTATAGCATACAAGATCGAATGTAGGGAGGTTACGAAATTCTTGAGGGTTATTTACTTCAATAAAAAATCAATGAACAGAAGAAAGGAATTCTATGAACACTACTCTTGGCTTATGTATTTTTTAGCTTTTATGGAATTTTCATTTACATTTTTTACTTGGTTTTTTATTTTATATTTTTCTAAGTATTTTAAATTTTGCAATTTTTTAATGTTTTTCAAATACAAGAAAATGGAATGAAATAAAAGAAATAAAGAGAAAATACGAAAACAACAACATTTTGAATTTTGAGAATATTGGACAAAAAACATAAACTTTATATAAAAGTTTTTGGGGTTTTGACATTTTAAATGTTTTTTTTGTAATTTTTACAAAATTCTAAGATTTTTTAAGGCTTTTAAATAAATCAAAAATAGATAAAATGATAAAGAGAAATAAATGCGCATGGTTTTGGATTTTTAAAATAGAAGATCAATAAAAAATGAATGAAATGCAACCAAACAGAAAGAGGAATTATTATATTTTTTCAGAAAGCAATGTTGTAAACTTTTTTCGATCTTCTGTAATTTAAAATGGATTTTTTATGTCATTGAATGTTTCCTTATTTTAGAAGAGGAATTTCTATACCAAAATGGTGAAGTAATTGAAGCAAATAAGATTAAACAAACAATATTTTTTTTATGATTTTTCAAAAGTCTTTTATATTTTTAGTTTATTTTTAAATACAGACAAGTAATATTTTTGTAGTTTTTGAATTATTAAAAATAATAAATTAATATGAATGAAGAAAAATTGTTGATGCAAGATTTAATTAACATGAAGAAAACATGATTTTTGTGGACTTTTTAGAGATGTTTTGCTATTTTTTATTTCAATTTTGCATGTGAAATAATATGCATATGCACATGAGTATGGATGCAAAGAATACTTGTTTAAAGACTAAAGAATAAAATAGTAAATACATGTGGGACAAATGAGCAAAAAGTCAAATGATACGTGTGCAGGGGCATGTGAGTCGTGTTGGATTGGACTCAATTGCAAATATTTTAATTTCGTGGGTTGAATAATAACAAATAAAACATAGACTTTTATTACAATTTTCACCAAATAACATATGTAGGACACAATCTAAGTTCAAATTGGATTCAAATGTAATTAAATTAAAGAGAGGGAAAGAGAATGCAAATGTTCAAAATGTGACAGGTAAACACATGTCCTTACATGACTTATTTTAAAAATAAAAAAAACCGGTAAGGGTAACGACAAACTTTTCAACTTGGACTAACAAATGGGTGAGATGTATTGCTCTTATCTGGTGGCTAAGGACAAATCTTGTATGGATGACATCTAATCGAAATCTCGACCTATGGTAGAATTTTGGGGCTAAGGATGAATCTTGTATGGATGACATCAAGATCGAAGTCTTCTTCACTCTTAGGTGCACTCCACAATCCTGTAATGCAGAGCTCATGCTCGGATGTTGGTCTCCGGTCAAGTGATTATGCATATAACCAAATAAATGAGGGCAATGGGTAACCTCCAGTTGGGGAGATCAGAGAAGAGGCCAAATCTCATATCTACATCGAACTAAGTTGATCAGGATGCATGGGATGACGAAGAACAAGATGGTGACCATAGTCGATGGGTTGAAGTGGAATATAAGTAATCGGGGCACCTCTGATCTTGCAGACCGGAGGAAGAAGGTGGGAGATCTAATTTACTAATATCAGAGTAAAACTTAAGGATTAAAAGATAGAAATGAAACCTATAATGCTGCAAATTACCCTACGATGGATGACAGAAAGTGATTCATCCCCGATCTGCTGTGACGACGGAGAGGCGAAACACATGACCGAAGTCTTCGACAGTGTTGTTGAATCACATCCAACACTCAAATCCGAGCACTCCCAATTGTCGAGAAGGGGCTCTGTCGCAGACTCTCACACTCACCACTCAATCTTGGGCCAAGAATTTGCAGAAAAAGATGGATCAAATGTATGCAGACGTTGAATGGAAAATATATATAGAAGTGAAGTCTGGTGAGATTTTGAATTCCAAAGGATAGTGGATCGAGGCATAATCAGATGATCTAAAAAGATGGCGAGGTTTGCATTTGTTAGGGATGAACTTCTAGAGAAGGAATCATGGAGTGTTTGTGCTCATCGCGTGGGGGGAAATTGAGAGAAGAGCGGTTGGTGCATGGAAGGGTGGAATACATGCGGTGGACTAGGAAGTTGACCCATATCAATAAACCCGGGATCCAGGTTGACTAACTAGGACCTGTGTTGGAAAGACAAAATAGGGAAAAAATATAAAAATCAATGAAAAAGTTAAATAAATTAGGGAAAAATCTTAAATGATTTTAAATAATTAAATAATGTAAATACAAAATGTTAAGGATTAAATGTAGTTAATTTAGCTGATTTTAACTAATTAAATAAGATATATAAATGGGTGAAAATAAATACAATGTGTTATTTATAGGTATGTATGATACACACAATACTATGATTTTTAATTACTTGTTTTTATTAAAAAAATATAAACTAATATTTTATTTACTTACAATAATATATATATATATTAAGATTTTTAGAAATTAAATTATTAGGAATATTTACACTATATATATGGTGATACACATACACTATATACATGATTCTATTTTTATTTATTTTAAATTTGTTAATTTTTATTTATATTTTAACTAAGTCAAATACAATTTTTACAATTAACTAAAAATAAAATATATACAAATATGTACTAGAAAATAAATAAATAATGTACACAGTATACATAGGTATTATATATAATAATACCCTAAATAGCCACATTTCACATCTTAACTCTGATTTTTATTAAACCACTTCCTTTTTGAAGATTATTTAATTTGGAGTGCAATGAAAGTGAATTTTAAGAATTTTTAGTTTTTTGGAGAAGTTATTGATCTTACAAGTTGATCTTTGTGGCTTTTTTAGTGTTGTAATTTACACAATATACACTGTTTATTCTTGTAGTTATTTTATTATTTACAATGATTCTTATGCATAATGTTCATGATGAAAACAATTGTATTTGAATTGAATTTAAGTATAAATAAATTAGTGAAAAGAATATGTATTATATACAATAATATACAAGTGATGAATGTACATAAAGCATGATCAATTTTCTTGTATTTTTGGTATTTAGGCGTTTTCTCTCCCTACTTTATTCCCTGTGATCAGGTAAAGTCTTGACCTTCTCTAAGGGTCATAGTCAACATGTATCTATTATATATATACAGTCTTTGATTTAATTTATTTTAGGTTAAATAATGATAAGTATACGATAATTACATAAAATTAGAGTTAGTAAAAGAATAGTTTACTGATAGTTTAAGGTGTTTTATAAGGGATTCTAAGTTAAAATAAATGAATAATAATGATGAAATGTAGATTCATTATCCTCCCATGATTTACCTTTGCTAGTCCCTTAGTAAACACTAATTTGAAGAATAAGTGACTAAAAAAACTGAATAAAGGCGAAATACAAAAATTAGAATAATATTGAGTATTAAACTTATCTTCTTAAAATAAATTATGGAGCTCGGTCAGACCTTTGAATTATTAGTTTGGGTGGACCCTTACTGGGGAAACAGACTTGACACTCAACAACCTCTAGAAATCACATAACTCTGCTCAAGTCCCCTCAGTAGTCAGGTCGGAATAAATAAACTCATGTGCAAACCCTTATGACTATGAATCTTTCTTGTGCAGTGTAAGTGATATGTAGCTATCCTTGGCTGAAGCGGTAAAAGTCAGTCTTCTCGATCATGGCAACCTTAATTCCCCTATCCAATAACTCTTTCCTCGAGAAGTGGGGTATTCCCTTCTACGTTCAAGTACAACCTGCTCAAGAAGAGGGGATGGAGAGAAGAATAGATGGTAGACAGTGTAGATACCTATCCTAGGATGCCTAGACAATGTAGCCAAGTGATCCAGTTGCACGCTTACAAATATCTGACTTTGAAGCTCAACCTTTCTTATTTACTATGCATCTATATAAATACTCCAGTAGGCATTTTATTTTTCAATCAGGCCTATCCACTTTTTTGGAGTTTTTGATTTTGCAATTTTTTATACAAATGCGCAGCATGTATATAAGGAGTTTTTCCTCTTGAGCCAGTAGACTATCTCTCTTTTGATGCACTATTGCAACCCACAACATTCTATTGTTAGACCTCATCGCTATTGGACTAGGTTGGGGTATAATGGCCACAAATGTGTGACTTCCGATGTTTCCATTAGCTTGTGTCTCATGCTGCAAATCTAACCCTATATCACCTCAACTATGGTCATCAAAGTGTAATGATAGGTGTGTAAGCTAGGTCATTATCAATAAGAGTCATGTGCATGCTCTGAAGATTGTACTTAGGTAGTCAAGATGACACTGAACTAAGTCTTGTGGTTCCCAAAGAATTATGTCTATAGACATGAAGAATCTCAATTACATTTTCTATAAGGTTCCTCTGAAATTAAGTGGATTAAGATCCAACCAAAGCACCATTCATCAACTTTATTCCAGACTAGTGTAAGTGTCAATATCATTTCAAAAATTGCAAATGAAAATGCAAGAAATATAAATAAAATTAATTTTTTAAGGAAATAAAAGAGCAATCTTTTTGAAAAGTTTTCAAAGAATTTCGCAATTTTTTATGGATTTTTAACATTTTTTTGAAAGAAAGAAAATGGTTAGTAAATTGAATGTATTTATAAGAAATATATACAAGTATATACACAAGGATTATACAAATTTTATACAATATTTTAAAAGACAATTTTATGAACAAGTTTTAAGTACGACTTTCATAAAAGAATTTTATATACAACAAAGACTTTTATTTACAAGAAGACAATTGATTAAGGTTTTGATACATACGTGGATTTTACAAATATATATACATCCCATAATCTATATCCCACAAGACAAAATAATTTTACAAATATTTTACAAACTTTTTTTCAAAATATTTTACAAAAGATTTTACAAACATTTTTCAAAATATTTTTCAAAGATTTTTTTAAAAGTTTTATAACTTTTTTGCAAACTATTTTACAATCACTTTTACCAATCATTTTACAAACAATTTTACAAACGGGTTTTTGCAATCATTTTTCTTTCAAACATTTTACAAATATTTTGTACAATATACATAGTTTTGATAAAAACAATTCACAAACATTCACAAACAAATCATTTTTAAAAATAATTTTGTAGAGATTTGTACAAAAATAGCTTTACAAAAAAATTACGAACTGTTTACAAACCATTTTACATTTTTTTCCAAAATATTTTACAAAACAATTTTTGCAAACATTTTACAAAAGTTTTTTACAAATCACTTTTCAAAACAATTTTTTTGATATAGTAAAAGAATACGAGTTATGGCTAAACTATATATATAATATATTCGACAACCCCTTATACTTAGCTTAAACAATGTCCTCATAGTGACTAAAGAGCTAAAAAGGAAGAAATAAATCGTGCTAAGTATAGAAAAAGAAAAGACTCCTATACAACAATGACTCAAAGAGTACACGAAGAGAATAGAATTCAGTAATCCTCCTATACTTAGGATCAACTAATCCTAAGTATAGAAGACTGTACAAACAGGGAAAACTCAGGAAAAGAATGAACAAACTCAATGACTCAACTCATCCTCCCCTATACTCAGGGTAAAAGATCCCTAACTATAGAAAAATAATATCAACAAGTTGAAGGACAAGTGAGAGAATAAGAGAAATGAAAGAAAATAAAAACTTGAAAGAGACAGAATGAACAACATCACTCCCCCTATACATAGGGTAAAGGATACCTAAGTATAAGTAACAACAAGAGCGATGAAAGAGAAAGAAAATGGAAAAACTCAAATCATTCACCTCCCTTATACATAGGATAGAATACATCCTACGTGTACCACACACACACATAGAAAAGTGGTGAACGATAAAGACAGAAGAAGATAGAATAAATGAAAGGATGTATACAAAAGATAATCAGCTCATGTAGCAAACGTAGAAGATGTCAAAAAGTTATCGTTTGATACTACAAATATGGAATTAAGTACGGAGAGGGATGTATCATGATCAAGATATGTCTTCAAAAGCTGTCTGTTCACAACAAATGGTTGTGCGTTAGATGACAACGTAGATATGACAATACTACCATTGTCACGCATCTCTCCCAATGAATGATCCTGACCATTTTCTTTTTAACTTGCTGGGAAAAAAATTCAATTTTGCATCAAACAACCAAACTTTATGATTGGGGTGAAAGTCTTATAACTAATATGTCTATCATTCCAACGCTTGACTTTCTCTTTATACATGAGTGAGTTGTCCTATGCAAAATTTCGAAATTCTAGTAATCTGTTCATATGCAACTTCCTATTCTATCCTACTTTCTCATAATCCAAAGTGCATATACGAAAAGCCTGTAATGATTTGTGATTTACTTTAACTGGAAAGTGGCAAGGCTTTCCATAAACCAATCTGTAGTAAGACATACCCAATGACGACTTGTATGCCAACCGACTAGCCCATAGAACTGAGTCAAGCATCTAGGACTAGTTCTATCGATATGGAGTACAAGTTCCTCCAATATCCTCTTTATCTCCCTATTTGAAATCTCAGCTAAGTAGCTAGTCTGTGGGTGGTAAGGATACACAACTCCAGGCTCAATGGCATACTCCTTTACAAGATTCTTGACCACTCGATTAATGAAATGTCTTCGCCTATCTGAAATGAGTATCTTGGGAATCCTGAATTGTGTAATAACGTGGTCTTTAAGGAAGGAACGAACTGTTCAACTATTTGTGGTTCATGTGGGTATAGTCTCCACCCAACGACTAATATAATCCACTGCAAGCAAGATGTACTAAAATTCCCAGACTGAATGTAAATGGACCCAAGATGTTTATGCCCCATGAATCAAAAACATATAACATATAGAAATATCATAGGGGCATGACATCTAATCCGTCTGCTAGCACGTGGTGTAATTTGTACTCGTTGTAATACGGGTACTCAACGAATCATTCAGAACTGAGGAAAGATCTCCGTGAAGAGTGTCTCAGCTTTAATTTATATCCCGAGCAAGTCCGAGGTCGAACACAGGGAGGGAAAGGAACAACTTTGGGTTAATTCAAAAACTTAGGTTCAGATTTCCAATGCGGATTTTTGTCTAATTTTTAGTTCGAAGTGAATGCGAATGCAAGATGCGGGTGAATTAGGTTAATAAGAAAACACACAACTTAGCCAAATTAATTTTAATATGAAATTAGTCCAATTTAACAAAATTATATTTTCTTAATATCCTAATTCAGAGATTAATGCAAGACACTTTTTTGGAATTTTATGGGCTAAAATGCAACAAAGAAAAATGCACATTTTTATGGGTTTTTATGCAATTTTCACACAAACATAATGGAAAATTATGAAAATTTTCTAGAATTAAAATATGATGCAAGGATGGTACAATAATTTTTTTTGAATTTTAAGACAAAATATGAATTTTTCATGGATTTATTAATGGAAACATAGTGATAGTGAGTAATAAATCCTAATAAATCCACAATATCAATTTCTCTAGAGTGCAAATTATCTCAAGAAGGTATTTAAACAAACAATCTAAGAGAGTTGAAATTTCACAAAAATATCATATGTGGCTTTAATTAGAAATCGTTTACTAAAATCATTCTATAATTTATTTGATACACATGACAACTCCAATTAAGATGAAATTTTGATAGTAATTCAAACACATTTCAAGTTGTCATTTTTAGTTTTTTAGGAGGTTTTGGAGCAACGTGAGTTAGATATGACTTTATGATCGCATACCAGATAAAATATGAAATTTTTCACTAAAACATTTTTAGTTAATTACCCATAACTCTCAAAAATAAAAATAAATAGCCAATTGTAGACAATTAGTTGTTACACATCATGACATTTTTAATTAAATAAAACGATGCAATATTAAAGTCCAAATTAACATTAAAACACAGGGGTATCAATGCAATTTCAGAATAGAACTTAAACAATTCAAATTGTGCACAAGGGCACTTTTGAAATTAAGAATACATACATGGAAAACATTGAAATTTTTACAACATAAAAATAAAATAAAGAAATGACCTTCTCCTTTGTTTGCATGCGGCTTGGGCTCGACAACGGGCAGATGCTGCGGGTGGTCGTGGTCTGGGCAGTAACTGTGTGAGGAGGAAGAATGATGACTACCAGCGGGCCATGTGAGTTGAGGTGTGGGGCGTGGCTGAGCTACGCGCGATGGTGATTGTCACGGTGGAGTAGGGCTGTAGGTGGCGAGCGGTCGTGCCGCAGGGGAGGTGCAGCTACGGGTGGCCGGAGTTGGAGGGTTGCTTACGCGTACAGGGGGTTGTGGTGCCAGGGGCTACGGGAGATGGCTGGGGCACGTGGCACATCAGGGATGCATGCGATGGCGATCGCCGCAACAGAGTGGGGCTACATGTGGCGAGTAGGAGGGCCAGCGGCGGGGGCAGTGGTTGCGTCCCTGCATCTTTTTTATTTTTTTGAACTTTTTTTTGTTGTGATTTTAATTTTTTAATTTTTTTGTTTTCTTAATCAAGGAATAAACACAAGATGAACATATTTGCTGGTGAATGTGGTGGAGCTTATAGATGATGATATGGTGGTGATATCAAAATGTTTGTCTGATGAAATAAGGAAACAAAATGTGACATAAAATAAATAATAAGCAACATGAGAGAGACAACTTACCTAATGTTCGACTGATTTGCGGAGCAGCTACATTGGACTCCTATCGTGGCCTCGAGCATTTGGCAGAGCATGCGAGGCTACGCAGTGACCTAGAGGAAACTGTGACGTGGAGTGGAACTCCGCGGATCTCACCTGAAAGGTGGTTTCGCGTCGTATCAGGGTGGAACACTATCACTGATCTACCTCGATGGACTCTCTCCTTTTTCTATAAGAATGACGGATATGGAAGAGAAAGGAAGGTTAGAAAGGTGGTGTAGTTGAATGGTAGGTTAGATTATTTGTAGAGTTGAATGGAGGTTAAATGGAGAATATGGAGTTGAATGGGAGGTTAGATGAAGAATATGGGATGGAATGAGAGTTGCTGATAAAATGAAAAGAAGAGGGAAGTTAGTGTAGAGAAATGGGAAAAAAAGAAATAAAAGAAAAAAATTGGCCACCAAAATGCAATAACATAAAAGAAGAAAAAGAGTGTAGAATTTACAAAAGTAAGTCCACAATATGTACATTTTTATACTTTTCTAATTTTAATTTTTTGTATTTTTAATAAAAGTTATTTTGAACATAAAAAATAAAATACTAGAAATAAAACATAACACAATTTTTTTGGATTTTTATTTATTAAAAAAAATAAAAATCAAGAAAGAATGAATATTTACATAATATACAATGTAAATCTAGGTCCCAAAACTAAAAGTTTTCAAACGAGCTCCGATATTAATGAAAATACTTTCATTAGATAGACAATTTTCTAAATTAAAATTTAAAAGTGAGTTCGGTGAATTTGGACTTTATACGGACCAGGAATTGGGCCGAGAAGTTGGACTTTACGGATTTTTTCTTTGGGATCTAGGAGTATTTATTTGAGGAGAAATTTGTTTTGTATTTTTCCAATTTCTATACATTTTCATAAACAAAACATAAAAAGAATTAGCCAAAAAGGAGTTGAAATGAATTTATTAAAAATACATGATGTTTTGGGCTATTTCTTAGTGAAAAACTCCTTTATTTTGCGACTTTTATTATTAATATATAACGTACAATATAATATACAATAATTAATGTATTTTATTTACAAGAGTTATTTTATTAACTTATTTATTTTATGAACGTTTATTTGAGAATTTACTTGGGAATTTTTCTGAGATCAAGATATTGAGATGATTAATCGTGGATTCATCACCCCCCTATACTAAAACTTTGCTAGTCCTCGAGCAAATAAAGAATGAGTTTGATTAAACTCTGACTGTGCATGTGAATACAAGACTTGATCCGTTCAACTCTCGATTTTAGAGATCCTAAAATTCTAAGCTGAACCAAGCTCTAGTTAAAAGGTATTCAATTTCCCTAATCACCGGACTCTCTGTATACATATATAGTAGGGATATGACATTAAGTGTTGACTACAATCACAAGAGTAGAGTCGCAACGTCACCCAAGGTTCCCGTCCAAGAGACTCTCCTAAGAACCCAACCCTCAACACTGAGGAATAAACCATTTCTTGCATCCAATCCACTGTCTCTTTAGTTGCTAGTCCTAAAAGTGTAGATGGAAGGCCAATTGATGGAGGGCATAGGATTATGTCATTTCTTCTTCCCTCTCATCGGAACAAGGATCCTCTCGAGTGCCTTATTAACTCTACACATGTATTTTTTGGGTTGTTGATCAGTGTCCATCAAGAGATGTTGGAGTCATCTGCACTTGTTCTCCTGGGAGTACACTGGGATGTGCCTTTTTTGAGTACCTAATATACCTTCTACAACCAGACTTGTAGCATTTACGATGCAAAGAATTTTTTTGGTGCTAGCCCAACTCTTGGTCCTAATAGTGGTGGTCCAAGTGGACACTTTGAAATGGTTGGGAGCACTCGCCTTTGGTGGAAGCTCTTTGATATTTACCTTTGTATGGTGAGAGCTTCTATTTCAACATTGATATTTCTTTGCTTTGCTTTGCTTTTTGGCTAGCTCCAGTGCTTCTACCAAGAGCTGAAACACACTGATCAACAATTTTTTTAGACTTCATCACACCTTTGCACATAGGTAAATGTCAAGAGATAATACAAGAACCATGTTCTCATACTACTAAAGGTGCTGACATTCAGGTTTCACTAAGCCTTCATTGATTTTATCCCATCCTCGAGCATCATCAAATCAAGTCCAAACTCAAGTCCCTCATCCCAGTTCCTCAAGTGATATTTCAACTCATCTCATCATAACTGCAGTCGTGTATGTGGAGTGCTGATCATATTCTTAAGGTATAGACGAAGCTTGCAATATAGCACACAAATCTTTCAAGCAAGGGGAATAAGAATAATTAAGTCAAAGACCCTAATAACTAAGGCTGGTTAACTCAAAATCTCAAGATCTCATAACCCAAGTGTTTTTGATCTTCAGTAATCTTGTGTGAATGTGAACATGTCAGGGATTAAACGAACTCAATAGTTAGGTTTCTTTGTGATTTTTATTTTTGTGACTTTTTTTGAAAAACAAAGGAAAAGATGACAGATGTTTTTTTAGAAAAAGTTTTATTTTCAAAAGTTTTTTTTTGAAAAAGACACATATTTTTTATTTTTTTGGGTTTTTTTGAAGCAAATAAGGGAAAAGGAGAAGCTTTTTTATTTTGAAAAGTTTTTTTTCGAAAATGTTTTTTGGAAAATATTTTTTTGTTTTGAAAATAAAAGAGGAAGAGAATTTTTTTAAAAAGTTTTTTCAAGAAAACTCTTTTTTGAAAATATTTTTTATTTTTTCAAAAAATGTATTTTTGAAACAATGGTTTTTTTGTGTTTTTTATTATACCTCTTATTTACAACAAATTACACATAACCCCTTATTTTAATTATAAATAAGTCAAAGTACGAACTATAGGTAAAGTATATATGTAATATATACAAACCCCCTATACTTAGCATGTGGCATGTCCTCATGGCACTAGGTGACAGAAAGCGATATATCATACTAAGCATAAATGGGTGAAAATAATAGAAGATATGAAGAATATATGAGCATGGGAGAATACACAACGAGCATTGCCCCCCCATACTTAGGCTCTGGCCAGCCTAAGTATTGGAGAGAATACAAGTTTAGGGAACCGGTGTTGATGGGAAATAATATACAAGAAAATATGGTGCAAATCGTGTTAGTCACCCCCTATACTTAGGATCTAGTCATCCTATGTATAGACACAAAATGAAAATGATACAGAACTGAGGTGAGTGATGCGAATCACAATGGGGGGGGGAGGGAAAATAAATGAAGGAAAATCTCTCAAAGAGGAGTGAGAATATATTAGGATCAAGAAGGTTTATGACGAACCTTCTTGCGGGAGCGAGGAGGTGGGTAGTATACACATGTGTCGCTATCAGAATCATCCTCAGAAGAATAATAGTGAGGGGTAGGGAACATCCAACGGGGGTTGACACATGGCTGGTTTCTTAAGTATGGCTTAAGAACAGCCGAACAGAGCTCACTCATATTGATCACCTCATCCGGACCTGATGAGGACTACTCGGAAAATTCCTTCTCTGGTACGTCGGAGGTAACTTTCTTAGATGATTTTCTAGAACCTGAAGTATCAAGAGGAAGTGGAGAGTGACACATCTTGAGGAGTTCGAGGGAACACCTCGAAGAATCAATACTCTACTTCTTCTTACAAGATGACCGACTATAGGATGGAGCAACGAATTTATCAAGATTGGTCAATTTGGTCCCAGTTGTCTCTTTTAGTGTAGGTCTTGGATTTAGTGAGGTGGTGACCAGAGGTTCATCATCAGATGAATCACCACATGCATTATAATACTCCTGTAGGGTCAGTACATATCTCTGGTAAGGCATAGTGTTCTCAGTTCGATTGGCCTTGATCAGCTAATGCGTTGGATCCTCTAAACAGTCAAGGAAATCAGAAATGATCATGTCTGACTCAGGGGCAACTTCTAGTTGTGAGTCCTCTCTAGAAGCTATCATGGTGGTGGTGATGCAAGAAGTGGGTGGTACGGAGGTGTAGGGAGTCTCTGAACCAATAGTCATCTAGATAGTCGGTATCTCAGGTGTAGCAGAGAGACGAGAATCAACTATATCTCAGAGGTCACAAATGTCTACGACTTTATAGGTTGCCTTAGAATATCGTGTCCTCTAAGATTGGGTGAGGTCGTAGTGCTCCCAATGCAGTGAAATCAATCTCCAGAGTCTCATAGTCTATAGTTGCCTTAGCCAATGCTAAGAATGGCTTACCAAGAATGATTGGAGACTGGGTGAACTATCCTTGGTGCTCAATGTCAATGATCGTGAAGTTTATCTACGGAAGAGCACCTTGGAAAGTAATGATGACTGAAATGATTCCTCTCGACCGTTTAGTGGATCGATCAACCAACTGAATGATCTCTCTTGACTTCTTGGCATATCCGAGTTTGAGATTGGCAAGCACGGAGGTCAAGAGGATATTAATTGGTGAGTAATCATCACTTCTTGCATGGGTGAAGGTGGTGTCTCTGATTTCAAAATAAAATCTAGGAAACCTCTTCACTCTATGGCTCTTGGTTTTTCTCCCTATCATCAAAGAGGTGGCCATAGACACTATGTGTCTCTTTATCCTTGTTCTCTTATTACCTGACCTTTTAGGCATCAATTTAGTTCTCGTAAATCTTTTATGGTCGGAAAAGTGTTCAATGACCATTATTAAGGGAAGCTAAAAAATCAATTTCCTATCAAGTGCTTCCCTAACTTGAGGGTCCAATTTTTTTAGATCTTTTCCATTTTAAATTTTTATGGTATTTTTGGGGTTTTCAATTTTTTTGGGTTTTTTGATAGGTGAAGGAGGACTAAGATAATGTACAGACTCTGTTTTGGAGGGAAAGTGGTTAGTAAAAGAGGCAGGTAGAAGGGACTCCAATTGTACATGATGTGTGGTCAATCTGGTGTCTTCTAGGTTTTCAAAATTCAATCAGCAAAATCCATGATCCACTTTCATACATGGACTCTTGATTATTCTAGAAATGTCATCCTCCAATAAATTCTCATGACACATCATGAGAGAAGTCTGCTCAGTTGGAGCATACTGCTGAGAACTCGGGATCGCATACTGAACACACCTTGACTTAGGTGTGTAATGCTGGGTTGAGTATGGCCCATCCGTATGGCAGCTATTTGTCGGAGCCTCATAAGTGGAGTCACTAGACAGGGGGTCTGTAAATTGGTCAGATGAATCCAATCCCTTGTTTGTGCCGGCTCTCCGAATGGGTGATATGAAGGCTCATCAATGTAGGCTTGATCACTCACGCCAATCAAATTTAGAAGATCACATGGTGCATGCCTCTCCATTCAGTATATTGGTTCAACTATGTTGTACCCTAAGGATAAGCCAGGAGGTGTACAAATCAATTGTTTCCCGGTCCCAACTCAAGGTGATAATGAGGTATGTGGGGTCAAATGATTCAGTCAATCATTCCTCTCAGTAGTGGCTTGCTCTTTGATGGGTTCCTTCATTCCAGCAAGCAGATGAGGATATGATGAGTCAATCTAGTGGGGTAGTAGGTCAGGGGCATAAGAATGTAGGGTAGGTTTGAAGGACAAAGAAGTGGGAAGTTAATTGGAGTTCTGACTTTGTGATCGAGTTGTGGGTATTGATGCATAATAAGACGTGGAGATGGTAGAAATATGGTCGATGAAGAGTGACGTGGATATGATGACCAATGTTCCGAAATCTTTGAAGAGAGATGGAAGAATGAAACAGATCGAGTGAGAAAGTTTACAAGTGCATCGAATACCACACAAACAGACAAAACACAAGAACAACCCCTGAGTTCACCTACTCAACACAGTGATATTTGTAGGAGTCTGATTGTTTATCATTTCAATTTTAGTTAGTTGTTAAATCAATATATACGTCCAATTACGCAAGAATTAAAAGTAGGTTTTGGATGCGTCCTCACCTCTCAATGATCACAATAGCAGAAGCATAATGAGGGTTTTGCTCTCCCGAAAACAAGTGTTGAATGTAGTAAGTTTTTTTCGTCAACTCTAATTAGCAGTCCAGATTTTAAAATTTGTTATCACTTGATAATCCACCAAACATAGCACGCCTAACAATTAATCTTGATTTCCTTTTAACTGATGTTTCAAAAACCAAGGGGAAGGGAGTCGAGAAGAACCGATGCAAAAAGTGAAATCAATGATGCATGCTTAGTTCAAAAGACTTATAATGATCCTTGAACTCTACATGCAGAATGCAAGACATAATTGAGTTTTTATATTATAGGAATGCAAACGAGAGAACCGTTCCTAGACAGGCAGTTCTATTAGCGAGAGATGAACAAGTTAATTTGAACTAATAGATCTGCGCATGATAACACAGACCTGACTGCGGTTAAGAATGATGTCAACGTAGAAAAACGCAAAGAGAGATCCACGTGTATCAAACAAAGATTGATAAAATATGAGAGAAAGATATGTGAATTCGATAAAGCGGCTTCTCTCCTATTTTATCTTACACTATTTATTTTACCAGTTAAGTGTGACTGGATTGAACTCAAGGAGGCAGATTATTAAAACCTCATTTTTCGATATAAGAATGAATATTTTGGAAAAATCCTCTTTATTCTTGATTTTACAAAGAAAATAAAAAAATAACCTCAAAACTAACTCAAGATTGTGAAAATCAAAACGACACAATGAAGCGATGAAAAATCTAAGAAAAATATTAAAAGAGTTTCTGAGGTAGTTATCAGGTACCATAAAATAAATCGCAGAAAAATACGAAAAAAATCGAGGTCCAAACATCCCCTATAAGCCAGGGGTGTAATTGCAGAAAAAAAGTTCAATGTTTTCCTACAAAAAGGTTCCTAAAAGGGACTGAACTATAAAGAAAATAAAAGTTATTACATTTAGGTCCCCACACAGAGACCTAAATGTAATATCTAGAAACTTTTGGAGCTGAAGGCCAAATCTAGATGTCGGTTGAGTTTAATGTACAATTTTTTCACCGTTTCGAAATGAACGGTTGATTAGAAGTTGGGGCACGATCTGAACCATCCATGGGGGACACGTGTCGAACACCTATAGCTCCTAGTGTTCTTGTTGTTCTTCAAGTTCTCTGCACGACTGGGGACGAAGCTCCCTTCTCCCCTTTATCTACGTCGTTCAATGACGATCTGGTGCCTCTGGTAGGGCCAAAGGGGTGACTCCTTCACCCCTCGAGCTCTCCTGTAGTGGAGCTCCTCCGTAGGTGGTCAGAGCTGTGATTGATCGATGATGAAGATGGAGGTTCTGTTGTGTTGGAAAATGATGCTGCACCTTCTTTGATTGGGAATTGCATTGTGTTTGGAAACTCCAGATGTTCAGGTTTCGCTCTAGATGAAAGATATACCTGTAAAGGAAATCTAGGTGCTCGATTCATGCGAGAATCGACCAACAATTATAAGATTTGCAGATTCAAATATGAGGTTACCAGTGTTAATGAAGAAGATCGTGAAAAAGAGAAAAGAATGAGATGCAAATTTTTTTGATGTCAAAACAAATTTGAGATGTGATTGAAGTGGGCGTTTAAGAATGACGATCAATGGATCTAATCATGTGAATAAAAATGCTAATCAAGACACAAACTTCGAGAAAGAAAATTGCAAAAATGGAGGAATGTACCTGTGAACTGCATGGTGTAAGACCTCTGCTGGTGATGGCTCGACAGACGGTACACCGGAGGAGGACATGGTGCAAAAGCAGTGATATAAGGCGGATTTGCCTTGGAACGTCTCCTACTACGTTCCACCTTCCACGCGGGGCTGATCTTAGGCGATGTCACCACCTTGTTTGGCCAGAACGAGGCTTGGAAGGGAGGAGGTTCGGCTACCAGAACTGAGTGTTCAGGTTAGTTAGGAGAGTTAGTTGAATCACACTGACTTTAGGGAGTTTTATAGGTGAAATGGAAGGGATCTAGGATGGATCTAAGGGTAGGACTGGAATATGGTAGTTAGGAGAAAAATGTGGAGGGTAAGGATCGAGTGAAGGTTGAGAATGGAGGGGGGAAATTTGGTGAAGATCGACCGGTGGAACAGAACTCCAACTGACGTGTTCTTGAAGAAGAAGACCCAGGTGCTGACACCTGTCAGCACCTGGTTGGCCAGATGTAATAAATATATTATAAATTAAATAATAAATAGTAAATAACGTTATTCTAAATAGGTATAAAAACGAAAAGTATAAATAATTAAATTGTCTAAATTATGGTATAATTACTTTTTATAGATAATACAAATAGGTACGAATAAAACTTAATAAAAAGGTTTTGGATTTTTAATTCAATAAATAAATAATTATATAATAATTTTATATTTTCTTAATTATTATAGTAATAAATAAAGTCTTTGTGAATTTTTATAGATTTTAATATATTATTTTAGAGCAATGAATAAATATATGTACAAGTTATATAGTTCAATTTCATCTATAAATTGGGGATTTGGATTTAATTAAAATAATAAATAAGTTTCACAAATTCCAAAATAAATCATGGTTAAAGTACAAGATCACGAAAATAATTAAAAATTATAAAATTAATAAAATTATAAATTATGTGTTCTAAATAAAATAAATAGCCCAGAAACCTCTTTGTCATTAGGTCCCAAAACCAACTTTTTTCAAACGGACTCTGATTTAGTGAAATCACCTCCATTAATTAGATAATAGGGATATTTACCCAGCAGACCCTGAAATCTTTCGAAATTACCTCTACGACCTTTGAAACATCATAATTCCTCCCACGACCCCGTAATCTTGCTAACCCTTACCCAATAAACCCTGTGGTTAACTCCCATCCATTTACCTGTTAAAACTAACCAGATTCCGTTAAATTCTTTTATCTTATGCCTATTTTATTTGTCGAATTTACCTTCACTGCCGCTCCCTCTACCCTCCTCCTTTTCCCCACCACCCAACACCCAACACCTCCTCCCTCCATGGCCCTCCTCCCCGACCTCCGCCTCCTCCTCCTCCTCGTTCCCGACTCTGCCCTCCCGTGTTACAGCGGTCCTCTGATCTTCCACTAGTCATCTCATGGCTGCTTTAACAACTTCTACTGGGACAATCGTTTCTCCAACGATTATACACGATTGCTCGAAAGGAAAGGCTTTTTCCTTGTCTTTTCCCTGTGAGCCTGTCGTCAACTACATCTGTAGTTAGAGATATGTTCCGAAGGCTCGCCGGTTCTCGTCCTCTTTTCTGTATGTATCGATACGTCATTATCCAACTGCTATCAAATTTGGAGATGCCATCTTGTATTATAGTAAATTAAATACCAATCGAGATTTAGAGCAATCAATATCGAGAACTCAAAGTAATATTTTACCACGAAATTTTACAAATAGAGACACAAGAAAACAAAGAAAGCAATGATGCACCCTCGCATTGTTACACAGATCGGTAGGAAGATGATTCAGTTGCCGGGGACGAAGTTGGTGGCATACGCCCAAGCATTGTTGTTGACGGGGTCGGCGAGGTGGTCGGAGAGGTTCTCGAGGGGGCCCTTCCCCGTGACGATGGCCTGGACGAAGAACCCGAACATGGAGAACATGGCCAACCTCCCGTTCTTCAGCTCCACCTTCAGCTCCGCCAAGGCCTCGGGGTCCTCGGCGAGGCCCAGGTGGTCGAAGCTACCACCGGGGTAGAGCGGGTCGACGACCTCTCCCAGAGGTCCTCCCGCAACGCGGTATCCCTCGACGGCACCCATCAGGATGACCTGGGTGGCCCAGATTGCGAGAATGCTCTGCGCGTGGATAAGGCTGGGATTGCCCAGGTAGTCCAGACCACCCTCGCTGAAGATCTGAGAGCCGGCCTTGAACCACACGGCCTCGCCGAACTTGACCCCATTGCGGGCAAGGAGCTCAGGGAACACACATCCGAGAGCACCGAGCATCGCCCACCTCGCGTGGATCACCTTCAGCTCGCGGTTCTTGGCGAAGGTCTCTGGATCGGCAGAGAGCCCAGCGGTGTCCCATCCGTAGTCTCCGGGGGAACTCACCGGTGAGATTGGAGGGGGCCTCACCGGAGAAGGGTCCGAGGTACTTGACGCGGTCGGGACCGTACCACTGGCTGCCGGAGGAGACGGGTTTTGGCTTGGCGCCGGTCTTCCTCATGGTGACCCTCCCATCGCCGACGATCTCGTTGGTGTTGGGTGCAAGCTCCCAGTGCTCGAAGACCCCCGAAGCCCCCAGCGCAGCCGCTCGAAGTCCCCACCTCCTCCACCGGGCTTGATCCTCCCCCCTTCCGGCAGCCGCTCGAAGTCCCCCTCCCCCACCCACCCGTCCACCTCTCCTTCTCGAAGCCCCCCACCTCCCTCCAGGCCGTCGCCAACCTCCTCCCTTCCATGAACTTCCTCCAGCCCAGCCCCAGCTCAGGTCGAGCCAAAGTGCCACGCCCCCTCACGCACACCTCCTCCGGCCAGGAAAATGCCCTTGATGAGGGAGGAGAGATGGAAGAGGCTTTTGGTTGATTCTAGCCGTCCGATCACAGATTGGTTAGATTAACTCGTTTTTAACTCAATGAAGTTAACTCAAGATGTGTCAATTTAACGGCAGGGTTCGTGGGGTAAGACGGAGCAAGATTACAGGGTCGTGGGAGGAATTATGATGTTTCAAAGGTCGTAGAGGTAATTTCGAAAGATTTCAGGGTCTGCTGGGTAAATATCCCTAGATAATATTATTTTATGAACTTTAACTGAGCAGAGTAAAATTGGAGTTCGTATGAGATAAAAGTTGGATTTCCTAGCATATATACAAGATGATATTTTTAACTTATTTTTTATATTTTTGTATTTATTTTTAGATATAATTAGGAAAAGAGTTTGGTAAAAAAATATGAACAAATGAAATAATTAGAAATTATTGAAGATTTGATATTTATTTAATAAATAATAAAGAAGGTGTGAAGTGTATCTTTAATTATTTTTATAATTTTCTTTTCTTATCTCCCCCTACTTGTTTGTTTGTCGACCAATCCATGCTGAGTTGGTCTCGAGGATTAGGTTATAAATATATCTTACAGCTATATTTATATTTTTTGAGTCATATTGTACATATATAGATATTTACAATTTGCCTTCTTTTCTTTTCTTTATTTTTATTCTTTTATTTATTTACATGTTTTTGATGCATAAAAGTGCATTTTTATTCACGAATGGGACTTTGATAAAAGGTGGAAATTAATGAATATTTACAGGTATTTGTTAAGGGTTTTAAGACAAAATGTGACAGAAATGTTAATGAATCATGGATTCATCAACCCCTTATACTTAAACTTTGCTAGTGCCTTAGCAAACACTTATTTGAAAAATATGGAAAGATAAAGAAAGTTAGAATGGATTTGTTTTCATAACCCAATTCATGGGAACAGACAAAGGACAACGCTTGGTCGGGCCTAAAACAAGCAATTTTTTTGAACCTTAACTAAGATTAGGATTTTAATCTCAACAGTCCTCAAGTACCACAAATCCTTATTTAGTTTCTCCTCAACTGCCATCTCAGATCCACTTATCCATATCGCTAACTCTATCAGCCTTGAATTCAATTTGTACTGTGTGTATTGTTTTAGCTCTTCCTGCTTAAAGAAGCGAAGAACCCGCCCATCGTAGCTATACACATCCATTGGTTCCTCATCCATCTACTCTTTCCTGGGGGGGGGAGGTATTCCCTTCTGAGGTCAGTTCGTGCTATGTCTACAATCGAATCTAGAGAGAAAGTAGAAGAATGAGAAAAAGAACTGGAGTGCGACCAGTGTAGACGCATCTCCTTGTGACGCCCAGCCAATGTAGCTAAGTCTCCACTAAGATGTGCATGCATTTTTGGTGGAAGCTTGGACCATTGTGGTCGTATTTGTATTTGGAGGCTTATTTTTTGATTTGGCTTTGTAACTTGCTTGCACTGCATTCATCTTTATGTGCGTCGATGGATATAACATCTTCTGTTCCGTCCCTTTTTTGAGGTCTTATAAAAATTGTGTCAGCAGATCCTTCCCTCATCTGATGCGACTATCGCAACCCCAATCTCTCCCATCTATAGACGTCAATGCTGCAAAGACAAGGATAGAAACATACTACCAAGATGGATTTCCCTTCGCATCCTTATGCAAGTCGATCTACATTCAACGTGCATGAGTCCAAAATTGGTTCATAGATGAAGAGTTATACGGATGACACCAAGTGTTCTACTTAGGCAAATATGAGTTGATTTCCCTAATATGGTCTTATGGAACCCAAAAATTTAATTCAAAAACCTAAAGAGTCTAAATTCCAGTTCCTAAGTATGCTCCTTACAATGAAAGTTAAAGGCCATACTCAAGCTCAATCCTTTAGACTATTCCCAGTATTTAGTTCTAGAAATCAAACTTATTCTAAAAATGCGAATGCAAATGCAACAATGTTTATGTGAAGTACATTTTCTGAATTTTACTCATTTTTATGGACTTTAAATCTTTTGTAATTTTTGTGAATTTTTAGAACTTTGTATTTTTTTGTGGATTTTCTAATTTTTATAAAAAAGTATATGTTCAAGAATTTTACAAGATAAATTACCCATATTTTATTTGGATTAAATAACTAATGTATTTTACAGATTTTATATACAAAGAATTTTACAAGGATTAAAATGATTTTTACACATATTTTAATTGATAGGGTTTTAAATAAGTATTATACATATTTTTAATACATATTTTAAATTAAGTATTTTAAATACATATTTTAGACATATTTTACTTGTTTACAAGGATTTTATAAGTAAATACATAAATAGATAGATTTTAAATTAACCCTCACCCAGCTTTTACGGATTTTATAGATATAGAAAATACATAAAAGTATGAGTTATGGACAAAAGTATATATACAATATATATACACACCCGTATACCTAGCTTGTGATATGTCCTCATAGCATCAAAAGAGAAAAAGGAGGACATAACTCGTGCAAAGTAAAAGTGGGTGAAAAAGAATAAAAGAATAACAATAAGTCGACCCCCAATACTTACGATGAGGTCATAGTAAGTATAATTGAAAAAAATGAGGTGACTGAGGTAAAAGAATATACAACAAAGGAACAGGAGAAAACAAGATCAACGAAATCACTTGGTCCCCCCTATACTTAGGATAAGGCATCCTAAGTATAGAAAAGAATGTGACCAAAATTAGGGACCAGTGATTCGTGGAAAAGAAAGGATATACAAGAGAAAAAGAACAAAATCTAAGATGCTAATCAACGGGAAATTTGTCCCCCCTATACTTAGGATCTGGTATCCTAAGCATAAAAGACGAGCAAAAAATGGGGATGATTTGATCTATAAGAATGTACAAGTGGTGTGTACTCCAAAAATCGAATGGCTCAAAAGTCTCTGCACAGGATGAGATGAGGTGGAAGAGTAATCATGAGTCCCGTACAATGTAGATCACTTCAACATGGGCCAGATGATTAGTAGTTTCCACGAAGTGCTTCAACATCTGCCCATTTACCATGAACGGCTCTGCACCAGGTCACACATCTGATATAGCTATACTTCCATTGTCGTGCACCCTTCTGACTATGTAAGCTACTTCCCACTTGCTTTTTATTTTACAAGCTAAAATTCTCAATCGTGCATTGAACAACCATAATTTCTGCCCAAGAATACTGATCTTGTGCCGAATATGCCTATCGTGCCATTTCTTCACTTTGTCCTTATAAACGAGGGTGTTCTCGTAAATGCCTGATTTTGAATATCCTACTAGCTCATTCAAATCCATCTTACTCTTATTTTCTGCTTTCTGCATATCCAATGAAATCTCTCTAATAGCCCATTCAGATTCATGCACGATCTCCAAATGGCATGGCTTCCCATAAACCAGTCTGAAGGGTGAAGGACCTAAGGGAGTCTTATATGCAGTACGATATGCCCAAAGAACTTGGTCTAGAAGCTGTGACCAATTCTTCCTATCCCTTTGTACTAATTTTTGAAGAATATATTTCACATCCCTATTTAAAACTTCAGCCATGTCGTTCGTCTGTGGATGGTAAGGAGAATCTACTCTATGATCAATGGCATATTTCTTCACTAGCTTCTTTACCTCCTTATTAATGAAATGCTACCCCCATTTGAAATAAGAATATGTGGAATACGAAATCGTGAAATAATATGTTCCCTCAGGAACTTGCACACTATTCTACTATCTGCTTTTTGTGCGTGTATAGCCTCCACCCATCTACTAACATAATCCTCAGCGAGAAGAATGTACTCAATGAAACTACTGGAAGGGAACTGTCCCATAAAATATATGCCCCATGTGTCAAAGATCTCGTAAATAATAACAGGATGCACATGAATCACATCTATAGCACTGGCTGTCCCTATTGCTCTCTGACAATCCAGGAAAGTCTTCATGAATGTACAAGCATCTCTAGTAAGAGTCCGCCACCAAAATCCACTCTGAAGTACCTTATGTGCTGTCCTCGTCCCTGAATGATGTAACCCTACCTCTAAGGAATGACACAGAGTGAGGATACTATTGTATTCCTCATGAGGAATACATCGCCAGTAAACACAATCCGATCCCTCGTGAAAAAGAATCTGATCCTCCCAATGGTAGTATCATGCCTTGGAAACTAGTCTGTCGATTGATGAATCCCCATTCATCACTCTTTATTCTTTTATTTTAGCTAAAAATCTTTGCAAAATACCATGTGAATACTTGTAAATATAATAAATTATAAAACTTCATGCTTTGTGTAAATATCAATAATTAGCATGTTTTGTGCAAAAATAAAAGAATAAAGAAATAATGAAAAGGAGGGAAATATTTAGAATAAATAGTGAGTGACCCAAACCCAAGGGAGGGCCAATCATGACCACAAAATAAAACAAGTAGAGAGAAATAGGGCCATTCATCATTGTACATATATTCCGCCTTCATGTAGTTATTTTATTTTCATAAAATAAAAAAATATATATGTGTTTCTCACATATTGTATATATTTCTAAAAATAAAATAAAAGTGAGAAAAAGAAAATGAAAATAAAAATAAAATAATTTCTCTCTCTTCATGTTGTATATATCACATATATCTGTACATATCTCTATTTATTTTACCCGTGCAAATAAATAATAAAATTCAAATAAAATTATTTTATATCCTATATTTTATGCTGTAAATAAATAAAATATAAAATTGGGATAATTCTACAAAAAAACTAATAAAATAAAGATGTAAAACACATATGTAAATATACCTGTTTATAATATTATATTATGTATATACATTAATTTATTTTTCAAAAAAATAAATAAAAATCACTGAAAAATACTTTGAAAAATAATAAACATTTTTACTTTAAAAATTTTTTAAAATAAATTCATTTTCTATTTTTATTTAATTTATAAATAATTTTGAAATAGCGAATTCTGATTGGTCCACGGGGGAATGTGACCCTGGTCATCTCCCCCCCGGACCACATCTTTCCCGGATCTGATTTTTGACCTGATTTCTCCAAATATTTCCGAATAGATCTGACCCCCATTTACTCAAACCCTGGGCTCCGATTGTCAAGCATACATCCGCGATTCACATCCGTCATCTTTCTTAGGGGTCCGACCCTCGAATTACACGCCTGACTCCAACTTTTTTGGAACCCTACTCGTACTCGCCTCCTGCCGCAATTCCACTCATCTTTAACCTTCCCCTTCAGCTCCCAGGACCTCCCTTCCTTCTCCTTGAGTGACAGCAAGCGAGAGGGATCGATTGCAGCGAGGACCATGGCTGTTAACCTCAGATCCGGCGATCAACCTCATCGTGCTTCGACACCGGCGAGCTCGAGCCTCCGGAGGCGTCGCTCCATTGAGGCGTGGACCCTAGGAGGTAGCAGACCTCCATCCCAGATGATCTCCACCATCAGGTAGCCTGCTTAGCCCCTTAGCTTTGTCTGATTTCCAAGTTTTCAATTTCCGACCACCGCCCGTCGCCGACCATTTCCCAATGTTCCGATCACCCCTTCACCTCCAGGACACTCCTCTCCACCTTCTATGCCCAGCCATTCCCCCTAATTTGACTCGGAACAGGTACATCGTCCTCCTCCTCCATCGCTTCACTGGAGGACCACGCTCCGCCTCGCCTTTCACCCCTCTCGTGCTCTGACGGGTGGAGGCATTTTGCCCTCAATCCGATGGTTTATCTGTGCAGGCCTGAGCATCAAAGAGGCCTCGTCTGGAGGTCCAACTAGGAAGCACAGAAGCTCCAGGTTCGTCTCGTCGCCGGAGTGCTGCAGATGCTCCTGGACTCATTGGAGCCAACCAGCTGCTTTGGAACGTCGTTAGCACCATTTAGCCCAACCTAACAGTGTCGGAGGACCCTCCAGTAGCTCGTATTGATCGCTCGAAGCTCGTTGACAGTGAGTTCTTCGCGGTTCTTCCAGGAGCAGTCTCCATCGTCCGATCTGGCGTCACCCCAGTTCTAAACTCAGCCCTCCTTTCACTGGGAAGCCTCGATCGTTGGATTTAGCTCAGGATCAGATCTTGCACATTGATCATCGAAGGGGTATCCAGGCATCACAACTGTCAGATCTGAGGTGGATCGCTTCCAGCTGTTGGATCATAATAAAAGGGTATATTTCACTTAGGCCCTTCTTAGTTTAGTATTTACGTTTCAATCTTGTAAATATTTGTCATAGTTATTTTTATTTTGGATAATTTGCTTTTTGGACCTTAGAGTTTCACAAATTGCATTTTAGTCCCTCTGTGTATGGTGCACGTGCTTCGTCACGTGAGATTTTTGGCTATTTGCATGTATTGGGCTAGGGTTTCTGAATGTTATGAAACGAATGTTTAGTCCTGCCACTGTGTAAAAAATTCAGTAAGTTTTTGGGAAATTTTTGCTTTGATTTTCTATTTTTAAAATTCAAAAACCTCTATTATTGCTACTGTATACATTTTAAAATCAACTAAAAATATTAAAAAGCCTTTAGAAATTCTAAAAAAATTGTGGTGAGTTTGTTTTTGTGTTTTGTTGCTTCAGTCCAATTTTTGCTTAATTTGGATATATAAAAACCTTAAAAATTTTAAAACCTAAAAACCTTATTAAAATCATTAAAAATTCTAAAAAATTGAAAAAAATGCAATTTCTTTTTCTGTAGTTAAGATTTTATTTGAAGTTTTTCATAAATTTTTTTCCAGATTTTTAGAGGCTATTTTGATATTTTAGAGTTGCCTTTCAAATCTGGATGCACAGTAGCTTCTATTTCCTGCCTTGTTTCATTTTTATAAAATCAACCAAAGATTATAAAAATATGAGAAAATTACCAATAATACTTAAAAAATATAAAACCCAAAAAAATTTTTATTATAATTTTCTAGCTTGAATTGTGTTGTTAAATAATTTGTTGATTGAGCTCTTTTTATATTTCTCTACATTTTATTCATAATTAAAAATCACAAAAAAATTTAAAAATTGTAAAATCTACCAAAAACATTTTCTTCCCTTTATTCGATTTTTGACTACTTCATAGGGCTTTGGCCAACCTGTGCTCCTTGAGTTCGACCCTAGTCGCTATACCAGATTAAATAAAATAGCGAGACCGCTATTCGACTTTTTAATTGATTATTCTATTTGGTGGTCTTCTAGTTTTCTTGTTTAGACCGACTCGAGAGGTTGAGGTCGCAACGGCCCTTGATACCTATCTCCCTTAGCCGCTCGATTTTTCGTGCTCATCAGAATGGCGCTGTTGCCGGGGAGCACGACTTAGTAGTCTATTTTGTTTCGTGGCTTTTTCGCGGCTTTTCTATCTATATTTGTATATATTTTTTGTATCATTTTATTCTCATATCTTGATAATAACTTTGACTGATACACTTTTGTTTGTGTTTCTTGCGAGGGCCAGAGGACCGAGGCGGCTTCATCAGAAGCCGACGCAACCGCGGGAGCTAGAGGGGGCTCTTTTCTGCATAGAGCCGTAGGAGAGCGTGAGGAAGCGAACAGGAGTGCGGGAGCCACAAAATAACCGTAGAATACCCGTAGCTTAGATTCATTAGTTTATTTTCAGCAGATTTTATATTAATACAGGGACATACAAGATACTTGGACTTTCTTGGTGATTTATCGGGGTCTGTTTCGCCAAGCACTGGCGTGCTCAGGGGATCTTACCGTTGTTTTTCGCGCTTTTGATTTATCGCTTTTACCGCTTATTTGATTTTCGAGAATTTAGCCTTAATTTAGGATTTTATATTGACTGCGATGTAATTAATTAAGGCCCAATCCCTAATTATCTGCCTGCACCTACAGATCGTAATTGGACCAAATTAATTAAATCACAAGAAAAAGCCGGCTTAATTAGATTCGAGTCCACGTGCCGTGAGGAGCCACATATAGTGCGTGCAGGATCCGTTTTGGCGGACATCGAGTGGCTCCCAAGATTGGACTCCAGACTTAGTTTGATTACCCGGCTACCATTCTTCACGTGTAGAAATTGCTTTGTCTAAGGCCAATTTTCCTCGTGCATCATATAGATAGTTTATTTCTATTTTTACTTTTATGTGCGGATCACCCTGCATGTAGACTGCTGGAGTCAGGTACGCATCTCTTACTCTGCATGCATCATCGTGTTTAATCACTCATCGGCTTTTTCATCTTCTCCTCCCGTTTTCGGACTTAAATAACCAAGAGAACCGAAAAATTCGTTAGGCGTTGTTTGCTTGAAAAATACTTAAAAAAGAAAAAGTATAAAATTGGGATTGCTAAACACACTTGACCCTAAAAGACACCTCACTTAAAATTCTGTCTTGGGGAGAGCATCCCCCTCCTTGTTTGGTTTGGATGAGCGAGAGAGTGACCCGTAGACTAGGCTAGAGCCATATCCGACTTCCTATCAGACTACCGGCCTTTTATACGGGACAGTCTGTTGGGAGTATTGGATTCCCATCTGCTCGCTTAATCGCTTTGAACGACTGAGTTTCTCACCTAAATAAAAATGACAAGATAAAAGACCGAACTCTTACGGTCATCAACTCAGTGTTAAGTAGGTGAATTGGGGGTATTGCTTGACCGATCTTGTTTGTGTTTTCAGATCCCATCCCCTCTCTTATTCATCTATCTTCTCCTCCAGTCATCTATCTTCTCCCTCCCACACACCCTTCATTCTCCTTCATTCTCCTTCTCCATCCCTGGATGATGGGTTGCCATCCATTCTTTCCAGATCTTGAGGCTTCTTCATCTCATCCCCATCATCCCCGATCACTCTCTTTGGAGGTAGGAACTCTGACCGACCTTCCATTTTCTCTTTCCTCTGTGCATGTTGTGCTAGGCGCCTGTGGAGATCAGACTGATCAGATGCGAGACCTGGGCAATTTCATTGATGGGATACGAGTGTACCCTAGAGGCGATCATAGAGAGCATATACGAGTGGCAGATACCTCCTACGCTACAATGATGGATAAGCATATCGATCATGATGTACAGTCAGCTTCTACATACAACCCCTTCATTCTAGATGTGGAGTTCATTCAGAGTCTGCCGACATTCTCTGGGGAGGTGCACGAAAAGCCATATCTTCATTTGTCTGAGTTCGAGGACTTCTGTAGGACCCAGACATTTTCAGATATCACTGTTGAGGAGATGATGATGAAGACCTTTCCATTCCCACTTCAGGACATACCCAGGACATGGCATAGACGATAGGGAAGGAGATTCGCTACGTGAGGACAACTACGCTTAGAGTTTCAATAGAGATATTATCCCCAGTATAGAGTAGATATGATGTGGTCTTTGATCACAGATTTTTCAATAGACCCCCAGGAGCCAGTACATGATGCATGGCTGTGTTTTCTTGACCTCTTGTGGAGATTTCCATATCACGGACTTTCACAGACCGACCTTATTGAGATCTCCATGAGGGGGATGACCACTGATCAGATTGCACTGGTAGTTACCTCGTGTGGTGATTCACAACACAGTTCCGACATCAATTTACTTGATGCCATCTCGAGAGCATTTTCACAGAAGCCATCTTCATGAGATACACTAGTCGGGACAACACACGAGGATGATGCAGTACCAGTAGGGTGTGCCGCACTTCATAGGGATACAACTTCGACACACCAGACCGGGGACATGGATTCTGATGCAACACAGATGATGGATTACATGACTGCAACAGTGGATAATCTGACCCAGAGATTACTCGAGTTCCCATTGGTCTACCAGCGTGAGTTCGAGTCAATTCCGAACTTTTCAGTTGACGAGTCTTGGATATCAGATCTTCTGATATTCCAGGAAATGGAGGAGCCCACACTACTGCAACCATCTGTCCAGCCATTTTAGTACCCATTTCAAGACGAATTAGCTTCTATTATGTAGAGGTACTTCTCGGATTCAGATAGACATCCTGATTTAGCCCAGCATCCAGAGCTAGATGTGGGACGCCACTTTGAGATAACAGATAGATATAGTCCCATATTTGAGTCGTTTGTCCTTCAATTTGATGAGATAAATATATTCCAGGATGACCAGACGATAACAAGCACTATCACAGCTCGAGGATCAGTGTCAGACACTTTGACAACTTCCGCATTGTTGACCAGCACTGTTTCATGTTTCCAGATTTTCCAGAGGCCGACTTCAGTTGATGAGACATCTTGGTGCGAGGGATTAGTGCTAGACGGTGGTGCAGATTCCTATTTAGATTCTTATCTTCTCCTTCTCACTAATGATTTTGCATTTCTCCCTGAGGGTTATTTACGGGAGAATGCCACATACTTTGCGTACTCGATTTCACTTTCAGAGAGTGTATCCGATCCGACGGATCACGAAACTGAGTCTTCTGATAGTGTTGATCTTTCTACGTCTGAGTTTTTCTTCCTCGACGACCCTCACGAGGATGAGCTGATCTTTGAGATATTCGATGATCTATCTGATTTTTCTTCATTATATGCATTGTATATTAGTTTTCTTAGGGAGTCTCCTGATCTTGACTTTCCATACATTTTCGAGACACTGATTAACGTGGAGGATTCTATCACTAATCCATCTTTCTCCACATTTGATCTCTTTGGCTCTCCACTTCCATTCCATTCAGATCTTGAGCCGATGATTTCTTTTGTGCTACCGGATCCCGATCATATCTTCCCATATCATTGCCCGGTAGCAGACACCCGCATGATTGCCTATTGGGTGTCTTCCTTTACATTGTTGATTTTGTCGTAGTTCATTCACCACGACTACAACGACAGTATGACATTCGCCTTACATATGTCGTCCTGAACCTTGACACTTCTTTATCCTAGCCTTTGCGCCCAGCTAGGGGCTTAAAATCTAGCGCTTGTTGAGAGGCACCTCAACATTGTTCACTTTGTATATACGTGTTTCGTCATGAGTTGATCCTTGTCTCTTCTACTTTGTTTTCTCCTCAGGTCTCGCATAGGATTATTTTTTCTATACATAAGATATACCTCATCCTAAGTAAAGGGGGGTGTAAACACCGATTTGTTCCTTCCGTTCTGTTTCATTACTCATGTCGTTGCCTATATTTAAGGATTCTTTACCTTAACTATAGGGGGAGTGATGCCCTTCCATCTTGCATATATATATTTGTCTTCTTCGTCTCTTTCTACCTCTGTTTTGTTTCCTATACTTAGGGATATTTTAGTATAGGTGGAGGTAGACCCTGAACATTCTTCTACTTGGATTTCCCTTCATGTAAAACTTGCTATTCTTAGGATTACTTGATCCTAAGTATAGGGGGAAACACCGAGCCCTCTTCATTCTATTCTTTGATTCGTCTTTGTATATACCATTCCTTTTCACTTCCCTATACTAAGCACGAGTTATGTCTTCTTCATCGCTCTTGTTTCACTCTAAGGATATCGTTCGAGCTAAGTATAGGGGGATGTCGTATATATTTCATATATACTTTAGTCATAACTCGTACTTTGTGTGAGTTTGTCAATAAATAAAATGGCTAAAAATCCAGAAAAATTAAAAATTTTACCTTGTACATAAAACTCTTCTTGCACATAAATAGCTATTTGTAAAAATTATTTTTGTACAAATGACTGTAAAAATGATTTGTGTAAATAGTTTGTAAATAATTTGATATCAAAATTATGTATGTAGTTCAAACTTTTTGTAAAATGTTTGAAAAACAAAAAGTTTGCAAAAACCTTGTGTAAATTTTTGTAAATATTTTGCAAAACTTCGCATTCATGCATACATCCATGTTTTCAAACATTTTTCAAAAAATTTGCACATTTTCAAAAATCTTGTAAAAATTTGCATATTTGGAAATATTTGTACAGTTTTTCCAAATCATAGTTGACATTTAAACTGGCCTGGAACTAAATTGGAAAATGGAGCTTGGTTAAGACCTTAATCCACCTAATCCTAAGAGGAACCTTATAGGGATTAGGATTCAGACTTTTCAGGTCCATTTGGGACTTAATTCTTTGAGTCCACTAGGCTATGAGCATATGTCATCTTGATGAGCCTAAGTAGAACACTTAACAACGCACACATGACTCTCAAAGACAATGTCTTAACTTGCACCAGCACTATACACATAGCTCTCCGTGGATGAGGTGGTGAGGAGGCAATTTCCTTTGGCTTGGGGTAGCATATGAGGGTAGTACTTCTAGGCGGAACCTCTCTTCTTCTTATAGTGAAGGAAGTGCGTCTCAACTTGGTCTGGTGGTGATGAAGTCTAAAGACAAGAGTTGTGGGTTGTAATAAAGCTTCAAAAAAGGGATAGTCTACTGGCTCAAGAGGAGAAACTCCTTATGTATATATGTTGCACCATGTAGATATGTTGGACATATGCACATCGAAAAAAATGTGCAAAGAAAGAAAAGCTCCAAAAAGTGGTGGGTCTGATTGAAAATAAAATACCCACCGGAGTGTATATAGCTATATAAAGCAAAGCTTATGTTACACATGACCATCTCATGAAGCTTGCAGTGGGAGACTCAACTACACTGGTTAGAGCTCCCAAGGATACATGGCTACACTAGTCATGGTCCATTCTCTTCTTCCCCCTCTTCTTGAGCCAGTTGTACTTGAACTTAGAAGGGAATACCCCGCTGCTCGAGGAAAGAGTTGCTAGAATGAGCATTAGAGTTACCTTGTTGAGGGAGGTTGTTTATTTGTCATTTCTGAGGTGGGGAGCTACATATCACTTACACAGTACAAGGAAAGATTCATGGTCATTAGAGTTTGTGTATGTAGACTTGTTCTGATCTGGTTTATTGAGGAGTCTTGACCATAGATTGGTGGGACATAGAGGCTGTTGAGTTTTAAGCTTATGTACAAATAAGGTTCCGAAAAATTAATAATTCAAAGGTCTGACTGAGCTCCATATTTCAATTTAGTGAAGGAAAGTTTAATATTCAATCTTGATTTCCCATCTTTTTCTTTTTCTTTTTCTTTTTCTTTTTCAATTCTTTTTCAAATAAGTGTTTGCTAAGGGACTAGCAAAAGTAAAGTACAGGGGGGTGATGAATCCTCATTCATCACTCTTTATTCTTTTATTTTAGCTAAAAATCTTTGCAAAACACTATGTGAATACTTGTAAATATAATAAATTGTCAAATTGCATGCTTTGTGTAAATATGAATAATTATCATGTTTTTATGCAAAAATAAAAGAATAAAGAAATAATGAAAAAGAGGGAAATATTTAGAATAAATATTAAGTGACCCAAACTCAAGGGAGGGCCAATCATTGGCCTGACTGCAAAATAAAACAAGTATAGAGAGATAGGGCCATTCATCATTGTACATATATTCCCCATTCATGTAATTATTTTATTTTCATAAAATAAAAATATGTGTGTGTTTCTGACATATTGTACATATTTCTAAAAGTAAAATAAAAATGAGAAAAAGAAAATAAAAATAAAAATAAAATAATTTCTCTCTCTTCATGTTGTATATACCATGTATATCTGTACATATCTCTATTTTTTTACCCTTGTAAATAAATAATAAAAATCAAATAAAAAGTATTTTATATCCCAAATTTTATGTTGTAAATAAAATAAATATAAAATTGGTATAATTGTAAAAAATAAACTAATACAAATAAAAATGTAAAATACATATGTACTTATAGTTGTATATAATATTATATTATGTATATACATTAATTTATTTTCTAAAAAAATAAATAAAAATCACAAAAAATACTTTGAAAAATAATAAACATTTTTTATTTAGAAAATATTTTAAAATAAAATCATTTGCTGTTTTTAATTTAATTTATAATTAATTTTGAAAACGCGAATTCTGATTGGTCCACGGGGGAATGTTGACCCCGGTCAACTCCCCCCTGGACGACATCCTTCCCGGATCTGATTTTTGACCCGATTTCTCCAAATATTTCCGAATCGATCCGACACCCATTTGCTCAAACCCCGAGCTCTGATTGTCAAGCATACATCCACGATTCACGCCCGTCATCTTTCTTAGGGGTCCGACCCTCGATTTGCGCGGCCGACTCCAACCTTTTCGGACCCCTACTCGTATATAGCTTTACCTCTAGCCGCAACTCCCCTCATCTTTGGCCATCCCCTTTGGCTCCCAGGACCTCCCTTCCTTCTCCTTGAGTAACAGCAAGCGAGAGGGATCGATTTTAGCGAGGACCAAGGCCGTTATCCTCAGATCTGGCGATTAACCTTGCCGTGCTCCGCCACCGGCGAGCTCGATCCTCTAGAGGCGTCACTCCATTGAGGCGAGGACCCTAGGAGGTAGCAGACCTCCATCTGAGACGATCTCGACCATCAGGTAGCCTCCTTAGCCCCTTAGCTTTGTCTGATTTCCATCTTTTCGATTTCCGACCACCGCCCGTCCCTGACCATTTCCCGACGTTTTGATCACCCCTTCACCTCCACGACACTCCTCTCCACCTTCTACACCCAGCCATTCCCCCTGATTGACCTGTAACAGGTACACTGTCCTCCTCCTCCACCACTTCACCGGAGGACCACGCTCCGCCTCGCCTTTCACCCCTATTGCGCTCTAACAGGTCGAGGCATTTTGCCCTCGTCCCGGTGGTTTATATTTGCAGGTCAGAGTGTCAAACAGACCTTGTCTGGAGGTCCAACTAGGAAGCACAGAAGCTCTAGGTTCGTCTCGTCGTCGGAGTACTACAGATGCTCCCGGACTCATCGGAGCCAACCAGCCACCACAGAACGTCGTTAGCACCATTTCGTCGAACCTAGCAGCCACGGAGGACCCTCCAGTAGCTCGTATTGATCGCGCGAAGCTCGCCGGCGACGAGTTCTTCACGATTCTTCCAGGAGCGGTCTCCACCGTCCGATCAGGCGTCGCCCCAGTTCTAATCTCAGCCCTCCTTTCACCGGGAAGCCTCGATCGTTGGATCTAGCTCAAGATCAGATCTTGCATGTCGATCATCAAAGGGGATCCACGCATCACAACTATCAGATCTGAGGTAGACCGCTTCCAACCGTTGGATCATAGTAAAAGGGTATATTTCACTTAGACCCTTCTTAGTTTAGTATTTATGTTTCAGTCCTATAAATATTTGTCATAGTTGTTTTTATTTTGGATAATTTACACTTTGGACTTAGAGTTTCAGATATTACATTTTAGTCCCTCTGTGTATGGTGCATGTGCTTCGTCACGTGAGATTTTGGGCTATTTGCATGTATTGGGTTAGGGTTTCTGTATGTTATGAAATAAAGTTTAGTTTACATATTTGCATTTATGCCCCTATGTGTGCTGAATTAGATAATGTGCTGGATTTGATGTGAAATTTACATTGAGCCCCCTATACTTTACACGTATGTTTCATTTAAGCCCCTAGAACTTGTTTTCCTTTCAGTTAGGTCCCTATGTGTTCTGCCTCTTTCATTAATCAAATAAATATCAAATAAACTCGAAATCTCCTAAAATTTGGACACGTGGCTGCTGCCACTGTGTAAAAATTTCAATAATTTTAGGGACATTTTTTCTTTGATTTTCTATTTTTAAAATTCAAAAACCTCTATTTTTGCTACTGTCTACATTATAAAATCAACTAAAAATATTAAAAAAGCCTTCAAAAATTCTAAAACAATTGTGGGGAGTTTGTTTTTCTGTTTTGTTGCTTCAGTCCAGAATTTGGATATATAAAAACCTTAAAATTTGAAAAACCCTAAAAACCTTATAAAAACATTAAAAATTCTAAGAAATTCAAAAAATTCAATTTCTTTTTCTGTACTAAGGATTTTATTTGAAGTTTTTCATAAAATTGTTTCAGGCTTTTAGAGGCTATTTTGATATTTTAGAATAGCCTTTCAAATCTGGTTGCACAATAGCATCTATTTCCTGCCTTGTTTCATTTTTATAGAATCAACCAAAAATCATAAAAATCTGAGGAAATTACCAAAAACACTTAAAAATATAAAACCCAAAAAATATTTATATTATAATTTTCTAGCTTGATTTGTGTTGTTAAATAATTTGTTGATTGAGCTCTTTTTGCCTTTTTCTACATTTTCTTCATAAATAAAAATCACAAAAAAAATTAAAAATTATAAAATCCACCAAAAACATTTTCTTCCCTTATTTGATTTTTCAACTACTTCGTAGGCCTTTGGCCAACCCATTCTCCTTGAGTTCGGCCCTGGTCGCTATACCGGGTTAAATAAAATAACGAGACCATTATTTGACTTTTTAATTGATTATTCTATTTGGCGTTCTTTTAGTTTTCTTGTTGAGACCGACTCGAGAGGTTGAGGTCACAACGACCCTTGATACCTATCTCCCTTAGCCGCTCGGTTTTTTGTGCTCATCATCGATTCAGTCCTTCGGACAACCATGTGAACTTCTTTGTGTAACTAGAAAGTTTACTATATTTGCATACCATGGAAGCTCGGTAACTGCAAAGGTTCTCTCGTCTGGAAATCTCTCTGCAATCTCTGGCATGTACTCATTTGAAGGCATCTCTATCTGCAATTAGGAGAGGTGATCAGATACCACATTCTTTACCCCAGGGCTGTCTCTAATATCCATATCGAACTCCTGAAGTAAGAGAATCCATCTAAGAAGGTGTGCCTTGGCTTCCTTCTTCTCCATAAAAAATTTGATAGCTGAATGATATGTGTAAACAGTGATCTTGGAGCCAAGAAGATAAGATCTAAATTTGTCTAATGCAAAAACCACTGCCAACATCTCCTTTTCTATCACTGTGTAATTGCGCCGAGCATCATCTAAAGTCCGGATGACATAGCAGATAGCAATAGGAAGTCCATTCCTCCTTTGTCCTAATACAACCCCGACCGCAAAATCTGAAGCATCCGTCATGATCTCAAAGGGAAGAGACCAATCAGGTGGTTGTAGGATAGGAGCACTAATTATCATCTCTTTTAATGTGAGGAAGGCATTAAGACATTTGTCATCTAACAAAAACTCGATGTCTTTGCCTAATAATTCAGTTAATGGTAGGGCAATCTTGGAAAAACCCTGAATAAATCATCTGTAAAAGCCAACATGCCCCAAAAAAGACCGTAACTGCTTGATGTTGGATGGTGGCTCGAGACGCGTGATGACATTCACCTTGGCAGGGTCAACCTCCATGCCTCGCTTGGAGATGACATGCCCCAACACGATCCTGTGTGTTACCATAAAATGGCTCTTTTCCCAAGACAAAACGAGATCTACCTCATAACATTTTTGAAAAACATGGTCTAGGTGTGCTAAACAATCGTCAAAGGACTCACCATAGACTGAAAAATCATCCATAAAGACCTCTAGAAAATCACCAACCATGTCTGCAAAAACAGATAGCATACACCTTTGGAAAGTAGCGGGGGCATTGCACAATCCAAAGGGCATCCGTCTAAAAGCATACGTGTCAAAAGGACATATGAAGGTGGTCTTCTCCTGGTCTTCAGGAGCAATAGTGACCTAGTTGTATCCGGAGTAATCGTTAATGAAACGTAAGTACTCCTTCCCTACCAACCTTTCTATAACCTGGACTATAAAAGGCAAAGGGAACTGATCCTTCTTCGTCGTGACGTTCAACTTCCTATAATCAACGCACACCCGCCAAGATGTGGTTACTCTCTTTGGAATCTCCTCTCCACTCTCATTCTTAATCATTTGAATTCCCGACTACTTCGGGACAGCATATAATAGGCTGACCTATTCAGAGTTGGAGATGTGATAGATAAACCCTGCGCACCATTTCGTAATCTCTTTCTTGACAACATCTCTTAAAATCGGATTCAGCCTGCGCTGAGATTCTCTAGATAGTTTGCTATCATGATCGATATACATATGATGAGAACACAAAGCAGGATTTATCCCATGGAGATCGGATACAGTCCAGTCAATAGCCTTACGGTTTCTTTCAAGAATCTCTATTAGACGAGATTCTTGCACTTTGGTGAAAGATGAGCTGATAATGACTAGAAACTATTGATGTGGACCCGCAAGGAAAGCATATTTCAAGTTTGGTGGCAATGTCTTCATCTCTGGTAAGGTAGAATCTGGATCTGTTGTAACCTCATCTATCTTTGTAAATGGTTATGCATCGGTGGTAGATGCGTTTGTTGTTGGACATGATAGCCCACGGCGAGCCATTATGCAACAAATGTTATTCCGAATATCATTCCCTGTTCTGAAATGAAGAGTAAATGACTTGCATAATAGGTCCCTTAGTACAATTAGGGTTATGTACCATGGCCTTCTTAATAATCATACAGCTGTTGATTTAACAATTGAATCATAGAGGTTGGTGCTTGGATGAATATTTAAAGGGTTAGATTGAGGACTCATCAAGCACCGTCAAATGATTGTTAAGATATGATCTCCAGCCTGAGTAGGAGATGGCAATCCTTTCTCAATTAGGATGATATCTGACCAACCTCTTGATGCAGGTCCTCTGCAAAGGAATAGAGATTCGGAGGTGTCAGATTAGTTAGGTTAAAGAGTTGACTTAATGAGATCGAGATAACAAAAGTCCGATGTTGTATGCTGTCATGATATAGGCACACATCCTCTGATCGGAGATAGATGTTTTACTATAAGTCTAAGTATGTACATTTGGCAGACCAATAGGTTGATGACCTAATCAAGGTCTATACACCGGCGCGCTAGTGTGCATGTAAGGGCACATGAGTAATACGATCTCTCAAAGGTATCATACATGTTCAGTTACTGAACCAGAAGACATGAGCTCACTCATGAGATATTTGGAAGAATCAAATTCCGTGCACGGTCGTCTCGCTTTGGAAGCTTGACTGAATTTGTAGGTTTGATATATACTTTTGGAAAGTATATGGTCAAGACCTAGGTATGATATATGATTTTGGAGAGTATATGATCGATACCAACTCCCAATGATCGAATGAGAAACTTACCGATAAAACCCAAAAGTAGACAGTGTAAAGTTGATCTAATACTTCGGTTTTATTCTGAGTCTTCCAGTATGCTGGATGTACATGTATTGGGAATACCTGAGGGTGATGTAATCATAAACGATTGTATAACCATGACGCTTCCATTCCTAGGGAGTGATGAAACGGGTCTGGAATTTAGTGACTCCTCTCAGTAGAGAAGTAATCTGATCTTGGTCCAAATGTTGGACATTGATCTGAATATGATTCAGATGCAATGAAAAGATTAGATTTGCGGTCTTGATTACATCAAGCATCTATGGGAGGTCCGCGATCTAGATTTCAGATATGATCTCAATATCCAAGTCACTATACATGGAACAATACAATCGTCTTGTCCTTATCTCCAAGTATCCGCGGAGAAAGCGTATTATCCTTGAAAGAGTTCAAGATAATTTCATTGTTGATATGTGTATCCGAGCATTGAGAAAATTGATAATTAAATGTGATTTAATTAGCATGAATAATATGAATTTGATTCCTATTATAAGGAGAGTTATCTAAGATAATTAAATGTGATTTAATTATCAAAGATGTGAATAATGTGAATGTGATCCATATTATTTGGGTACACGAGAATAGAGATCCAAGATGACTAAATGTGATTTAATTATCATGGATATGAATAATGTGGATAGCAATATCCATATTAGTCATGTATATTATAAATGTGATTTATAATATACAAGAGAGAGCTATTTGTAATTTACATTTGTTAATTAAATGTTTATGTGAATTGGATTCACATTCGACAATTAATTGAAAATGTAATACACATTTTATTTTGGGTTGTGAACGTGATTCACGATTTTCCAATGGCAAGATTGCAATATTCACAAAATAATTATGAATTACTTTTGTAGAATAATTTACAACAAATGTTGTTGGAAATTTTGGAGATTTCCATGGAATAATGTAATCTCAAGAGATCTCATGAGATTACATGAGATTGCCACCAAATCCCATGTTATGGAAGGAGGCAATCTTCTTTCCAAAATCTCCATGCTTGACTGATTTAATTTGGGATTAAATTATATTGATTTATCAATATATATTTAGTCTAAATTAAATTAATTAATGTTGTTTTTTTACCAAAAAAATCTTAGCAATAAAAGAAACACAAATCAATGAGAGCCATTGGATTTGTGTTGCCCATGGATTGCGATCCATGGATCCCAAAATATTATAAAAGAAGAGGCACCCCATTGCTCTTCTTTACACAATGAGAACATAACTCTCTCTTTCTCTCTCTCTCTCTTTCTTTATCAACATGCCTACTCTCTCTTCCTCTCATGTGGCCGTCCACCATGGATGCCCTCGAGAGGTTCTCCATCACCGCAGCGTTGTCGTTATGCTTCCCGATGGTTTGCTCGTGGATCTCCGTCTACTTTGGTGTGCATTACTGATGAAGAAGACATCGTATCTCGTTTGTCGAGATTAGGAGATCCATGGCCTGGATCTTTAACATGGATTACGAGAAGCACATGTTTCATCAATACGCTTGCAAGCGTCTTCTCTGTCGGATCGGACTTGAGACAGGAGGTTTCTTTGTTTCGAGACTCGATCACAACCACGCTTCAAGAGGTAACCCTAATACTTGTTTGTGGTTCAGACGAAATGATCCAAGAAGTGTTCTTGGATCGTGTGGTTTCGTCACATGAAAAAAATTTTAATTTCCGCTGCATCGAGCAACTAGTACGACTAGTCGCTCCCGATGGCATACGATGTGATCCTTACACTTCCGTGGTGTTCTTAAGGATATAACCATATCCTTCAAATGGTATCAGAGCCTTAGGTCAAAGGTTTTGGATGTGATCCATGAATAGAGGACAACTTGGGTTCATTAGGGTTTGCAAAAGTTTTCTTACATTTCATTTTTGCATCTCTGTTTAGTGATTATTTTAATCCCTGTTTAAATTATTTAAACATGAAAATAATAATTTGCTTTTGTTTCCATTAATTAAGGAAACTGTAGGATATGAGTTTGCATGATTTCGAATCTGATTACTCAAGTAATGGTCATTTTAGTGAACATGTATCCACTGTTTCAGGAACTGCGGATCATGACATACTTAAGATGTTAATTGCGGATTTGAAATGCCTTTAAATGCTTGAAAATCACTTAGGTTCTATTGTAAATTAAATTAGCAAACTTTAGAAACTTATTTTGCTTAATTTGGATTTAAATTGATTGATATATGTATTTTTAGTAAGTGAGGGTCATTGCTAGAATACTTTCCTAATCAAGAACCTAGTGATTGTTATTTAATCTATTAGTGAAATTAAATTGTTTAATTTCCTGGAATAATTGTGCATAAATATTTTTGAAATATTTGATGATAATTATTTCCTTAAAAATATTTGATTAGATGTGATCTAGATCACAAATTGGTTACATGATATACATGATCTACATTCCAAGAAACATGTTGCTTGAATAGGATTTGGGATTTGTTTAGCAAATCTCATTATAATGTTAATCAAAATCATTTTGATTATTATTATATGGTATAATTTCGGTTGAAGAACCGATGATCATATCATGTACAAAGTGATCTATTTTGCATTTTCCTTTCTCGAGGTGGATATGGTGTCTAGTCAAGGAGCGTTGGGGTAGTAGGTTGCACCGTCTGAGGTCTATCCCACTCCCGTCGGTACTGGCCATCACAGCGGGTAGGATTGGTATAATGCTTAAGAAATCATGATGTGTTTCTAATTATTAAAATTCGAAATAATACATATTTGAAATAATAACATAATTCAAGTAAATTAAGAATATTTGTTGGATATTAATTGGATAATTAATTTAATATGATTAGATTAATTGGAATCCAATTAAAATTAAAACACTCTATTATGTATAGAGATGTTATTTCCCTTGGAAGAATTAATCATAATGATTATGATTAATAATGATTATTTATAATTTGAATATGATATGGAGGATCATATAAGTGACATCCATGGTCTCCCGTCAAGGCGAAGGGTTCCGTCATCAAATATTGTATGTAGGGGATGCCTGTCCGAAGTGACAGCTCCTACATACAATCCATTTGGATCGGGCTCTTCGCTTCTCGAAAGAGTAAGGACGTGTACGTAGTGACCCAAATATCGGGTCCTCATATTTTTGGGGTGATATTGGATTGCGTATAGCGAGTTGTATTCCTGATGATGGTTGGTTCAATTAATAGCGGGTCAACATCACCTTAGGGGTGGTGGGCCTGGGTGTGAAAGACCTAATTAGAAGATGCAAGTTGGACTTGCAAGGCGGAATGTGTCCCCACTTCTTTTTATCAAAGTTACAGGTTCTCATATTATTGGGATGTAACAAAGATAAGGAAGGAGGTCCCACATCTTGCTGAGATATAATGGTTAGTATATCTCTTACAATGAAAGTGATTAAGGGAATGACTTTTAGTGTTGACAAGGCAAGACAACTTTGACATAAAAATTCCTAAATCAAAGTAATATATATTTACATACTTATGCAAATTTCTTATTTCTGATAATCCTTCATTAAACCCACTCAATACTATACTCAATAATAACCAGTATGATATCATGGATTGGACCCATGATTTAGATATTGTACTTGTAGTTGGACACATAACGTATGTGGTTGCAATGTACAAGTCTCCTCATAATAATGAGGAATGACAATTAAATAGATAATAAGACTACAACCCTAGGGTTTGTATGTCTCTATTGTCTTGATCTCTCATAGGATGTACATTGGAAGTGACATGTCGATGATGATCGCAATTGTCAAATAATCCTTATAAAATCAATGAAGATATAATGGCATACATATGTGCGCTTGACATTTATCATCAATGAGATGGTTCACTGCATCATGCAGAATGGTGGCTCTATAAGAGATGATGTATTCAAAATGTTTGAATACCTACCTGAACCAATGTTTTTAAGAGTCTAGATGGATGTAGACATGATGAGTGTCATCATTATACTGTCTATACTCTAGTCATTCATGAAGCTTCATAATACTCATATTGTATGAATTTAATGAAGCATGTATAAATGTTAAAATACTCTTACATTAGATTCTTTTGAATTTAACATAAGAGATCCTTAGTCTTAAACAATGGTTGTTTATAGATATAGGGATCACAGTGGAAGCATGGGTCAGACCCAAGATGAGAAGGATAGTCAAAGAGTTGACCATACTTCTATGACTTCCATATGACATCCAAGAGTTTGATGAATGCGAATACTGCACTAAGTTGATGTATTGATAGTATGACTGTCAAATCTATCTAGAATCCTTGAAGAAGGACTCAGATAGTGCATCGGAATAATCTACACATAATCATTGAAATTAACTTTCTTATTTGATAAGATAAAGTCTAATAATTGTATCACAATCTTCTAATGACACTTGCCATTGGTTGCATATGTATTAGAAGATTAGGAATTTGATCTTCAGGTTTAATAGTCATCTACATGGATATTGATGTAATTGTTGCAACAATCTCTATTGGATATACAGACTTCTTTATTTCAGTGGGAGAGCCCTTGGTATTAGAGAATGTATCTATGACCTAGACATTAGAATACACTCATTGTTTGATTCTAAATGTTGGAAATAAACACGAATTCTGAAATAGACCTGTCATAAAGAGTTATGATGGATATATTTCAGAAAGTAATCTAACATCTAGAGGACTCTACTGAATTAGAAAATTAATGAATGGTTTATTAACATTTCTAATAATGAAATTAAACCTTTAAAGATCAATAAGAGGATAAATATCATTTGACAATGATCTGGCATCAAGCTTTGGACATATTCCTGTTGATTTAATCAATAGACAAGTATGAATGAGACTTTAGAATGTCTAAAATTTCAAAACTTACATACTTATGAATATTGTATTCAAAAGTAAAATATGTCCAATACACCCTTCATTGGGAAAGATGTAAGATGTCAAGGTATTTAGGATCTCATACATATTGATGTATGTGGATAATCTATATCATAGTAAACATTATGGATATGTGATATCTATTGATGATTACATATGATATGAGATTTCTTCTCTTCACATAAGAAACCTTTGAAATGTTCAAAGATTTCATTATTTTGGTTTAGAACCAAAGATTGAAGGAAGATAAAATGAATTTGATCTAATCTAGGTAGCATGTACCTGTTAGATGAATTCAAAGAATACCTTATGGAGATACGATTATCATTTCTATCTCAATCCTCCTAACACACATTAACTAAATAGAGTTATAGGGAGATACAATTGGGTCATGTGTGACATGATCTTTTCAATAATGAGTTTTAGCATAATTATCCCTTAGTTTCTATGTATATATGTGTAGCAGAGACTACAATATATATATCCTTAATAAGATTCCATGCATGTAAGCCGGAATCTAGCACTTGAGAGCGCTGCTTCATTAGGAAAATAAAGGATGGTATTGGATGCCTACTTTATGACCTTGAGATTCTTAAAATATCTCATCTATGAGAATCTGATTCTTAGAGGTTTAGAATCTTGAGAATCAAGATGAAAATGAAGTAAAGGAACTCATTTAATTTTGAGATGATAATGAGGTTCCTGAAATCAGAAACTAAAAAGGACAATTATAGATGAAACATTAATACCTCTTCAAATAAGTTTGAGGATGTATTCCATATGTCAGTTAAGTCTGACAATGATCTGACTTCATATGATGAAGTATCTGAAGATCATGACATGCAAAGATGGATGTTAGCAATATAGTTTAAAGTAGACTTCATATACAAGTGTTGTATATGGAACCTCAAGGATCCACCTATATGGGTAAGACCCATAAAGGTGTAAATGGATCTTCAAGAGAAAGAAGTCAAGATTGCATTGCTCTCTGAGGATATTCACATGAAGTAGCCCAAGGGCTTCATGGTTGAGGAAAGCAAGATGTGCAAGCTAAAGAAATCCATCTATGGACTCAAATAAGCTTCTTGTAGCTGGAACATAAGATTTGATGAAATTATAAATGTTATGATTTCAGATAGAATATTGATGAACCATATGAAGCTTAGTGAGAGTGCCATTTGTGCTCATCATGATAAATGTAGATAATATCCTAATCATTTAGCATGATATAAGGATGATAATAAATGTTTTATAATCTGGTTGTTCCACAACTTGAGATATGATCCCAAAGATGCCTCTTGGATCTTAATTCTGAAGTTGTTCAGAAGTAAAGAGAAGAGGGTATCGGGACCATCACATTTTGTAGTACACCTTGGATATATTCCATTCTTGGAAATTCCAAGAAAGGCTTCCATCCCTTAAGATATGGTACTGACCTATCTAAAGGGATAACACCTCAAAGAGTTGAGGAAGTGAATGCTAAAACTGAATGCCCTTGTGCATTAGTTATGAGAAGCCAAATGTATGCTAGATGTGTACAAAAGCCAAATGTCTGCAATGTAGTGGGAGTAGTAAACTGTCATTAATCCTACTATGGAGATAAAATACCATATTGTGGTAATGACAATATCTTCAAAGATAATGAGACTTTCGAGATAGTGATCTAAGTCTTATCGTCAAGAAATTAAGACTTTACAGATAGTGATCTAAAATGTATTAACTTCAGATACCATTGGAGATAGAGATCTCCATGAATTAGGGTATTTTGACAAGGATTATGGAAATACTGGTTATAATAATTATTGAGCAAAAGTTTCAATGACACTATAATTGCTTTAACAAGATTGAGTATTGGTTGCATAAAATACAACATTCACATTGGATGCGAGCACTGTTACTAGAAGATAGGCAAGTGCCGTAAAAGGACTTGATGTAGTCTCTTGGGAACAGAGTGACTGATCAACTTACCTATCTATTTTCTAAATACCTTGTGATTGTCACATGAGTGCAGGTTTAAATGATTAGCCCATTAATGGCTCTTTGGCTAGTGGGATATTGTTGGATATGCGAGCCCATGGCGAGCCATTATGCAATAAATGTTATTGCGAATATCAATCCCTGATCTGAAATGAAGAGTAAATAATTTGCATAATAGGTCCCTTAGTACAATTAGGGTTATGTACCATGGCCATCTTAATAATCATACAGCTGTTGATTTAACTATTAAATCATAGAGGCTGGTGCTTGGATGAATATCTAAAGGGTTAAATTGAGGACTCATCAAGCACCGTCAAATGATTGTTAAGAGATGATCTCCATCCTGAGTAGGAGATAGCAATCCTTTCTCAATTAGGTTGATATCTGACCAACCTCTTGATGTAGGTCCTCTGCATAGGAATAGAGATTCGGAGGTGTCAGATTAGTTAGGTCAAAAAGTTGACTTAACGAGATCGAGATAACTAAAGTCCTATGTTGTATGCTTTCATGATATAGGCATACATCCTCTGACCGGAGACAGATGTGTTACTATATGTCTGAGTATGTGCATTTGGCAGACCAATATGTTGATGACCTAATAAAGGTCTATACACCAGTGCGCTAGTGTGCATGTAAGGGCACATGAGTAATAGGATCTCTCAAAGAGATCATACAGGTTCATTTACAGAACTGGAAGACATGAGCTCACTCATGAGATATTGGGAAGAATCAACGGTCTTCTCGCTTTGGAAGCTTGACTGAATTTGTAGGTTTAATATATAATTTTGGAAAGTATATGATCAAGACCTAGGTATGATATATGATTTTGGAGAGTATATGATCGATACCAACTCCCAATGATCGAATGAGAAACTTATTAATAAAAACCAAAAAGTAGACAGTGTAAAGTTGATCTAATACTTCGATTTTATTCTGAGTCTTCTAGTATGCAGGATGTACAGGTACTGGGAATACTTGAGGGTGATGTGATTATAAATGATTGTATAACCATGACGCTTCCATTCCTAGGGAGTGATGAAACGGGTCTGGAATTTAGTGACTCCTCTCAGTAAAGAAGTAATCTGATCTTGGTCCAAATGTTGGACATTGATCTGAATATGATTCAGATGCAATGAAAAGATTAGATTTACAGTCTTGATTTCATCAAGCATCTATGGGAGGCCCGCGATCTGGATATGAGATATGATCTCAATATCCAAGTCACTATACATGGAACAATACAATCACCTTGTCCTTACCTCCAAGTATCCCCGGAGAAAGCGCATTATCCTTGAAAGAGTTCAGGATAATTTCATTGTTGATATGTGTATCCGAGCATTAAGAAAATTGATAATTAAATGTGATTTAATTATCGTGAATAATATGAATTTGATTCATATTATAGGGAGAGTTATCTAAGATAATTAAATGTAATTAATTATCAAAGATGTGAATAAAGTGAATGCGATTCATATTATTTGGGCACACGAGAATAGAGATCCAAGATGATTAAATGTGATTTAATTATCATGGATATGAATAATGTGGATAGAAATATCCATGTTAGTCATATATATTATAAATGTGATTTATAATATATAAGAGAGAGCTATTTGAAATTTACCTTTGTTAATTAGATGTTGATGTGAATTGGATTCACATTAGACAATTAATTGAAAATGTAATTAACATTTTATTTTGGGTTGTGAATGTGATTCACAATTTTCTAATTCCAAGATTGCAATATTCACAATATAATTATGAATTATTTTTGTTGAATAATTTACAACAATTGTTGTTGGAAATCTTGGAGATTTCCATGGAATAATGTAATATCATGAGATCTCATGCGATTACATGAGATTGCCACCAAATCCCATATTATGGAAGGAGGTAATCTTTTTTCCAAGTTCTCCATGCTTGATTGATTTAATTTGGGATTAAATCATATTGATTTATCAATATATATTTAATCTAAATTAAATTAATTATTGTTGTTTTTTACCAACAAAATCATAGCCATTAGAAGAAACACAAATCAATGAGAGCTATTGGATTTGTGTTACCCATTGATTGAGATCCATGGATCCCAAAATATTATAAAAGGAGAGGCACTCCATTGCTCTTGTTTACACAATGAGAACATAAGTCTCTCTTTCTCTCTCTTCATCTCTCTACAAGCCTACTCTCTCCTCCTCTCATGTGGCCATCCACCATGGATGCCCTAGAGAGGTTCACCATCACTGCAACGTTGTCGTTATGCTGCCTGATGGTTTGCTTGTGGATCACTGTCTACTTCGGTGTACCTTTCTCGTGAAGAAGACGTCGTATCTCGTTTGTCGAGATCAGGAGATCCGTGGCCTAGATCTTCAACATGGATTGCGAGAAGCACGTGTTTCATCAACACGCTCGCAAGCATCTCGCCCGTCAGATCAGACTTGAGACAGGAGGTCTCTTTGTTTAGAGACTAGATCACAACCACGCTTCAAGAGGTAACCCTAATACTTGTTTGCGGTTCAGAGAAACGATCCAAGAAGTGTTCTTGGATCATGTGGTTTCGTCACATGAAAAAATTTTAATTTCCGTTGCATCGAGCAACTAGTACGACTAGTCGCTCCCGATGGCATACGATGCGATCCTTACGCTTTGGTGATGTACTTAAGGATATAACCATATCCTTCATCTGTAATATGGTTATCCACCATCTCAATATGCTCAAGAGTCGGACTATAGAATATGTCTAAAGCTTCATCCGACTCGCTACTGTGCTCATTCTCAGAATGACTAGAGGAGAATAGCTCAGCTAAATAAAACTCAATCTCTAGATCATCTGAAGTGGAGGAATCATGTAAACTCTCTGAATCTGAAATATCTACAATAAAATCCTTAGGTATCTGCTCCCTCTTCTCATCATCATCCATACTGAAATATAAAGTACCATCAGAAGAACTGCCAATAGTAATCTCGGACCCATACTGTGCTAGGATATCTTGGGTCTCTACTCGATACCTCTCAAGGTCGTCAAGACGAACCTCATCCATGTAATCACAAGTGGCTAAAGAACTCAAGATATCTGTATTGTTATAGATTCGGTATTATATGTATGTGATTCTCTCGCCATCTCTATATGTACCTTCTCACACTTAGTGCGAAAAGATACCTTCCCTGTATCATAATCGAAGAGAGCCTTCATGATCTCTAAGAAAGGCCTCCCAAGAATGATCGGGGTAAGGTGCAACTATGTAGGGAAATCCATGTCCAGGACAATAAAGTCCAATGGGAACCGCAAGCCCTGTACGGTTACGATAATGTTCCTCAATATGCCCCTAGGTCTCTTTACAGATCTATTAGCAAACTGAAAAATCATGTGGGATTTGTAAAGAGGACCTAACTCGAGCTTGTCGAGTAAACAAGATGGTATCAAATTGATAAAGGAAACGTTTTATAATAGAGTGCGATCAAATGCTGCAAGGGCAATCACGCATCTGATGTAATGTGCTCCAGAATCCGTCTTCTTCTTAGGTAATTTATTCTGTATAGCACAGGATGTGTCCTTGGTTAAAACATGCTTCTCTGTACGTGATCTCTTTTTCCTAATCTTGGTACATCTATTCTTCAGCTGATTCTTGAGCGTAGGAAAGATGCTCCAAGGCATCATTAAGTGGGATCTTCAAAAAGATGTGATCTTTCAATAATTGTTCGGTCTCTAGAGTGACAACGCTCTTTTTGGTGTTTTTCTTTCCTTTTCCAAACAAGGCATCTTGAAAAGGAGAAATATCAGAAATGACAAAATCAAACTTTTTATTTGTATCAGAAGTGGAATCAATGTGTACATCGAGAGTTTTAGAATTATGTACAAAACTCTCTAAAATTGTTGAAGAAAAATCTACATCCGGAGTATCTGCATGGTCTGGCATGATAGCATTGTCTGACTCGCTTATGTCCATGTAAACTATCTCTGCATTGCTCCCCTCTTTGATCATCAAACGAACCATTATGGTGATTCTCATCATCGTGGCAGTCTTCCTCCTCAGCATTGGAATGTGTCTGATCATGGATTGGCTCTCGCCATGTTCCCTCTCCTCTACTCTATCAGGTACTCGTTGTGATCTACCGCTACTGAGATGAATGAAGCTAGAAAAAAATTCAGGAAAAGAGATCATACCTGTAGTGATGTCTACCTGATCTGAATGCCTTCTCCTGTTGGTGGGGTTCATCTGAGGCTGGGCTGGGAGAGTGGTCTTAGGCGCAGTTAACTCATCTAGACAACGGTTAACCTGCTCCATCTTTGTCCTATGTGCAATCTGGAGTGTGCTCGACATATCCATGATCTGATTCAGTGCCAAGGCCTGTGAAGATATCTCAGACTCTGTGTGGTGACAATGTCTATCTAATCTCTCCTACATGGTCATGTGCTGCAGTGAAGTGTAAGGCTGAGATGATCTCTGTGATGTGAAGGAAGACTGTTGATGCCGCTGGTAATGATGTGTCTGTGAATGTGTAGCAGGATACTAAATAGAATGTGGTCCTTGATATGCGTGCTGGTGAGACTGTTGCTACGTGTAAGGTTGTCAGTGCTAAAAATGTGGACGTCCATGTTGTGGATGACTATACTGTTGTTGCTGATGATGATGTACATTCGGTTGCTGAATCGGAATGTACCATATTCCGTTGATCTCAAGAGTAACATGAGGCTCAACATCTATGTCTACAGAACTAGTGATCTGACCGGAATTGGCATGAGACTGGTCCTCATGCCAATCAATCTGTGGAGTCTCTGTCTCTCTCTGGATGAAATGGATCTGTCGGGTGGGTGGAGCGGTCATAGACCTCCATGCAGATTGTGAATTCAAAGAAGCTTGAGCCTATTGATACTGAAGTTGCAATTTTGTTACCTTCTTCGTAAGATCACTCAGCTGCTGAGGCAGAGATGAGAGTTTTTCCAACTCTCGCAGCGGCTGCAAGTCCTGAACTTGCTTCTGAATAACATCTACCAACGTTAACTTCTCGCTGATAAAACCATGCTGGTATTGGATTCAGAATCTGAAATATTTACCACCTTATGATGCTCTCAGTGATGTAGTGGTTGAGGGACCTTTTGGAATTCCCGAGTAGAGTCGACGACTCTTGAGCTTTCTACCATCCCTTCGAAGATGGATCAGACATACTCGGCATCCTTATTCAAATAACTACCACCTCATGCTGCATTCACTAGACCCTGAATATCCGTTTGGAGTCCTCCAAATTAATTCTGTACAAGCACCTTCATCGGTATCTCATGATGAGGACATCTCTCCAAAAGATCCATGAATAGATCCCATGTCTCGTGGAAAGATTCATTCAGTAATTGTGTGAAGTTGGAGATCTGACTCCTCATCATGTTTGTCCTTCCCAGAGGAAAATATTTAAATAGGAATGTGGACTTCAGATCGTCCCATGTAGAAATTTACCTCCCCAAGTGATGTAACCAGTAAAGCACCTTATTTGCTAAGGAGAAGGGAAAGGCTTTGAGGTGAACAGCCTCCTGCGTAACTCCTAGATAACTATCCATACCACAAATCATTTCAAACTATTGTAGAAAGGTAAATAGTTCCTTTGTAATGTTCCTATAGAACTTGAGAAGCAAAGAGATGAAGGACTGTCTCAACTCGTATGGCCCTTGATTCGGCGGTAGCCGAATCCAATGGTGTAACTTCCTAGCTCCCGAGTCATACTCATCTCGTAAAGTAATGGGAACCATTGCAGCTGGTAATGGGTTCTCTGCTCTTGCCCTCAGTGTAGCTATCTTAGCTCGCGACTCATTTTAAGTTCTGAATTGTTATCGGATCTGGATATTCATTGGTTGTAGTGTGCCGAGAATCCTGGTTGTAATTATCGGCGGCTGGATCCGATCTTCCATCAACTTATTTCTCCTCAGCTGGCCTCTCCTCTACTAGTCCTTTTCCACGAGCCCTATGCTTCAAATCTTCTGTGAAGGAAAACATCTCGTAAGAACTCAACGAAAAATTAGCTGGAGAATGTGACAATAAATTAAGGCAAGGGTCGACCTCAAAAGACTGGCTGGGAGGCGAGGGAGTCTGAGTCTAACTCTCCTCGGGATCAGATGGGACCAACTCGGGAAGAGGGTCATCCCGAGTTTGTGAAAATGTATGACAGACGGTGAAAGATCGAGAGCTCATGGAGTCTAAGCAAAATAGTCATCGAGTCGTCATCTTCGACGTCAAGAGAGTAATCGTAAGAGCATGTTTGTCGGGTCAAGCGAGATGGGAAATACATATAAGACACTGTAACTCACGCCTTACAAGCAAATACAAAGCAAACCTCGTATTCACCAACATAACCCGATGATGACCCTAAGAGTTCGATTGTTTATCTTGTTGGTTTTAGGGTTGTTTTAACATACACGTATATTCACCAATTATCACGAGCTGACAGGTGCCTGAAATTTCCCCTCAATACTGTCCCGAGTCTTTAAAGAAAACCACTTGTTCTCAGCCAGTATGGGAGTAAGTACGGACCGTTTCCAGCTATATGTGTTTCTTGAGGACGGAGCCTTATGAAGTATCCTCTAAAACCCCACTCTGCTAAGTAAACTCGGACCGTTTCCGGCTACCCGAGCGTACCCACTGAAAAATAGTGATTAGGGGAATAGACTAAGTAGTATCTTGAAAGAAACACGGACTTTGGTTCTATCCTTAAGCGTCGTCCCTCACTCACAAAATCTGTAAAGAACCTGGAGTTGAAGTGTGGGGATTGCTCTCCCAAATCAAATTATCCTTACGTTTATTTTAAGGTCAGATATTTATGCAATCCCTATTTTATTTTTAGTTTTATATATTTTTAGATCTTTTTCAGACAAGCGTCTAATGAATGTCTTTATTTTTTACAAATCATAAAATCATGCACCTAGGTTGCGAGTCTTAAGACTATCTAGGAACACACAATCAGAGAGGAAAAAAAACAAAAACACCAAAGCATGCACCTAGCCTCGTGAAAAACCGTGGAAAATCGGAGATGCAAGAAAAATCGTGGTGGGTGCCCTGATCCCCCTAAATGGATAACACTCGGTGAATCAAACCCCGAGAAAAAGAGGAGAAGATGTACAAGTCGGGATGCCCTTATGGGGCCCCTTTTCTATAAAATACAAAAACACAGGAAAGTACCCTTTTTTAACAAAAAATTACAATAAAAACCATAACTAATCCTTCCCCCAACAACCAAAAAGATCGCTCTGCACTTACAACTACTTTGGCTTCCGAGGAAGCCGGTTAAACGTGCAGGCCATGCAAAGATCAATTAGGAAAAAGGAGAAACATACAATAAAAATCCGTAAGACAAATTTAAAAATAGAAACTTGCGAAAGAAATAATATTTGTAAAATCAACAATAACAAGAACTTCAAGAAAATCGAGTCAAAAACTGATGTAGGAATAACGTCTCCCCGGCAACGGCACCATTTTGATAACGCGGACTTGACTGCGGTTAAGAATGGTGTCGGTGTAGAAAATCGCAAAGAGAGATCTGCGCGAATCAAATAAAGATCGATAATATATGAGAGAAAGATAAGTGAAATTGATAAAACGACTTCTCTCCTATTTTATCTTACACTATTTATTTTACCAAGTGTGCTTGGGTCGAACTCAAGGAGGTAGAATATCAAAACCTTGATTTTCGATATAAGGAAGAATATTTCAGAAAATCCTCTTTATTCTTGATTTTAGAAAGAAAAAAAAGATCTCAAAACTACTCAAGATTGCGAAAATCAAAACGACACAATGAAGCGATGAAAAATCTGAGAAAAATATTAGAAGAGTATATGAGGCAGTTATCAGGCTACCCTAAAAAAATCGTGGAAAAATACGAAAAATTTGAGGTCCAAACAACCCCGACAAGCCAGGGGTGTAGCTGCAGAAAAAAAGATCAATGTTTTCTTAAAAAATGTCACTAAAAAGGATTGAACTTTAAAGAAAATAAAAGTTATTACATTTAGGTCCCCACACGAGGACCTAACTGTAATATGTGGAAATTTCTAGAGCTGAAGGCGAAATCTGGAAGTCGACTGAGTTTAATATGCATATTTTTCACCGTTTCGGAATGAACGGTCTTTGATTAGAAGTTGGGGAACGATCTAAACCGTCACTGGGGGATACGTGTTGAGCACGTGTAGATCCTGGGGTTCTTGCTCTTCTTCAAGTCCTCCGCACGGCTGGCGGCGAAGCTCCCTTCTCCACTTTATCTCCGACATTCAAGGACTATCTGGTTCCTCCGATAGGGCAAAAGGGGTGACTCCTTCACCCCTCGAGCTCTCCTGCGATGGATCTCCTCCGGAGGTGGTTAGCGACGATGATTGATCTACGATGAAGAAGGAGGTTCTACTGTCTTGGAAAATGATGCTGCACCTTCTTTGATAGGGAATTGCGTTGAGTTTGGAAGCTCCAAATTTTCAGGTTTCGCTCTAGATGAAAGATAGACCTGTAAAGGAAATCTAGGTGCTCGATTCATGCGAGAATCAACCAACAATTTTAAGATTTGCATATTCAAATATGAGGTTTCTAGTGTTAATGAATAAGATCTTGAAAAAGAGAAAAGAATGAGACGCAAATTTGTTTGATGTCGGAACGAATTTGAGATATGATTAAAGAGGGCATTTAAGAATGATGATCAATGGAGGAATGTACCTGTTATGTACAGGGTGTAAGACCTCTGTTGGTGATGGCTCGACGGGCGGTACATCGAAGCTGGACACAGCGCAAGAGCAGCGATACAAGGCGGATCCGCCTTGGAATGTCTCGTCCGACGTTCCACCTTCCACGTGGGGCTGATCCTAGGCGTTGTCACCGCCTTGTTTGGCTGAAACAAGGCTTGGAAGGTAGGAGGGTCGACTACCGGAACTGGGGGTTTAGGGTTAGTTAGGAGAGTTAGTTGAATCTCGTTGACTTTAGAGGGGTTTATAGGTGAAATGGAAGGGATTTAAGATGGATCTAAGGGTAGGCGTGGATTAAGGTAGGTAGGAGAAAAATGTGGAGGGTTAGGATCGAGTGAAGAGGTTAAGAATGGATTAGGAAAATTTGGTGAAGATCGACCCATGGAACAGAACTCCAACTGCTGAGTTCTTGAAGAAGAAGACCAGGTGCTGACACATGTCAGCACCTGGTTGATCAGATGTAATAAATGCAATTTAAATTAAATAATAAATAATAAATAACGTTATTCAAAATAGGTATAAAAATAAAAAGTATAAATACTTAAATTATATAATCTATGGTATAAATACTTTTTATAAATAAAAAATATTATACGAAATATAAATATTTTATTAATAAATAGGTATAAATAATACTTAATAAATAGATTTTGGATTTAAATTCAATAAATAAATAATTATATGTTAATTTTATATTTTGTTAATTATTAGAGTAATAAATAAAGTCTTGGCGATTTTTTGTAGATTCTAATAAATTAGTTTAGATTAATGAATAAATACATGTATAAGTTATATAGTTCAATTTCATCTATAAATTAGGGATTTGGATTTATTTAAAATAATAAATAAGATGCAAAATTCTGAAATAAATCATGGTTAAAGTACAAGATCACGAAAATAATTAAAAATTATAAAATTATAAATTATATGTTCTAAATAAAATAAATAGCCCAAAAACCTCGTTGTCATTAGGTCCCAAAACCAACTTTTTACAAACGGACTCCGATTTTAGTGAAATCACCTCCATTGATTAGATTATATTATTTTATGAACTTTAAAGATGAGTAGTTTGAAATTAGAGTTTGTATGAGAAAGTTATGATGTTCAGAAGTTGAGAATTTAGTAATTTAAAAGTTGGATTTCTTGGCATACATACAAGATGATATTTTTAACTTTTTTATAATTTCATAGACATTTTTAGAAATAATTAGGAAAAGAGTTTGGTAAAAAATGCACATATGAATTAATTAAAAATCAGTGGAGATTTGATATTTATTTAATAAATAATAAAGAATGTCTGAAGTGTGTCTTTAATTATTTTTATGATTTTCTTTCTTATCTCCCCTACTTGTTTATTTATTGACCAATCCATGCTGACTTGGTCTCGGGGATTAGGTTATAAATATATATTACAACTATATTTATATTTTTTGAGTCATTGTATTTATATACATATTTACAATCTGCCTTCTTTCCTTTTCTTTATTTTTATTCTTTTATTTATTTACATATTTTTGACGCATAAAAGTGCATTTTTATTCATGAGTGGTATTTTGATAAAGGTGGAAATTAATGAATATTTACATGTAATTGTTAAGGGTTTTAAGACAAAATGTGACAGAGACGATAATGAATCATGGATTCATCAGTAGTCTAAGTGTGTCTCGTTAAATGTGATGTGTGGTCCTAAAGATTATGAGCACAAACAATAAAATATTCTAATGAAAAAAATCCTCTAAGAGCCGAGAGTGCGAGTCCTATTCTACGTCAAGCAACCACAAGACAACGAGAGGGTGATGAATCCACTGTTCATTATTTTTATTCTATCATTTTGGCCTTAAAAACCCTAGTAAATACGTGTAAATAGCGTTAGATCATGCATTTTATCATCCATGCATCATTGTGTAAATATTGTGTAAAATGCGGGTTTCAAAGCCAAAATTATAGAATAAAGAAAAGAAAAGAAAAAGAAAAAATATTGTAAATATTTTATGACCCGAAACCCCGAGACCTAGGCATCTTGATGGCTAGGATGACAAGGAATAAAGTAGGGGGAGATAAGGGCCCAAAATACAATAAAAATACCTTCTATTTTATCGATTCTTTATTCATTCTGAGACCTATTTTTGGTTCCACTTTTTATACTTCAAATAAAAAAACTTTGAACATAAAAGTTGTATATAATTAAATAAAGAAAAATATAAAATTTATTTCACTAAAAAATAATGTACATATAAAAAGTTATGACCTGAATAACATTCCAGAATCCAACGTCCCAAACCTGTATCTCGCAAATAAAAACTCAAAATGCGTCAAACTCACCTTTAATTGTATATAATTTCTCATAAGCTATTTAATGAAGGTGGTTTCACGTTTGGCGGAGCTACGGTTTGAAAGTTGAGTTTTGGACCCATATTGTATACTTGTACAGATTAAAATATTCATTTTATTTATAATTCATTATTTTTATAATTTTATATTTCTATAATTTTGTAAATATTATTTATAATATATGTGTACATTAAAATAGGAATAAAACACAAATAAAACACAAAAATAAATTACTTGTATACAATACCTAGGTATAATACCTATAACCATACATATATATAATTAATACTTATATTTTATCAAGTGTATAAAACACTTCACAAAAATAAAATAAAATATACATTTAAGTGTACAAAAATATTTTATAAATTCAAAAAATAATACACAAAATAATTAAAATTAAATTCACAAAATAAAAATAAAATATTAAAACATATAGAAAAATATACCTACATAGCCTATAAACGGTAACTTGTAAATTAATACCTCGAAATAAATAAAAATCATCATAAAATAATATATAAAATAATAAAAAAATTTTATTTAATAATAAAAAATTAATAAATTTGTTTTCTATTTTTAAATGATTTCTCAAATCTTTTTCAGGAGGATTTACCTGGTTGGTCCACGTGGACCAACCAGGTGGTCTGGACCGTTGACCGAAGGTCAACTGTCTGACCCCCCTCCTATGGCTCTGTCAGACATGGTTTTTCTTCGTTTTCTCCCCTTTTTGGAGGCCGCACCTTGCATCTATTCATGATGCGTCCTAAACCACTTTTTCTCCTCGAGAATCCCTCTTACACGCCCAGTGATTTTCTCGTGGATTGGATCACTGAAATCGCTTCTACACCTCGATCTTCGGAGCCGCTCGACCATTTTTCTACAAAAACCCCCGACCTTCCCGTTTCGAATTTCAACCCACTTCTACCCAAACTTTGACCCTTGTTCGTCGTCCTCAGGACCGGAAGGGTGACTGCCTTCATCTAGGACATGCGCGGGTGTCAGGCGAGGGCCGAGGCGACGCTCCACCTACCTCCGGCGTGCCCCCCGTCGAGGTCCCCGATCTCCTAACTTCGGTCAGTGAGATGCATTTTTATTTGCTTTAGTCACTTTATATAGTCGTAGATTTGCTTCCCAAGTTGTTTTAAACTTCCAATCCCATCCGTTAACCATAGACCCCCTCACCCGCTGCTTGTCGGAGTTCGCTCCAGCAAGATCAATCTTGTTCCATCGGACCACAGTACACTCCTGGGAGCTCTCTGGAGCTCCGTGATTTTTTGCCTAACCGCTCCCCTTCAGGAAACACACAGAAGATGCACCTTTGCAGGAGTTTTTGAAGGTCGTGAAGGTAGCCCAGGCACCGCACGTCACCGGACGTCCTCCGGTGGTGTTTGGCCATTTTGGGCGGCTTCCTAGTTGCGGGAGAACATCTAGAGCGTGGATCAACCTTCGGCAAGTTTGCAGGTGGTTGGAGGGACGAATTGCACCGGATTCAAACTCACATCGGGCGAGTTCTTTAGTGTTCTACCAACCTCATCGTCGGCCGTTGGATTTGAGGTGTTCTTCCTGCGCATCCAGTTACCGTCAGATTTAGTACATCCCCGGTCGTTCGATCATCCGCCTCTCATCTAATCTTGGCTTTTGGGAAGCGAAGAGGTGTCGCGCAGCGAGATCTCGACACGTGGCAAGTGAGCCTATACCAGTCATTGGATCGTTCCCCTGCTTTGTGTATTTTGCAGTCTTAACCCGAAGCGTTTTTGTATTTAATGGTTAATATTAAATCATTCATCTGTCGTTGTTAAGTTTTGTAACATTTGAATAATAGCCCCTTGCACCTTTTAGTTGTTACAATCCAGTCTAAGCCACGTCACCTCACGTGGGAGACCACATGAGGGACATTTTGCATTCTAGGCCCCTTGGACTTTTTGATATTGTCACTCAGTACTAGAACTTTACATTAAGTTATATTTTTTCTAGATAATCGCGTTCTGGACCCTCAGAGGCGCGCGTGCTCTAGCACGCGAGTTCTGATTTTTGTCTTTTGCTATTTATATTTGGTCCAGGAAGTTTTTTATTACGTTATAAAATTGCGGGAAAATTGTGCTGAGACCCCTGGATTTTTGCATATTTACAAAATCGCCCCTGTCAGAATGCATTTTCTTTATGTTTCTAGTATTTAGTTCATGCATTTCTCAAATTCCAAAAATCACCAAAAAATACCACAGTGTTCCTGTTGCATTGTATTTTCACAAAATATTTTTGTTTTGCATTCTTATTGCATTTTCATATTTATAAAAAATTCAAAAACATGCATTTTCACCACTGTTTGCATTATAAAATCCATAAAAGTTATAAAAACATCTCAGAAAATTCCCAAAAAAATATATTTTGCCTATTGTAGTGTCTTTTAACTTGATTCCAAAATTCACTTTAAAATACAAAAGAAAACTCATAAAAATGTAAAAACTCTAAAAACTTCATAAAAATATTAAAAATACCAGAAAATTCCCAAAAATATAATATTTGTCTCTAAATTTTCTTTGTTTTATTGTCTTTACTGTGAAATAAATTTGGGGATATTTTGTTACTGTTTTCTATTTTATTTCTCCATTTTAATTTCAGCTTTTATTTTATTCACTATTTTTCAGTATTTTTGACTTTAAAAATACCAAAAAAAGCAGGAAAAAATCTATAAAAATCATAAAAACATTTGAAAATTATAAAAATACCAAAAATATTTTATTTCTTGAATTTTGCTTATTTTACCTATTTTTATAAATACTTTATCCCTCTTTTTTCTTACTTCGTATATATTCTATTTAAAGAAAAAAGATAATATATAAACATAAAATATAAAAAGAAAATACAAAATCAACTAATCAAAAATCAAAATTTAAAAAACTAAAAAAATAAATTAAAAAAATTAAAAATTTAAAACCCATAAAAAATAGCATAGATAGACATTTGATCACATTCATATTTTTTAGCATTATTGCCCCATTCTACCTATCTGCTCCCTGTGTTCGACCTCTACACTGCTTGCACACTATACACATTCTTTGTAGAGTTATAATAAATTTTAACTCCGCACATTTACTTTCATTGCTTGAATTACTTGTTGTGGGTTAATTGTTTTCGAAGATCCGATTTCTTGCGGGTCGCCTTAGCGACACTGTGATCCCGCATTGTGTGGATTACTCTAGACCCGTGAAAAATCGTCTTCAACAAATGGCGCCGTTGCTGGGGAGCAAGAACGCATAGTTCGATTTTTGCTTTGTGCTTGTGATTGTTTGTCTATTTTTACGGCTTTATTTATTTGCTTTTTATTTGATATATTATTTGAGATGTCTAACCTCTTCTCTTGTTGATTTCGTGTGAGGTACCGCGGATCGAGGTAGGAGCTCCACCCTAGGCTCCTGTGCACCCACGTGAAGCTGACATCTACCAGCCTAGCACCAAGGAGACGAAGAGTGATTTTTGAAGACCTCGCTCCACTTTTTTTTCTTGTATTATTTATTTTTATAATTCAAAGTGAGAGAGAGACATTAATTTGTAATAAAACAGATACTTGAACTTTGGACATTCGGGCCCAATTTCCAAGTGATTGTTCACGTGGGGGCTCACCGCAGCCTTCTCGTGTTTTCTTCGCATTCTTTTTCAATTGTTTTCTGATTTTGTTTTCCTTATTTTTGTGTGATTGAGGCCCTAGTTTTAGGAACTACTTGACGATAGTATTCGGTCCAAACACACTAATTACCATTGCATGTTTCTATAGAGAACGTTTGGACTTATTCAAATCTAAACTGCTTCTCACTTAGTCTCTGAACAACCGCGTCGTGAGAGTCCTCCATACAACGCGTGTAGGACCCTCCTTGGTGGGCACTGAGGAGGCTCCAAGAACGGACACTTCAGTTATATTCTAAGTCATTAGCATCAGTTCTTCACACTAATAGTAATTTTTGAACTTAGGGCGATTTTGTCGGCTTGCATTTGCATAGAGATAGGTTTCAATTCTGCTGAGCATTTTTGCATGTAGAGTGCTGGAGGCAAGGTGAGCATTTCTCTTTAGCATACATCATCTTTGCTACTTGCATTGCTTTTCCGACTCTCCCTCTGATTTTGATCGCCTAGGTGCTTAAAGGAATTGACTCCTCGATAGGTTCGTGCATTTCTCACTAAAAATCCAAAACGTGATAACCAATAAAATTGGGACTGCTAACATTACTTGACTCTAAAAATCAACCAAAAAGAAAAACTTGTATTGGGGCAATCAATCCCCTCATTGTCTTCATTTTATATTCTTGCGCACACACTAAGGTTAGTGCCCAAATACTATTCAGCCCCCTAGGTTTTTGTGTAATTCTTTGACTTCTCACCTAACTCTAAAACAGACAAGATAAAAAGACTGACTTTTCGGTCTCTATCAAGTTGAGTAGGTGCACTGAGGGTTTGTATTGTGTGAGTTTCCTTGTGATTGCTTGTGGGTATTCTAGATCATCCCTGCGCGTTTGCACCTTATTCTTCACTCTCTTGACTTGATCTTCGTGTTCTCTCGACTATCATCTCCTTTTGTTTCGAGATGGACCCCTAGAGCGTCATCTATCCAGACTTTGCGGATCCCTCATTCACTCCAGTCGGTCCACCTCCCTTTTTCCAGGAGGACTTTGCTCCTGACTTTTGTACATATCCGCCTCAGCCGTAGTATCAGGACTCGAACTTCTACACACATCCACCATCACCCCCTCATTTTGGACCTTCACATCCACCCAAGACAGACCCGTTGGAGTCACCTCTCACGATGTCCACACTTGAGACGTTCACCCAGTTCATGGAGAAAATGAAGTCGAGGATTGACAACCTCACCTGCATGAATAAGATCCACATTGATGCTTCACGATCTGATGATTTGGAATCATTTGAGTATTATCATGAGATATGGTAATCGCCCAAAATACAAAAAATGAGAAAATATAAAAAAATCCAAAAAGAGTTCGGGAGACCTTTGGTTGATTTAGACTGTGAGGGGATTGCCCACTTGCCAGACCCTTTGACCGCACAGCCTTTCACACCCTGTCCCACCTTTGACCCCGAGGATGCCGCTGTACAGACTACTCTTGGCATGCCTCGTGTAGATGTTGATTCCGACTTCCTCCCTTGTATGGAGGAGGTCTAAAAATTCGAAAAAATGTTGACTGAACCCGAAGTGATGGCCACTATTCATGAGATTATCCGTGCCCCACTTCAGCAGGCCATGACTGATTTATCTGCTCCTCTTCCCAGGAAGAGAAAGTGGAGGAGCAGATCTGAGCGTCATATTTTGACCATGGCCACTGCACACGCCATCACACAACGTCCCATTCCTAGGAAGAGGAACACTGCCCCATCTTTCATTAGCTGCTCCATCTCAGACCATACATGTGATCACACTCTCCTAAACGGTGGTGCTTTGATTAGCATATTACCCTTCTCGTTCGTACAGTCTCTTCACTTAGGGCCTCTCAAGAAGACTAAGATGATAGTTCAATTTGTTGCCAACTTCCTAGATCTGTATCTTGCAAATAAAAACTCGAAATGAGTGAAATTCACTTTAATTGTATATAATTTCTCATAAGCTATTTAATGAAGGTGGTTTCGCGTTTGGCGGAGCTACAGTTTGAAAGTTGAGTTTTGGACCCATATTGTATACTTGTACAGATTAAAATATTCATTTTATTTTTATTCATTATTTTTAAAATTTTATATATTTATAACTTTTAAAATATTATTTATAATATATGTGTACATTAAAACATGAATAAAACACAAATAAAACACAAAAATAAAATACTTGTATAAAATACCTAGGTATAATACCTATAACCAAACCTATATAATTAATACTTATATTTTATTAAGTGTATAAAACACTTCATAAAAATAAAATAAAAATATATGTAAGTGTACAAAAATATTTTATAAATTCAGAAAATAATACACAAAATAAATAAAATTAAATTCACAAAATAAAAATAAAAATTAAAACATATAGACAAATATACCTATATAGCCTATAAACGGTAACTTGTAAATTAATACCTCAAAAAAATAAATAAAAATCGTCATAAAATAATTTTTAAAATAATAAACATTTTTTATTTAATAATAAAAAGTTAATAAATTTGTTTTTTATTTTTAAATGATTTTTCAAATCTATTTCACGAGGTTTTTCCTGGTCGGTCCACGTGGACCGACCAGGTGGTCTTGACCGTTGACCGAAGGTCAACTGTCTGATCCCCCTCTTGCGGCTCTATCAAACATGGTTTTTCTTGGTTTTTGCCCCTTTTTGGAGGCCGCACCTTGCATCTATTCATGATGCGTCCTAAACCACTTTTTCTCCTCGAGAATCCCTCTTACACGCCTAGTGATTTTCTCAGGGATTGGATCACTGAAATCGCTGCTACACCTCAATCTTCGAAGCCGCTCGACCAATTTTCTTCAAAAATCCCCGACCTTCCCATTTCGAATTTGAACCCTCTTCTACCCAAACCTTGACCCTTGTTCGCCGTCCTTAGGACCAAAAGGGTGACAACCTTTCTCCATCCACCTCCGGCGTGCCCGTCGTCGAGGTCCCCCATCTCCTAACTTTGGTCAGTGAGATGCAGTTTTATTTGCTTTGGTCATTTTTTCTTGTCGTAGATTCGTTTCCCAAGTTGTTTTAAACTTCAAATCGCATCTGTTAGCCATAGCCCCCCTCACCCGCTGCTTGCCGGAGTTCGCTCCAGCAAGCTTGATCTTGTTCCATTGGACCGCATTCCACACCTAGGAGCTCTTTGGAGCTCCGTTCTTGTTTGCCTAAGAGCTCCCCTACAGGAAACACACAGAAGATGCACCTTTGCAGAAGTTTTTATAGGTCGTGAAGGTAGCCCAGGTGTCGCACGTCACCAGACATCCTCCAGTGGTGTTTGGCCATTTTGGGGGGCTTCCAAGTTGCGGGAGAACATCTGGAGCATGGATCAACCCTCGGCAAGTTTCCAGGTTGTTGGAGGGACGAACTGCACCAGATTCAAACTCGCATCGGGCGAGTTCTTTAGTGTTCTTCCAACCTCGTCATCGGCTGTTGGATGTGAGGTGTTCTTCCAGTGCGTCCAGCTACCGTTAGATTTAGGACGTCCCCGGCCGTTCGATCATCCGCCTCTCATATAATCTTGGTCGTTGGGAAGCGAAGAGGTATCGCGTAGCGAGAACTCGACACGTGGCAAGTGAGCCTATACCAGCCGTTGGATCGCGCCCCGACTTTGGGTATTTTGCAGTCTTAACCCGAAGCATTTTTGTATTTAATGGTTAATATTAAATCATTCATCCACCATTGTTAAGTTTTGTAACATTTGCATAATAGCCCCCTGCACCTTTTAGTTATTACAATCCAGCCCAGGCCACGTCACCTCACGTGGGCGACCACGTGAGGGACATTTTGCATTCTAGGCCCCTTCGGAATTTTTGATATTATCACTCAGTACTGGAACTTTACATTAAGTTATATTCTTTCTGGCAAAATTGCATTTGGACCCCTCACATTTTGGATAATTGCGTTCTGAACCCTCAAATGTGCACGTGCTTTAGCACGTGAGTTTGGATTTTTGCAGGAAATCCCTCACAGCTTTTGCTATTTATATTTGGTCCAGGAAGTTTTTTATTACATTATAAAATTGTGGGAAAATCTCGCTGAGACCCCTGGATTTTTGTGTATTTACAAATCGCCCCTGTCAAAATGCATTTTCTTTATGTTTCTAGTATTTAGTTCATGCATTTCTAAAATTCCAAAAATCACCAAAAAATACCACAGTGTTCCTGTTGCATTGTATTTTCACGACATATTTTTGTTTTACATTTTTATTGCAATTTTATATTTATAAAAATTCAAAAACATGCATTTTCAGCACTTTGCATTATAAAATCCATAAAAATTATAAAACGCATCTCAGAAAATTCCTAAAAAAATATATTTTGCCTATTTTAGTGTCTTTTAACTTCTATCCAAACTTCACTTAAAAATACAAAATAAAACTCCTAAAAATGTCAAAACTCTAAAATACTTCATAAAAATATTTAAAATCCCAAAAAATAATATTTGTCTCAATATTTTCTTTGTTTTATTGCCTTTACTTTAAAATTAATTTGGGGGAAATTTTGTTACTGTTTTCTGTTTTATTTCTCCATTTTAATTTCAGACTTTTATTTTATTCACTATTTTCAGTATTTTTGACTTTAAAAATACCAAAAAATAGAAAAAATCTAGAAAAATCATAAAAACATTAAGAAATTATAAAAATACCTAAAATATTTTATTTCCTGAATTTTACTTATTTTTATCTATTTTTATAATACTTTATCCTTTTTTTACTTTGTATATAATCTATTTAAAGAAAACAAAAAATATAAAAACATAAAATAGAAAAATAAAATACAAAATCAGTAAATCAAAAATCAAAATATAAAAATATAAAAATCAAAAAAATAAATCAAAAAAATTAAAAATTAAAAACCCACAAAAAATAGCATAGATAGACATTTGATCACATTCACATTTTTTAGCATTATTGCTACGTTCTACCTGTCTGCTCCCTGTGTTCAACCACTACATTGCTTGCACACTATACACATCCTTTGTAGAGTTATAATAAATTTTAACTCCGCACATTTACTTTCATTGCTTGAATTACTTGTTGTAGGTTAATTGTTGTTCGAAGATCCGATTTCTTGCGGGTCGCCTCAACGACACTGTGATCCCGCCTTGTGTGGATTACTCCAGACCCGTGAAAAATCGTCTTCAACAGAGGGTTAAAAGTCCAATCCTGATACAAGTGCGAGCTCTCAAACAAGTGCAGTTGTAAAGAGGGAATTACCTAAATTATTAAAACACGATAATTATAAAAATTACAAAAATGCTAATGCTCTCGAAAATAAATTAATTATCCTCGCTCTTCAACAGTCGGCACGCATCACGGCCGTCGACCTCCGATGCACTCCATGTTCACCGGCCCTCATAAGGAAAAAGAAAATTGTATTAGAGAGATAATTAACAAAAAATTATACAAAAAATGTGTAGATAAATAATTGAGGGAAACTGGATTAATTACAAATGACTCGGGGGTTAGACTACCTGAGTGAGAGAAAACCTAAATCAAATTTTCTAAATCAATCCCTAATCCATTTGCCTCCCCGACAACGATGCCATCTGATCGGACCACTAGCATGTGGTGTAATTTGTACTCATTGTATTATGGGTACTCCACGAATCGTCGAAAACCGAGGAAAGATCTCCGTAAAGAATGTCTCAGCTTTAATTAATATATCGGGCAAGTTCGAGGTCGAACACATGGATGGAAAGGAATAACTTTGGGTTAATTCAAAAACTTAGATTCAGTTTTCCAATGCAAATTTTTTGTCTATCTTTTAATGCAAAATAAAATGCGAAAGTAATATGCGGGTCAATCAACTTAGTAAGAAAACACACAACTTAGCCAATTAAATTTTAATATGAAATTAGTCCAATTTAGCCAAATTATATTTTTCCTAGAATCCTAGTTCATAGATGAGTGCAATATACTTTTTTTGGAATTTTATGGGATAAAATGAAACAAAAAAATTCACATTTTTTTCTGCAATTTTTCACACAAACAGAATGCAAAAATTATGAAAATTTTATTTCAATTAGAACATGATGAAAGGATGGAAGAATAAATATTTTTTGGAATTTTTATATAAAATATGAATTTTAATGGATTTTTTAATGGAAACAGAGTGATAGTGAGTAATTAATTCGAAATAAATCCACAGGCTCAATTTATCCATAGTGCAAATTATCTCAAGAAGGTATTTAAAGAAACAATCTAGGAGAGTTGAAATTTCACAAAAACAATATCTTTGGTTTACTTTAAAATCATTTACCAAAATCATTCTATAATTTATTTGATGCACATGAAAATTCCAATGAAAATGAAAGTTGGATAGTTATTCAATCATAATTCTGGGCGTCATTTATAATTTTGTGGGACTTTTGGAGCAACCGTTAGTTAGATATGAATTTAAGACCACATACTGGATAAAATATGAAATTTTCTGCTTCAACAATTTTATTTAATTACCTATAATTCACAAAAATACAAATAAATAGTCAAATGGTATATAATTAGTTGTTACACATAGAGACATATTTCATTAAATAAAATGATACAATATTACAATCCAAACTAACATGGAAACACAGGGGTACTCGTGCAATTTCAGAAATGGACTTAAACAATGCAAACTGTGCACCAGGGCAATTTTGGAATTAAGAATACACACAAGGAAAACTTTGTAATTTTTACAAAATAAAAATAAAAAAAGAAACGACTCCCTCCATTTATAGGTGTCTAGGGCTCGACGAGGGGCCTATGATGCGAGTGGCTGCGGTCTTGGCGATGACTGTGCAACGAGGAAGAACGGCCAGCGGGCCGTCCAAGGTAGGGTGTGGGGCACGGTTGGGCTGTGCACGATGACGATCGACATAGTGGAGTGGGGTTGTAGGTGGAGAGCGTCTACACTGAGGGGGAGGAGCTACTACGGGTGGCCGCAAGTGGAGGGTTGCCTACACGTGCAGGGGGTTCTGACTCCAGAGTCTGCGAGTGATGGTAGGGGCATGGAGCGTGGCTTCGTATCGGGATGGAACACTGTCACTGATCGATCTCGATGAGCTCTCTCCTTTTTCTTGTAAGAATGGCGGCTGGAGACAAATGAGGAAGGGGAGATGAATAAAAAGAGAAGAGAAAGGGAGGTTAGAATGGTGGTGGAGTTGAATGAAGGTTAATTGAAGAATATGAAGTTGAATGGGAGGTTAGATGAAGAATATGGGGTGGAATGAGAGTTGGTGGTAAAATGAAATGAAAAGGGAAGTTAGATTAGAGAAAGGGGGAAAAATAAAAGGAATTAAAAGAGAAAAAGTTGGTTACTAAAATACAATAAAATAAAAAGAAGAAAAAGAGTAGAGAATTTACCAAAGTAAGCCCACAATGATTAAATTTTTATACTTTTATAATTTTATTTTTTGTATTTTTAATAAAAGATATTTTAAACATAAAAATAAAATACTAGAATTAAAATACAATACAAAATGGATTTTTTGGATTTTTAATGATTAAAAAATAAAATAAAAAATGAAGAAAGAATGAATGTGTAAATAATAAACAATGTATATCTGGCTCCACAACTCAAATTTTGCAAATTAGCTCTGATTTTAATGAAAACACTTTCATTGGATAGATAATTTTTAAACTTAAACGTAAAATGTGATTTTGGTGAATTTGGAGTTCATACAGAGCAGGAATTTGACCAGAAATTTGAACTTTACGACTTTTTCTTTAGGATCTAGGAGTATTTATTTGAGGTGAAATTTGTTTTGTATTTTTGTATTTTTCAATATATTTTTATGATAAATTAGAAAAAGAATTAGCAAAAAATAAGTTGAAATGAATTTATTAAAAGTACATGAAGTTTTTGGCTATTTATAGGTGAAAAACACTTTTATTTTACGGCTATTATTCTTAACTTTTTGTGTACAATATAATAAACAATAACTAGTGTATTTTATTTACAAAAGTCATTTTACTAAATCATTGATTCTACGAATATATAATTGAGAATTTACTTGGGGATTTTGCTAAGATCAAGATGTTGAGATGATGAATCGTGGATTCGTCGCCTTGCAATCAATGGTTCCTTCCATGTTCTGACAGTTAGTACAACTACAAACATAGTTTGTACCATCCTTAAATAAAGTTGCCCACCATAGGCTGTAAAATCTTTGTTTTCATTCTCTTCCTCGGGTGATGCCCACGATACTCTAACTTGTAATAATGCTCAAGTACGCTGGTGCATTCCTCTGGAGGAATGCACCTTCTCCAGAAACAAGCAACACCTTCACCAAACTTGTTTGGATGCTCCCATTGGTAAAATGAATCTTTGATAGGAATTTTTCTACCTTGTACTTCGACCAATCTTGTGGAACATTCTTGAAGACAGTTATTTCACAATATCAACATAACATGGGAGTGTGTCCACAAACAAAATGGTCTCATCTGGAAAGGTCTCTGATTTGAGAATTATTGACTGCTCAGAACTCCCTACATTAGTGATCCGGGGAAGGTGATCTGCCACAACATTCTTTACTCAAGGTTTATCTCGAATCTCTAAATCAAACTCCTAGATAAGAAGGATCCTTCTGATAAGACGTGGTTTGGCATCCTCTTTTTGCTAGTAGATATCGTATGGTAGTGTGATATGTTTATATAATGACATGTGAATCAAGGAGGTAGGATATGAGCTTCTCTAATATAAACACCATTGCTAAAAGTTCCTTCTCTGTGAATGTCTAATTAAATTGTGCCTCATCCAGAGTCTTGAAGGCATACTGTTTAGCAAATGGTATCCCATCCCTTCTCTACCCTAAAATGGCTCCAATTACAAAATCAGGCGCGTATGTCATGATCTCAAGGGGGAGAGACCAATCAGGTGTCTGTAGGATAGGAGCAATATTAACCATGTATTTTATCTCATCAAATGCAAGAAGTGCTTTCTCATCAACAGTAAACTCAATCTGCTTGCACAGAAGTTTAGTCAAAGGTCTAATGATCTTGCTGAAGTCCTTAATGCATCGCCTATTAAATCCAACATGCCCCAGAAATGACCTCAACTGCTTCAAATTATGTGATGGCTCTAGCTTGGAGATCACATCAACCCTAGCTGGGTCTACCTCCATAGCATGTTTGAGATGACACGGCGCAATACAATCCCATTAATCACCATAAAGTGACTCCTCTCCCACAAGAGCACTAGGTTTACCTTACAATAGTGTTGAAGTACTCAGTCTAAATGAGCAAGACGTGTATCAAAGCTATCCCCATAGATCGAGAAATCGTCCATGAATAAGCATTCGTCTAAAGGCATAGGTGCCAACCAAATAAGTAAAAGTTGTTTTCTCCTGAACCTCAAGAGTGATGGCAACCTAGTTATACCTCGATTCATAATCCAAGAAACAAAAGAACTCTTTCTCTACCAACCTCTCAATAATCTGATCAATAAAGGTCAGTGAAAAGTAATCCTTCTTGGTAGCTGAATTCAGGTGTCGGTAATTTACGCAGACACACCCTAAAGTAGGTACACATGTCGGAATCTCTTCAGCACGATCATTCCTTACGATAGTAATCTCGGATTTTTCTGGAACCACGTGTAAAGGACTTACCCACTTGGAATCTGAGATGGGATAAATGAAGCCAACATCACACCATTTCTTTATCTCTTTCATGACAATATCTTAGACCTTTGGATTGAGATGATGTTGACACTCATAGGAGAGTTTCTTGTCATTGTCTAAGTATATATGATGCGAGCACAAGGCTTTACTACACCCATAAAGATCTAACACATTCCATCTAATATCCTTGTAGTTTCTCTTAAGAACCTCTAGCATGCATGATTCTTGTTCATCGGTTAACCGTGAGCTGAGGATGATTGGAAACATCTAGGGTGGACCCCCAAGGAAAGCATAATTGAACGTTGAGGGTAAATCTTTAAGATCATATGTGGTCTAAGTTGGCTCTATGAAAACCTCTGCAACTGTACTAGTAGAAGGATTCTGATCTACATTATCTGTACTATCCATCATGTCTACTTTAGGCTCACGTGTAGAATCTTAGTAAGGTTTACAATGATTGGTCTCAACTCGGAAAAGGAATGGCTCCACAAGATGTTGAGAATCGTCAACAAAAATCTCAGAGGTCTCAAAAGGAGGTATCTCATCAGTAATCTCAAAAAAGGGATGTGTCTCATGAATCTCAAAATGTACTCCGACATCTCAGAATGATCCTCAGAATATAGCTTAAATTGTCCATTAACAAATAACTCATAATGATCAACAAGGGAACTCAAGGTAATTGTGCTTTCCAGATGGTCCTTCTAAGAAAGAAACTCCTAGGTGTCCATGAAATCAGTTAATAGATCTATATCTCGAAACTTAGCAAGAAAATCACACTCCTTATAATCTGGTGTAACTATCTCTCTCTCATTGGTTGTTGCTAGTAGAGGTGATGACCTAGTATCGGGGATCGTCTCAATTTTCACCTAATCACTACATGACTGAAAGATGATCTCTCTAGTACAATAATCAACTACCACTTTGGTCGTTCGAAGGAGCGACCTACCAAGTATGATCAGGGCAAGGAGTAATGGCGCATATGTATCCATATCCATAATGGAAAAATCAATTAGGAATCTCATTCCTTGTACCGTTACAATAACATCCTCTAACATGCCTCTCAGCATCTTGATCGATCTATCAACATACTAAAGGATCATCCTGGTCGATCTAAGAGGCCCCAACCCTAACACTTTGAGTAGCGAGGATGGAATGAGATTAATGGAGGATCCAATATCGAGAAGAGTATGATAAAAATCTTAATCAAAGATGTGTCAACAGATGTGAGGTGATCCCTTATCTTTCTTTTTGGGTATTAGGTTGCTAATGGAAAGAAGTGTTGCCATGGTCAAGATGTGTGCCTCTATTTTCTTTTTCCTGTTCTGCTTTGGTTGACAATTTTGGGTACATGCTTCTTTTCTTTCCCTTTTTGACTGCAAACATGTACTCCATGGCCTTAAGGAGTGGCATCTCTAAAAATTATTCTAAGGGATCTCAATCATCTAGTATTAGATAGTACTACTTTTAATTTTTGGATTTTTCTAGTTTATTCAAAGAAGAAGGGAATGGAATAAAATTATGTGAAACATCAAACTTCTCAATTGCTTTACTCAAAATATAGTCGTCATTTACATGTAGATAAGTGACTCAATATGTACAATGTTATCCACTACAGGAATAGAAGTAACACAATGAAAAACAAGACGGGTTGCATGATCAACTAGAGTAGAAGAAGAATCCATAACTGGTGTGTTCTCCTTCTCAGTTAACTCGACACTCCATGTTTATTTATTCTCTTTTTGGCTTTTTATGAATAATGATGATGAAGAAGGTGATAGTGACGAAGAAAATGGTGAAACTCCAAGCTCTAGCTCTGCTACACAAGTTTGGTTCTCTATAGGTGAAGAATATGATGAAATTAGTGAAGTTCTCTTAATGGCTTGTTCTCCCAATCCTGACGACTGTGAAGGAAGTTGAAATCTCCTACTACTCATGAGAAGAATGGCATCAAATAAACATGTAAAATCAAGGGACATACTTGTTTCGGGTGTGGATGGATCATGGTCTACCTTCTCCTTGCTTCTGATATCATTGGGATTGGCTTCGACCGTGGCTGGAATCAATGTCTTAGTGGTGGTCAGGTCATAAGCCTCTAAGTAAGGTCATACCTATTCTTCATCAGTAAAGCAAGATGATTGAGTGCAAGATTCACTCAAGGTGCCTCTGGATGATCAATGACATGCTGTCTTTGATATCGGTAATGAGGAGGTTGCTGGTATCCATACATTTGTGGGTGATGATAATTTGGAGGAGAAGGAGGATGTGAAAATTGTTTATAGGATACATACTGTTGATGATGGTAAGGCAGGTGAGAATATGCAGGTTGCATTTTTTGTTGTCCATGTCTCCAGTTCTGGAAGTGTGGTGTACATGAGAAGTGAGGTTATATCTGCTGGTGCTGGGGGGTGGTCTCCCTCCCTGAAAATGGTGGGCAGGTTTCTGATGCTGGGAACCAAATTGACCTTGCCTTAATAGACAGGGCTGGTTGCGCTCTTGATCGAACCAATACTGTTCACCTCCTGAATGAGAGGTGGAGGTGGAGACTGTTGCTCAGGAATATAAGGAAGCTCCTGGTACAAATTGATGTGACTATTATCGGACCAAGTCAGGGGTCTACACGCAGTAAACGTGCTGAACGATATATGATACTTTGGTACTCTATTGTGACGAAGTGGAAGAAGTGTGCTCAGAAGTAAAGGTATCGGCTGCTGCACACGCACTCTGACATGCACTGATTGTACTGACAAGAAGCTCTAGATGCTTCGTCATCTCATCCAGTTTTTCTGAGTTCTTTGTCCTCTATTTGATGATATAGAGTTTATTAAGTTACTTGGATCATTTCTCAATTATGTCCACTTTGTATAGGTGATTCACTCTTATTGTCAGAATTGCACCATCCACCCTATCAACATCATGTGATGCCATCATGTTGACAACCTTGTGGGGCACTGTAGGAGAGGTAATAGAGTTCTTCTGGAATGTGTATGAAGAAGAAAGAGATACATATCTGTCTACCATCTCTTAAAAAATATGACAAAGGACGTCATCGTCCTTGTTCACGCGAGACCCCCCGCAAGTGGCATCTACCAACTTCTGGCTCTCAATCCTAAAACCCCAAAGAAGTTGTGCAAAAGGTTAGTCTTTGGAATATCGTCATGGGGACATTTCTCCTTCAAGTCTTTGAATCTTTCCCACTGATGAATCTATGATTCATCACTCTAAAAGTTGAAAATAGAGCTTTTCCTCAAGTAATTAGATGCATATCTCCATTTATTATGCATTATTCGCGTTCATGCATTCTGAATTAATGTTTGCATTTTAGCATGCACATTTGAATTAATTAAGAAGCTAAATTCACTTGTACATATTAACCTGTATATTAGCTAACATCACCTATTTGTATGTAGTTTATACTAACTCTAAATTCAATAAAATCAACTCTATAGTGTATATATTATTAACAATAATAAAAAATATCGAAAAAAATACTAACTTGTAAAATTGACCAATAAAACCCAAACCCTAGTTCGAGACTAAGGGCCTTAAAATGTGAATATATCTCTCTATCATAGTCTCCTATGGAGCCCTACCCACTTTTTAATTAATATAAGTACAATTACCTTCAAAATAAGACCAAATTCAAAAGAATCAGAGTTCGTATGTGAAACTTGGATTTTGGTCCTCTATTGTATATTGTACACATTAGCCAAACTAACCTTCATTTTCTCTGTTTAGTTTTTTAATTATTATAAATAAAAAATAGTTTAAGTTGTAAATATTTATTTCAGATTTTACCTACTTTTATTTTTATTTTTATCCAATTTAGAAATGACAAAAAAAACCTGCAAGAGATGAAAATGTCGTATTTTATACCTATAAGGTACCCCCAATATACGTTTCGTACAGACGACTTCTTTTGACTTTTGATCCTCCACGAAAGTTGTAGATCTTGTCAAGATAAGAAACTTTTTAGTTGACCACTTTTTGATTTGACCCCTTTGGTTATTTATTTTTTATTTTTATTTTGATTCAATTTTTTTTAATTTTCTGGGAGCGACATGTGGTCGCCACGCATTACCCCATTATTGTTATTTATTATTTTAATTATTTATTTTATTATATTATTATTTACTTATTTATTTTATTTTAAATTTCTTTATTTATTACTTTAATTAGTATTTATTTTAATTATTTATTTTAATTGAATAATTAGTATTTATCTATCCATCTTTTTTTATTTATATTTATTATTATTTATAATTAATATTTAAATTACATTATTAATTTTAAATTTTAATTAAAATTCGATGCCACGTGGTCACGCCCCGCGTGATCCAGGTAGCCCCCTCTTCATCAATTTCTCTGTCTCTCCCTCCTCCCAATTTCTTCTCTTTTGACTGCATATATCCTTCTCCTTCTCCCATGCATGTAACCAACCACTCCCCTCTCCTGCTATATCCCATCTCTCCTCTACCCCTCTTCGCTCTCTACTCTCTTATACCATGTACGCACGTTTCTCCCCTCTCATTTCTCCCTCTCCCTCTCTTTCTCTCTGATGATCTCGTCAACCACTGCATAACCTCCCATTTTTGTAGCACTCTCTCCATCTCTTTAACTACCTGCATAACTCTCGCCAACTCTTCCCTTCTCTCTCTCTCTCTCTCCTATTTTTCCTCTCATGTACACTCTCTTCTCCCTTATTCTCAATCTCCTCTCTCCCATGCAAACCAATACCACGCCATTCTCTGATGCTATGCACATCTTCCCACTCTCATATTTATTGATCCCCATAAAAGGACACCACTCGTCAAATATAGAAGACATTCCCCACAATAGAACAGAATTCACCTTTCATCTCTAGCTCAAGAGACGGTGACATCGTGTTTAGATCTTGTTGACCGATGACGAAGGCTGAAGCCCATGAGAGATCCAAGGCCCCTCAGTGCCTTGTTTCAGTGGCTTCTCCACTAGCTACTCGAGCTCGATCTCTGACACGATCGGAGAAAAGATCGGAGCCTCTATAAGCTCACTCTTTAGGCGACTCGTCCACTTCTGCCAAGTAATGTCCCCTTTCCTTCTTCTCCTCCTCCTCTCCATTTTTCATGTTATTTTTCTTTTTTTATTCTCAGCTACTTCCAATTCTATTCCCTAATACCCTTTCCTTCCTCTGCACTGTTTTGTCATTCGCCACCTCCACCTTCACTCTTCACCACAGCCATTACCACCGCCACACTAGTGGTTGTCCCCCCTCACGCGTTCCACAACCACCTACGGTCGGTTGTACTTTCCCTCCTACAGCACTACCACTACATCCCCTCTACGTAGCGACCCTCCTTTAGCTGCACTACACCTCGCCGAGTAGCTCCGCTCCGACTTTGCCTCTAGTTGCACCCACCTACATCCATTCCTTGTGCATGGTCATAAGCCCCTCACCCACATCCACCCGCAGATTACATGCCTCCTCCTGGATGCTCCTTGTCACTGCCACAAGCATCCTGGCCTTATTTGCTATGTGTAGTGCTTGCCCAGTTGCCTCACTTCTTCAAAATGTTGATGAGTACGCAGCTCTGCCTAGCTGAAGCCGTGTGCCACTAGCATAGAGCAGTCTCTCTTTGCCCTCCTCCACAATGGCTACCCTACCTCATGTGCAAGGCATGTGAGGGCTAGGGCTTTTGCGCCCAAGTGCCGTGGACTCCCTACAAATTATGTCGTCATCCCCGACCCTTAGAAGTCACGCATAGAGCATGTGATTCACTGTAAAAAATTCGAGGAGTCCCTCGGAAGATCTGGTAATTAAAGAAGCACCATGTATGTTATTTTGTTTCTTTTTTGTTTTGCATTCATACCCTCGTGTTTGAACATTTCTTTGAGTCACATCTTTTTAATTACAAAAGTACCTGTTTATAGAAATATTCATTTTCTATCCAATGAGCATTTATTTACTATTTTATAATCTGCAGATTAACTATAATAATTAATCTGGTGAAAACATGCGTAGTTTACCCATTTTATGCTCTGAAGTTGATATTTAATTATTTGTTGATCCAAAAATTCCCAAAAAAATCACAATAGGTAGAATTTAGGTTATTTAATGATATGCCCAACTTTCATCTCATTTCTACCCATATCGAGGCCAATATAAATGAAATGATGATTCTAGTAGTTGATTTTTATTTTAGTTCCTCACTTAGTATTTTTAGGAATTAAAAATTATTTTGGATATCTCTCATATAGACCTCTCTAAGATAAATTAGTTTTTGGTTGATATTGAAGTTCGGTATTTACTAAATTTAATTATCTTGAAATCATGTAGTCTTCATTATTTAATTCATAATTAATTCATTTTCATCCGAAATTTCCCCAAAAAATTACATTAACTTAATTTCATCATAATTCACATTGTGACCAAGTTTCCAAATTTTTGGATATTTTTCAAATGAAATTGCATTTTATTCCATAAACTTCATTAAAATTACAAGTCCCTCACTAATTGCATTTAAAAAATATAAAAAATTACCTCTCTAAAAACCTAACTTATAGATCAACTTTAAATCAACCTAAGGACACAATGGCCTTGTTGAGTTAGACCTTGAATTTTCCCAAGTAAAAAAAGTGATCGCTCTCTTTAATTGGAAAAATAATCAAATTTATAGTTTTTATTAATTCAAATTTGTTCGACTGCAGTGAATAAATCAACATTAATTTTGCATGATTAACTAGGGTATTTTAGGGTTATTCAAATGGCGTCGTTGTTGGGGCGAGTGATACGAATCACTGGGGAGGGAGGGAAATAAAAGAAAGTATACAAGAAGAAGTGAGAATTTATAAGGATCAAGAGGGTTTGTGGCGAACCTACTTGCGAGAGAGGGAGGTGGGTAACATACATATGTGTCCCTGTTGGAATCACCCTTAGATGAATAATAGTGAGGTGTAGGGATCATCCAATAAGGGTCGACACACGACTGCTATCTCAGATATGACTTAAGAATAACCAAACAGAGTTCACTCATATAAATTACCTCATCCAGAACCAATGAAGATTCCTACGAAAATTCCTTCTCCAGTAAGTTGAAGGAAACTTTCTTAGTCAGTTTTCTAGAACATGAATAATTGAGAGGAAGACGAGAGTGACGTGCCTTGAGGGATTTGGGAGAAAACCTCGAGGAATCAATTCTTACCTTCTTATCACTGGATAATCTACTAGAGGAAGGAGCAACCATATTTTTTGGGTGGGGTCGATAAAGTACTAGTTGCCTTTTTTGAAGGTTCTGGATGTGGTGCAATACTTACTATGGGTTCCTCAGTAGACGATCCACCATATAGATAATGATATTCTTGAAGGTTCAGCAACACGTGTAGGATAGGTGCTAGTGATTTCAGTTGTCTTGGCACGGGTAGTGATGCAAGCAGCGAGAGTCATAGATGTGTGGGGAGACTTCGATCCAATGGTCACCTCGACAATTGATATCTTAGGTGTAGTACAGAGGTGTGACTCATCTACCTCTCGATGGTCACGATTGTAGAAACATTGTTAGCTACCTTAGAGTAGAGTATGTCAACGAATGGATGTGGTCGGAGTGCTCCCAAAGCCATGAAATCATTCTCCCGAGTCTCACAATCTATGGTCTCCTTAGCCAAGGCTTTGAACGGATTATAGCAAAATAATAGGAGACATGGTAAACGCTCCTCAATGCTCAATGTAAATGACCGTGAAGTCTACCTGGAGTAGAGCACCTTGGAAAGTAATGATGACTGAAATGGTTCCTGTCATCCATTTTGTAGATTGATTCCGGTTGAATGATCTCTCTGGACTTTCTAATTGTCCTGATTTTGAGATTGTTAAACATGGAGGTCAAGAGGATATTTTATGATGAGTCATCATCGATTCTAGCATGTGTGAAGGTAGTGTATTTGATTTCACATTCAACCCTAGGCAACCGCTTCACTCTATGACATTCGATCTTTCTCCCCGTTACCAAGGTGGTAGCCATAAAAACTATGTCTATCAGTCCTTGTCCTCTTATTGCCGACCTCTTATGCATCAATTTAATTCTCACGAATCATTTGATGTCAGGGAAGTGATCTATGACCTTTATTAAGGGAAGATTAAAATCAATTCCTCATCGAGTGATTCCCTTGGGGAAGGATCCCATATTTTTAGGTCCTTTTCATTTTCTATTTTTATGAGTTTCTCTGATTTTTAAATGTTTTTGGTATTTTAGGATTTTGATTTTTCGTTGTTTTTTGAATAGGTGAAGGAGTATCCGGTGGATGTACATACTCTATATTGGAAGTTTAGTGGTTAGTAGAAGAGTGAGCTAGAATGGACTCCAATTGTATAGAGTGTGTGTTTTTTCTTGTACCCTCTAAGTTTTCAACATTGAATCCGCCCCCACATCCATACTTGAGATAGAATAAATGAAAATTATATGATGTATGACATTTCTATGTTTATCATCAAATAATTCATATCTCTTCACATTCTTGGAAATTGTATCCTCCAAAGAGTCCTCATAGCAAATACTCGTGCTAGTCTATCTACTAGGAGGATACTGGTAGGATCTTGAAGTCTATTACTCAACATGCCTAGACTCTAGTATGTAATACTGGGTCGAGTATGGACCATCCGAATGTCAAATATTGGTCGGAGACTCAAATAATGGAGACAATGAATGAGGTGATGGTATGCCTAGCTCATGGGTCCAAGCCCGTGCATGTTTAGGTCTCCGAATGTGTGATATGAAGGATGGTCAATGTGAGCTTGATTACTACGGTCAATTAAGTTAGGAAGATTATATGATGCAGGTCTCTCCATTCGGTTTGTTCAGTCGACAATGTTATACCCTAAGGACATGTTGGAATGTGTATATATGAATTTTTGTCCGATCCCAACTTGAGATGAGAATGAGGTCTGTGGAGGCACATAGTTTTGCCAGTCCTTTATCTCAACAGTGGCTTACTTTGTGAATCATTCCTTGATTCCTGCAAGCGACCGACTATAAAGTGAGATAGCCCAGGTTGGAAGTGGGTTAGGGGTGTAAGAAGGTGGGGAAGGTAAGAAGTGCGAAGAAATGGGTAAGTCACTCGAAGTACTGACTTCATGGTGTTGATGGGGGTATGAGGAGGAATAAGAATGTGAAGATGATCGGATTATGGTCGAAGAGTAGTGACATGGATATAATGATCAATATCCCGACATCTTGAAGAGGAATGGATGAATCAATGCGGATCGCGGTAGAAAACATGAAAGTACATAGGATAACGCACACGGACATACACATAACAAACGCAAGAGAAAACCCAAAATTCACCAACTCTACATGTGCAGGCCATAAAGGTTCGGCTGAATTATCTTATCATTTTTTGTGGATGTTAAATGCAATTCTTGAAAGATTAGCAAGTTCTTAGGTGTCGGTACTTCCCTACAGATTCTCCCGATTTTTATATTATTTGCACCCACTTTCATCCAGTATAGGAGTGACTGCGGACTGTATAAATATGACTACCCGTTACTTTAGGACAGATCTTTACACGGTATCCTCTAAACCTCCCACTCTTCTAAGGAAATTCTTATTGTTTAACGGCTACCGGTAGATTGTCATTGAAAAGTGGCTAATTGTTTTTGTAGAACAAGTAGTCTATATGAAAATTCTGGCTTGGCTCTATCCTAGTGTTGTCTCTCTCTCTCACTTGCAAGTAAAACAAATAATAATGGGGTTGCTCTCCCACGATCTAGGGTTAATTTTAATCAATTTTTTGGGTCCAATTCATTAGCAGTCCCGATTTTAGAGACTAAATATCACTATAATTAATCCACACAAGTAATCACGTCGACTATCTAGTCCCAATTTCTTTATCATAAGTTAGAAAAACTGAGAAAGGGAATTGGAAAAAATCGATGAACTCAAGAAAATGATGATGAATGCTTGAGTAAAAATACTTATAATGCCTCTAGCTCTCTACAAGCGGACGCCATACAAAATTGAAATTTTACACTATATGAAATGCAAATTATAAAACAATTCCTAGACAAGTAGTTCTATTATAGAATCATGAACAATTTAATTTTGACTAATAGCTATGCGGTCTATGCGTGTCTCATTAAATGTGATGTATGGTACTAGATTTTACAAACACGAGCAGTAAGATAAATAATCTAAGAGTCGCAAGTGCAGGTCCTAGTCTATGTCAATCAACCACATGACCACGAAGGGTCCAATGTTCAGGGCCCGAGTACACATACAAGATTCCAAACAGAATTCGTTGGAAATTTTGCAATAAATAAAATAAAATTCTAAGGACTCTACACTCTCTCATGACTCGACTCGATCATAAATTTGTTTGATTCCATGAGTCGGCTATTTTCCTAGTATATACTAGCCTCTGAAGATCTTGAGTTGCTCAACTAAGCAGCTGCTCTGTCACGTTGGGTCCCTCATATAAAAATAAGAAGGTAGTCAGAGAGATAGACTCAAAAAAATAAAATAAAACCAACAAAAATAAATAAATAAATGGAGAGAAATAAGAAGAGAAATATGCACAAGAAAAACTGGGGTTCAGATTATCCTACGATGGGAAAACCTAAAATCGAGATTTTCGAAAAATTAACCTAAGTCGTGCCTCATTGGAAACAACATCATTTGATAGACTGTTGATTACCTTATGTTAATTATGTCGCATTGTTGTAGTCGGGCAATCGGGATTGATTAAAAATTAATCACAAGAATTAGTTATCTATCAAGCATACAAATGTGGTTTTATGTATTTTTAAAGAAGCAAGCCCCAGGGCCGACTCAAGGAGGTAAAGAAACAATGTCGGCTCAAATTAGACGAATTAGATCGCGATTTTCCTAGCATATTTTTTATAATTTTTTTATACAATAAAAATGCAAATGCAGATGAACTCAGTTATTAAGGAATCAAGCAATTTAGCCAAATCAATTTTAATGTGGAATAAATCTAATTTAGACAAATTATATTGTTCCTAGAACAATAATCCAATGATGAATGCAAAATGTATTTTTTGGAAATTTGTGAGCATTGTGTAATAATTAAAGTTGTTTTCGTGAAAAAATACATATTTAACTCAATTTATGGTTTTAATTTCCTAATTAATTAACACTTTCTCCAAAATCATGAAACATTAGAGATCATGCGTATGAATGTTTTTTAATTACTATCCAAATTTCATCAAAAATGTTTTGTCTTTTAGCTGAAATAAAGTGTTGAATTTTTTAGTAAATTAATTTTAAATAAATCGATGAATATTATTTTTTGCAAAATTTTAAGTCTTTTGGATTGCTCATAGAACTACTATTTGAGATAAATTGGTTTCTGGATAATTAGATTTCATGGATGTGTTAGAAATTAAATACATATAATAGCTCTGCTTCAAGTAAAATCAACCCACATAGATAGATAGTCAACCGCCAACAAGATGTACTTGTGTCCTTGGCTATTAGGAAAGGGTCCCATATAATTATGCCCCATGCATCAAAAACATTGCAAATGATTAGAGGTTGCATGGGCATATCATCTCCATGAATAACAATCTCTCCCATCCTCCAACAAATTGGGCACTACATAACATCTGTGAATAAGGCCGTCCAATACAATCCGCATGGAAGTACCTTGTGAGTGGTTCTCTTCCCTAAATGGTGTCCTCCAGACTCAAGAGAATGACAATACGTGAGGACACTATGGTATTCCTCATGAGGAACACACCTTCTCCAACTACAATCCGACCCTTCAAAGAAAAGGAATGGATCATCCCAGTGGTATCTCCTCGTATGTGACTTCAAAGGGTCAATGCTACTCCTACTCAAACCTTGGAGAACTTGCTTTGAGACAAAGATGTTCACCATGTTGGCATACCATGGGAGTGAATCAACAACACAAATTGACTCATCTGAAAAGGTCTCCCTAATATGCTAAAAAACAGGAGAATCCTTAAGTTTAATCCGAGAAAGATGATCAACCACAACATTCTTCACTCCAAGTTTATATTTTATCTCCAAATCAAACTCCCAGATGAGCAAAATCGACCTAAGAAGAAATGCCTTCATGTCCATCATTTCCATTACATATCGAATGGTTGTATGATCAGTGTAGATTGTCACCTTAGAGCCCAAAACATGTGACATAAACTTCTCGAGGGCCCATACTACAATGGGCATTTCCTTTTCAGTCCCGATATAGTTCTTTTGTGTAGGGTCTAATACTTTGCTCGCATGGTAGATTGCAAACAAGATCTCCTCTCGTCGTTGTCCCGACACAACTCCTATAGAGAAATCCGAAGTGTCAATCATGATCTCAAAAGGGAGAGACTAGTTAGGAGCTTGTATGATAGGAGAGGCGCAGATCTTCATCTTCAAAAGATCAAAGGCCTCCAAACACTTGTGATCTACAACGAACTCTGTGTCTTTCCCTAAGAGTTCTGTTAGTGGGCGGGCAATCTTCGAAAAATCCTAAATAAATCTCTAACAAAATCCAATATGCCATATGAATGTTCGCACTAACTTCACATTGGTAGGTAGATCGAGTTTCTGGATCACTTCCACCATGGTAGGGTCAACCTCCATTCACCTTCTAGAGATGACATGCCCCAACACGATACCCTTCATAAAAATAAAGTAATTCTTTTCCCAGTAGGGTACCTGATTCACCTCCCTAAACCTCTTGCCCTCTCCCATCTCTCTATGATCCCTCTTCTCTCTCTCTAGTCACATGCACATACGTCTCTCTCCTCTCATTTCTCTCTCTCCTCCTCTGTGACCCAGTCAACCCATGCATAACCTCCCACTTCTATCGTACTCTCTCCCTCTCTCTCTCTCTAACTGCCTGCATAACCCCCACCACACACACTCTCTTCTCCCTTATTCTCTATCTCCCCTCTCCCAAGAAAATCAACCCCTTGTCTTTCTCCCATGTCATGCACGTCCTCCCACTAAGCTATCTCTCTCATCTCTATCTTTCCCCATAAATGGATGCCCTCCCGCTGCACGTTTAAGCCATTCGCCACAATAAAAGGGAAGCCACCTTCCAACTCCAAAACAAGAGATGGTGACCATGTCTTTAGATCTTGTTGAGCGACGACGAAGGCTGAAGCCCCGATGAGATTCAAGGTCCCTAAGTGACTTGTTACAGCGACTTCTCTGCTAGCTGCTATAGATCGATCTTTGCCACGACTCTACTCCGGATTCGCCTCTAGCGTGCCCTACACCAGAGCCACACAAACCACCACGCATGTGCAGCAGCCCCCCTACAGCTACACTGTACATCCACGACACAACAACCTCTAGCCACACCACACCTACAACCATAACCTACGCGTGGTTGTACGCCCTCGCTTGCATCCACCTGTAGAGAACCTACCTCCTCCTGGACACTCCATGTCACCGCCACGAGCATTCTTACCACCTCCCTTCCACGTTGAGCAAGCCAAGTTGCCTCACTTCCTTGCGCAGTTGACGAGCGTACAACTCTGCTTAACTAAAGTCGTGCGCCACCAGCCTGGAGCAGTCTTTGTTTGTCCGCCTCCACAACAACAACTCCACCTCACGTGTAAGGCATGTGAGGGTTGGGGCATTTGCGCCCAAGGTCCTTTGTAATCCTTTCAAATTTTGTCATCATCTTCCAACCTTGGAAGTCACGTGCAACACATGTGCTTCACTGTAAAAATTTCGAGGGGGCCCTAAGAAGATATTGTAATTAAAAAAGCACCATTGTGCATAATTTTTTTATTTTCTTATATTTAATGTTTTGCATTTATACCCATGTGTTTGGACATTTATTTGAACTGTTATTTCATATCATTTTAATTTCAAAAATAGCATGTTGCAGAACAATTCATTTTCTATCTAATGGGCAATTATTTACATTTTTGTAATCAGTGGATTATTTATGATAATCAATTTGGTGAAAATTTGTGTACATTATCCATTTTATACTATGAAATTGATATTTAATTATGGATTTATACAAAAATTCCAAAAAAATCATAATAGGTAGATTTTCGGTATTTTCATAGTGTACCCAAATTTCATGTCATTTCTTTGCATATTGAGGTTACAATAAATGAAATGGTGAACTTAGTAAATGATTTTTAATCCATTTCTCACTTATTACTTTGAGGAATTAGAAATTGTTCTAGATATCTCTTGCATAAACCTATATAGGAATCTATAGAAAATATTGACATTGATATTTATTAAAATTGATTTTCTCAAAATCACCTAACTGTATTATTTTATTCATAATTAATTCAATTTTCATCCTAAAATTCTAAAAAAATATAGTAGCCTAGCTTCAACATATTTCACATTTTTCTCATGATTTTGGATTTTTCACTTAATTTGTTTATAATTTGCTTTAGTCCCTGAACTTTGCTAAAATTGCATGTTACTCATTTATTGCAATTAAAAATATAATAAATTCCTCTTTGAAAACCAAACATGTAGATTGACTTAAAATAAACCTAAGGTAACAGTAGCATCCATGATTTCGACCTTGGGCTTCCCAGCAAAAAATTTGACCGCTCGCCTTAATTGGACAAATCATTAAATTTACAATTTTGATTAATCTGAACCTGCCCGATCGCAATGAACTAATCATCATTAATTTTTCATGATTAACCAGGGAGATTAGGGATTCTATCACTCACACCTAGTGAATAGGCTCATGGGACATTTGGGAGAAGTTGACAATCAAAGACCGCATTTGGTTGAGACATCCAAGTGGATAAATACTTGTTTTAGAAATTGGAACTCAACTCTTCCCATGTTTTGACAACCCTTCCCAAATGGTTAATCCAATATAATGCCTTGTCCATGAGACTGAATAAGAAGGTTGTCATCTTCAGTACCTATAATAAAACATTCATGTAATGTATTATGCCCCAAATGTGATCAAATTGTTGGAGGTGTACATATGGTTCTTCATTGATGTGTCCGTGGAATACTAGGAGGAGAGTTAGGATTGTGTGCTTAAGCTCAAAATGCCCTTGAATTGCAGGGATTCTAATCCATGTGTTTCTCTGTCCTGCCCCTTTATTATAGGCATCCTTCGGTGTGAGATTAGCCACTAGCTTAATAAGTGGATCGTCTCTTCTCCCATTCCCACCTCCTCCAGGGTTCCTATCCTCCTCTCTCCTATATTCTAGCTCTATGATCATGTTTATCAATGCATCTTGGATGTCATCTTGTTCATTCAACTCTGCTTGAATGGCTTGTATGGAGGTTATCATCGTGTTGTTGATCTCGCTCTACTCAGCCATGGAACCCTTACCTTTCTATGGCATCAAATCCTTTGTCTTGGTTTTTAAAAGTGTATAATGCATTGTAATAGTTATAAAAAATGACGGAGTCTAAAATGACATTTCATGATTAGAATGAATCTTGAATGATGGATTTGTCGATGTAGTGAATGGTGAAGTAGAGAAAGAGGAATACTCACGAAGTGAGTCTTCCTAAGTAGAATATGACGGAATTAGAGTGTTAAATGAGTTCACAAAGACTAAACAAAAATTATCCAATCCGACATCTTCCATATCAATAGGAAAGATGCGAGAACACGAAAGGTCAACACAAGGAGAAAATGGAGAAAAAGGTGTAAAGGGTGCGGAAGCATCTTTACACTAACAAACAAATATAATACAAACCCCCCGATTCACCAACTAAACACAAGTGGAGACTATAAGAGTTCGATCATTTATATTTTTTGTTTTAAGTTTAGTGAATCTATAATAAGTTACTCACTACCAAACACAGGGTGAGTCACCGCTATCACCCTACGTACATCCTCAAACCTCACCAAATAGTGGTACCTTCTTCCCGAGATGTTGGCTTCAATATTAGGCCCAAAGGGAGATTGGAGTCTTAGCACACCAAAACGATTTTCTATGGCCAGAGAAAAGTCCTTACAGGTGTGACCATACATTGAAAAGTGAGTACATGTACTTAAGGCACAAGTGCAGGGATTTTGGGCTCTATTCCTTAAGGGTATGTCCTCATACACTCTCTCTGGAGGTAAGTACATGTAAACAATGAGGGGGTTACTCTCCCCAAAATAATGATTTCGTCCTTACATTTCTTGTAGGGTCGAGTTTTCTTTAGTAGTCCCTTTTTTATACAGTTATCAGTTTTTTTGAGTTTTTTCAAGTAAATTGTCTAACGAATTTTCCTATTCCTTTTGAACGTATGTGTTGAAAACGTGTAAGGAAATTGGAAAACCTAATGCACGATGAAATCAATGATGCATGCGGGAGACAGAGATGCATACCTTTCTCCAACACTCTACATGAAATCTCGCATAAAAATCACAAAAAAATATAGGAAATAAACTAACCTAAATGATGCATTAGAACCGTCATAGTAATAACTTCTACTAACAGGTATGAACATGTTAATTTGATTAAGTCTAAGATACGCTCTACTCTATAGGTGCATAAATTCTTGTTTAGGGATTTAGACCTAATTAATTACCTAGGTCAAGCAAGATAATAAAACTTGTCACTTAGGTCTCAAACACATAAAACCATGAACAAGCAATATAAACAAGGAGATGAAAACAAAACCGATGAGGGCCCCCAAGTGCACTCGTACTTGGTGAAACAGACTCGCACAAACAAGGTATACAATGACCTTTTAGAAAATAGAAAATGAGGCAAACACCAAATAAATAATTACAAGTTTTTTATAAGAATAATAGTTGAATAAAAATGCTGAAAATGAATAACCAAATGTCTATAAAAATTGCTCCAAGTGTCTGGTCTCCTCCAAATCTTTTGCACCTCTTCCTATGCTCTCCTATGATTTCGTGAAGAAATGAGTTGACTCCACTTTGCTAGGGTGCAATGATGCTCCTAAGAAAGTCATCGTCACTCGTCGAGCCCCTCGTAAGAAAGCGAAAACAGAAGATATGTAAGAAATAGAGTTATAATAATATGAACAAAATAATATGAAAATAAATACAGTTATAATAGACAAGTAAATAATGAAGTGGATATGAAGTAAAGAGAGAAATGAAAGTAAAAATGATCTCAAATAAATTCCTACGTCTGATCTTGGGGAGTTTTCAGTGTTTGACAAATCAGATCTTGCAAGCGCTATATAAGCTCCCTCATGGTATGAAGTATTCAATGTGCATGCTCACTCATCAACAAGATGCAAATCCACAATGTATATATAACAAAAAAAATATACAAAATAATGGAATGAAAAATTGACAGAAATATAGACAATGAATATTAGACAAAATAAAAAGACAAAAATAAAAGGAAGTGACCAATTATCTATGACCAAGAATAGTAGCTCATGAGAAAATTGTAACTATCCTCGCCGTGCCTCCCCGACAAACGCCGCCTTTTATTGAACATGAAATTCCAAGGTTTTAATAAATAGAAATTAATGTGCAATGTTGTTTCCACCTTGAAAATCTCTCAACAAAAATTATTTGATTTATATTTTTATTCACATCTCAAGCCAACAACCTAAAAAGAAGAATATATGTAAGCACAATAACTATGATTACCATTTATTTACATGTATAGCGTAATTGATCAAACTCAGGGAGGCTACAAAATTCCTCATGATTATTTAATTCAATGAAAAATCAATGAAAAGAATAACAGAATTTTATGAACAATACTCTTGATTTTTGTATTTTTATGTTCGTATTTTTTATGGAATTTTAACTTTATATTCATTTATTATGTTTTTTAATTTAAATTTATTAATAATGTTAAATCTTGCAAATATTTTTTATATTTTTAGAAAATAAAATAAATGGAATCAAATAAAAGAAATAAAGATAAAAAGGAAACTTTTTGAATTTTTAGAATAAAGAAGAAATAAAAAAATTAGATACAATTATGTTTCGGTTTCTGACATTTTTTTAAATGTTTTTATAACTTTTATAGAATCCACCGAATTTCTTTAAGGTTTTTAAATAAATCAACAACAAGTAAAATGATAATAAAAATAAATGCGAATGTTTTTGGATTTATAAAATAGAAGATCAAATAAAAAAGGGATGAATTGTAACCTTATAGAAAGAGGAATTTTTATACTTTCTAGAAAACTATGTTGCAAGTTTTTTTAGATATTCTGTGATTTAAAATGAATTTTTCATGTTTTTGAATGTTTCCCTATTTTTTTGGTTTTAAGAGGAACTTTGATGTGAAGATGCTAAAGTAATTAAATAAATAAGAAAAAGATAAATAATAATTTTTTATGATTTTCAAGAGGTTTTAATATTTTTAGTTGATTTTTAATTCTAAATAGGGAATATTTTTGGAGTTTTTGAATTATTAAAAAAAATAAAATTGATCTAAATGCAAAATAAAAATCACTGATGCAAGATCTATTTAAAATGATGATAATATGATTTTTGTCTATTTTTGGAGATGTTTTGCTATTTTTTATTTCAAATAACATGCAAAATAGTATGATGATGCACAGGGGTATGGATGTAAAGAATAAATTTTTATATACTAAAGAATAACATAGTAAACATTTGTGGGCAAAATGTCAAAAAGTCCATTGATACACATGCGAAGGCATATGAGTCGCGCTGGAATGGACTCAATTGTAAATATTTTAATTTCAGGGTCATATATTAACAAGTAAAATAAAGACTTCTTTTACAATTTTCAAAACATAACACGTGCAAGGAACTCTCTTGTTTCAAATAGGATTCATATGCATTAAAACTAAAGCATGAAAGATAATGCAAAAGTTCAAACTAGGATAGATAGACATGTGTCCTTACATTAGTTATTTGCAAAATGAAACAAGGTAGGGGTAAGAGTACAATTTCAACCCTAATCCATGTGAACTGATCAATGAGTGTGATGCGCTGAAACTTTGATCTAACGGATTAGGATGAATTTTTCTTGGATGGTGCAGATCTAATCTCGATCTCAATTTATGACAGAATTATGGGGCTTTATCCATGGTCAAGATTGAACATGGCGACTCATTATTGACCTGTCATCTCTTACGCCTCCTAGAAGAACGAGGATGGATGAGATCAATGATGAACTTTGATTAGTCAAAGCTCGAAAATTCTCCATCTATGGCGACTCGTGAGGGATGTGGATGATGAATCTCGAATTCATCACTTTTATCCTCATTTTTAAGCTCAAATCCCTTAAAATCAATAGCATTCCTGCATCTATTCTGCATAATTAGCATTCATGCATAATTTCATAAGAATTTCATTTTAGCACAAATTTCTGCATAAAATAAGAAGCCAAAAATCCAAGTCAAAATTGACCTGTAAATAAACTAACTTCCCTAATTTTTAACTCATTCATGATAACTCCGAATAACCCAAAACCACTTCGATTGTGTACATATCACTAACCAGAATAAATAAAAAAAATACAAAAAAATAACTAACCCAAATAAGTGGACCAAAAACCCAAACCCTAGTTTCAGGATTTCTGGAATAAAAACCTCATATCATCCTCGTCCAGTGTCGGATTTAATCCTACTCACTTTTGAACTAATGTACATACAATTCCCTTCAAAACAAGACCAAGTTCAAGTGAATCAGAGCTCATATGTGAAAGTTGGGTTTCGGGCCTCTTTTGTATATGTTATTTTAGCGGTTTTTGACCTATTATTTTAAATATATATGTTATTGATTATAAAAAATCCAAAAAAATAAATTAATGTGTAATTATTTATCTCTGATTTATCATATTTTTTCCGGATTTTTATCTGATCTAAAAATGATCATAAAAATTACAAAACCACAAAATCAAGGTGTTCTATGTACATGGGATACCCCAAAAATACCACTTTGTGCAAATGATCGACTTTGGTTTTGATGTCTTTATGAAAGTTGTAGATCTCATCGAGACGAGCAATTTTTGTGAAGAAAGTTTTTTGATCCGAGGTTATTTAATATTTTTAATCGATTTTACAAAATCTTTTATTTTGGAATTTTGTGGTGCTGACACGTGGCAGCACCTGGTGCGGCCACGTGTTAGCCATTTTTCGCTTATTTAAATATCTTTTTTGATTAAAAAAATATAAAAAAAACTAAAAAAAATAAAAAATAATAAAAAATAAAGAGGAGGCACGTGTGACGGAAATTCCCTCTGCACATACCGTACTCCAGCTTGGTAGTTTCCACCGCTTGTCGAGGGTTGAGCCCTGGGATTTGACGGCGGACTTGAAAAGCCACCTACAGACGCTTTACGCCCAATCATTCCGGATAACGCTTGCATCCTCTGTCTTACCGCGGCTGCTGGCACAAAGTTAGCCGATGCTTATTCCTCAGATACCGTCATTGCTTCTTCTCCGAGAAAAGAAGTTCACGACCCTTGGGCCTTCTACCTCCACTTTCTCTTTTATAATATTAATAAATATAAACTGATTGGATGGAAAAAGAGAATAATATCCATTGAATGGACTATTTGTTTCCAGGGTATCCCTTTTTTATAACTTATTACTATGTACATAACCCCTTATATATACCTTGTTCTGACCATATCACACTATGTATCATTTGATAACTCAAGAAAGACTTCTGTCTCTAGCTCAAGTATGTATGATTGAAAATGGAATAATTAAAAAGATATTTAGAAAAGGATAGATATCGGCAACAACATTTCCTATATCTGCTTTTATTTCAGGAATATATCTACGCACTTGCTCATTAATTTTCAAACCGACACTTTTACTATCTATTATTTGATTTACTAATCCTTTATATTGGGATGAGTCAACAGTCAAATGTTTTTGCAATTCCTCACGGGAGGATGAAGGAATATAATTTTGAACCAGAGTTTTCGATCCTTGTTTATCTTTCGTAGTAATAATATCTCGGGGTTTGCAACGATAACTTAGTATATCTACTATACGACCATTAACTAAAATATGTCTATGGTTAACTAACTGCCGGGTGGGGAATTTTCCGCAATGGGCGAAAGCCTGACGGAGCAATGCAGCGTGGACGTAGAAGGCCCACGGGTTGTGAACTTCTTTTCTCGGAGAAGAAGCAATGACGGTATCTGAGGAATAAGCATCGGTCAATTCTGTGCCAGCAGCCGCGGTAAGACAGAGGATGCAAGCGTTATCCGGAATGATTCCAAGGAAGAATCTTTAAATCCCCTCTGTTTTCTGGATTTGGAAAAGTGCTGATTTTCAAGAACGAGAATCTTATGATATGTTGGTAATTTCTTATAATAATCATCCACGCCTTAAATGTATCTTGATGCCTGAAAGTTGGATAGGCTGGCCTTTATGTAAGGACTATATTACTTCCAATTTCTATGAAATACAGGATGCTTATTGAATGATAAGAAATTTATCTTTATTTATATGACGCGACTCCAGATTTTAAGTTAAGGTATATTTTTATCTTCCGTTCTAGTTGAAACAGAGTAACTGAACTCAAGGTACGTGCTTCGCACGTGCGCCCGCCTCTCTCCCTTTCAAGCGTCACGTGGCCAATCCTGGGCCGTCCGATCTCGATCGATCGGATGGCCCACGTTCGTCTTCCACCTCCCCCTTCTTTCCCAATCGGGCACCCTTCACCCTCGAATCCTCCGTCGCCGCCCGATGATTTCACCTATCTCCGTTCACCCCCAATCCCGCGTATCTCACCCTTCTCCGATCCGCATCATCTCCGTCGATCCTCGATTTTTGCAAATCCCCAGATCACGACGCTACCCCCTCGCCTATTTAAATGACATCACCACCTGACCTTCACGCCATCCGCCGATAGCACAAGAACGGAGCCCCGGTGGTGACAGCCCGGAGCCCCGTCTTCTCCGACGAGATCCGAGAGTCCGTGCGGCTCTCGTAGCAGACGCGCCTCCTTCGTCGTACTGATCTTGCTCCGCCTTGGCGTTGAGACGACGACCGCCCTACGCCATCTTCATCTCCGACTACAACCTCGACGACCACCTGCGTCATCTTCATCTTCGCACCACTGTCTCTTCCAGCTACGACCACCGACCTCATCTACCTTCGACTCCGACCATCGCCATCAACGTTCAATAAAGTTCGTCTTCAGCCAACGACTCCGCCAACGACATCCGACCATGCTCGCCGCACCATCTCCGCTAAGTCTCCATCGACGACCAAGTTCTCCACCTAACTCCGTCTACGTCCTACGACTCCAGCGACCATCGCCAACGTCGATCCATCTACATCTCCGCCCATCCATCTCCATCGACACTGCCCCTCATCGGCCTCGCTCTCACCGCCGATACACCTCCTCTCCACCACCGCTTCGTCGCCGGGCGCCAACCCCAAGCCCCTCGCCTCACGTACGAGGCACGTGGGCAAGGGGAACGTCTTAACCCCACGGGTCACATGCTGGGCACGTGACCGCGTGGGTGTTTTACGAAAGAACCCCCCGAGATTACATTATTTGCACCGCAGCCCGTCGAGCCAAGGGCACGTGCATAACACGTGCCTCTTTGGGAAGTTTGGAAATTTTACCCCCAGGTTGTAGGTAATTACAAACAAATCCCCCTTCTGCATTCTTTATTTTTTCTATTTGCAGTTATACCCCTGTGTTCCCCCGTATTTGTGAACCTCTTCTCAACATTATTTTATTAATTGAAAAATAGCATGGTGTTTGTTAATCAGTTTTCTAAACTTTGACATATTGTGGGCATTTTTGTGATTGACGATTAATTAAAAAATAATTGTCTTGTGGAAATTTACATATTTTGCCCATTTCTTGCTCTGAAATTCATAGTTGATCAACCATTGCTCTAAAAATCCCCGAAAAATCAAACATTGTAGAGTTAATTCTGCTTAACATTGTGCCAAAAAGGAATTGCATTTGCATGCATAATTTGCCCTGTGAAAATCATTTTGCATATTTCAATACTTAAATTTTAATAGGTATTAGATCTCACGTTTTCAAGAGTTAGGATTTTTCTTAGATCGATCATCTACTGGTAGATCTTAAATAATTTTATCCCTTGAAAACAAGTAGGTTTAATATTTATTATAATTAAATATTGAAATTCATTTTGTTTGCATTTAAAAAATTCATAAAAAATTTATATTGCATCTAAAAATTCTAAAAAAATTACAGTGCATTCATTTAATCATATTTTGCATCGTGGCCGAATTTCATATTTTTCTGACATCGTTTGATCGAAATATACATTTTAGTCCCTAAAATAGGCCAAAATTGCATATTGCACCCTCTATTGCATTGAAAATTCCAAAAAAAAAGTCTGCTTCGAAAACTGCGCATGAATTTCGATAGACTTAATTCTAGGTTGTTCCTTTGCCTCCTTATGATCGACCTTCAGACTTGCCCAAGTAAAATAAACATAAAACCACATTAATCAAATTGAAGAATATTTTGTGTGGTTATTTTTTTGACCGTTTCCGATTGCCGCCTACAACTCACGACACATCATATTTAAGAATGACAAATAAAAACTTCTTAAACACAACATTTTCAGATACATCAGTGGCTTACTCTAGTGCTTCTCCTCTATCGATCCAAGGGTTCCACGGCAGTCGGTGATGACTCGAAGAGGATTCAAAGGTCTAGTAGTGTTAGGCTTCAAATGGACCTCTAAATCCTCTTCTTTACTCCCAGGTGCACTCCAGAATTCTACAATGCAAAGCTAGTGCTTGGAGGTTGGTCTCCGACCGAATGATTATTTATATAACCAAAGAAATGAGGGGGTAGGTAGCCTACAACGGGGGTGATCGGAGAAGAGGCTAAATCTCATATCTAAATCGATCTGTGATGATCAGGTTGCAAGGGATGACAAAGAACATGATGGTGAGCTTAGTCAAAAGGTTGGCGTGAAATATATGTGATTGAAGCACCTTCTATCTTGTGCATTGGAGGAAGAAGGTGGTGGATCTAGTTTATTAATATCAGAGCGAAACTTAATGTATTAAAGTCTGAAATGGAATTAAAAATTCTCAAAATTATCCTACTGTGCATGGCAGAAAATGATTTTGCATCAATTTATTGCAAAGGTTGGCATGGTTGAATCGTGTCCTCCACTCAAACCTAGCACTCCAAATAATTGAGAAGGGACTCTGTCATGGCCTCTCACTCACTACTTGATCTCGCACCAAGAATTTGTGGAAAAAGAAGGATCAAATGGCGACGAGCATCTAGTGTACATATATAAGTGAAGTACGACGAGAGTTTGAATTCAAAATGCGAGTGGATCGAGGTGTTATCGGTGTATCTGAAGAGCTAGTAGGTTGGCATTTGTTGGGGCTGAACTCCTGGAGAAGTAATCAAGGAGTGTTAGTGCTCAGTGTTGTGAGAAAATTGAGAGTAGAGAAGCAAGTGCATGAAAGGGCGGAAATCATGGGGTGGACTGGAGAGTTGACCCATGTCAACAAACCTAGGTCGACTAATTAGGACATGTGCAGAAAAGACAAGATAGGGAAAATTACAAAAAGCAACTAAAAAATTAAATAATTTAGGGGAAAATTGAAATAATGTCAATACAAAATGTTAAGGACTAAATATTGTTAATTTATGTGATTTTAGTTAATTAAATAAGGTATATACATGGGTAAAAATAAATAAATGTGTTATTTATATGTACGTATACCTATATATACAATACGATGATTTCAATTACTTATTTTTACAAATATACTTATGAGGTAATAATTTATATATTTACAAATATTTACAAGTAATTAATGATATTTTGTTAGATTTTTAGGAATTAATTTATTAGGCTAAATAATTAGGAATATTTACAATATATACATGGTGATACATATACACTATATATATTATTTTATTTTGGTTCATTTTAAATTTTGTAACTTTATTTGTATTTATATAAGTCAAATACAACATTTAAGATTAATTGAAAATTCATTATATATCGATATGTACAAGAAAATAAATAAATAATGTACATAATATAGATAGGAATTATATACAATAATACCCTAAATAGCCACATTTCATAACTTAGCTCCAATTTTTATTAAACCAGCTCCATTTTTAAGATTATTTAATTTGGAGTACAATGAAAGTGATTTGATGAATTTTTAGTTTTAGTAGAGAAGATATTGATCTTATAAGTTGACCTTTGTGTCGTTTTCAAAGTGTTGTAATTTACATAATATACACTTATTATTCTTGCAGTTATTTTCAATTATTTACAAAAAGTTTTTTATGTACAATATTCATGATGTAAAAATTGTATTTGAGTTGAATTGAACTATAAATAAATCAGTGGAAAGAATGTGTATTATATATATAGTAATATACAAGTGATGAATGTACACAAATGATGATTGATTTTCTGAAATTTTTTGTATTTAGGCCTTATCTTCCCCTACTTTATTCCGTTTATCAAGTCAAGACTTGACCTTCTCTCGAGATCAGAGTCAGCTTGTATCTGTTACATATATATAATCTTTGATTTTATTTATTTTTGGTAATTTCTTTATTTATTTTCTTTAGGTTAACATAGTGATAAATATCTATTATTTATATAGGCATTAGAGAGTAAAAGAATAGATTTGTTGATATTTATAAGGATTTTATTAGGGACGTTAAGCTAAAATAAATGAATAAAGATGATGAAATGTAGATTCACCAGGTGAGCTGATCATTTCTCTTGCATTTCCTTTCTTAGCTTAGTAGTTATGTAGATCTACTTCCAGTACATTTGATCAATTTTGCTTCTCCTTCTCCAAGATCATCTCAACCACCCTGATCTAGTACGGATCAGGTTCGATCGGGTCTCCCTCTGCCACCTCATCGATGGCCCATCGCTCCAGCACAATCACCGCTTACACCTACTTCTTTATAGGCCTGGATTCGCTTCTAGGTCTTCGTTTAATTAGTGCAGGTCATTGCTGCAGAGAACCCCATCTAAGGGGTCCAAAGTCCAATAGGAGCTCCTCCAGGTCTTTGTTATCTCCCTGACATACAAGACTCATTCAGAAAGTCCCAGACCTTCTTTCGACCATCTATCGCTCCAACGACATCTTAGAAAACTCCTGAGCACATCAACTATGAGGGAGGAGGCTGCAGATGCATAGGATCCCAGATTAAAAGCCGATGTACACTTGTTCTTTGACTATTCTTCCAGATCCATCATAAGTTGTCCGATGAAGAACAAACCCCCATATTTAACGTCCATTATTGGATGAACCTGCCCTAGCACCATCGAATCTGATTGCAGATCTAATCTATGCCGACGATCGACAAAGTGCCATCCATTACATGTGTGCCATGTGTTCAAATGAACAGATCCCTAACGTTCCTCAACGTGCAAAGTGAGGGTATTTTGCATAATTTTCCCGTGCATTTTAGGTATTAATGATTTGGTCCTGAATTTATTTGTCACATTCGAAAGACTTATGGTCATTTTACACTTGGAACCCAATAGTATTTTTTATTTACTTTTTAGTCTAGACCACATCACCTCATGTGTTGTCCCACGTGATTGTTTTGTGGTAAATTGCACTATTTATCTTGTGGTTTTGGGGGACTTGTTTGGAAATGTTAAAACTATTTTTAGAAATTGCAAATTATTACATACCAAATTAATTTGAATCTATAATTTTATTGGGAAATTTTCTTAGATGCGCCCAGAACTTTGATTATTTACATATATGCCCCTACTAGGTAATACTATATTGTGAAATTAATTGGAAAATTGTGCTTAATCCCCTGAACTTTTCTTAGTTATTAAAAAAGCATGCTTAAGGTTTCACAAATTGTACATTAATTCCTTTGCATTATATTTAATTGTTTACTTTTATTTAATTGTACTAATTACCTAATTAATTCCAAAAATCAAAGGAAAATTAATCTAAATACCTTATACGATATTATATCATGTATATTTTTGCTAAGATATTTATTATTATTTTCTTAATTAAAAATTCTAACAATAGCTATATTTTATTGTTTTATCTTTGATACATTTAAAAAAAATAAATTATAGCTTCAAAAATTACAAAACTTATTAGGGTAGGTGTATTTTACTGTCCATTGTCACATATCCACGAGTTATAAAAAATACAAAACAAAAAGCTTAAAATTTTGAAAATACAGAAAAATTAAAAAAGATCAAATCAAATAGTAAAAAAATACAAAAACAAATCTAAAGATTGAAAGTTTCTTTGTTTTGTTCTCTATTGAGGAAAAGCCACTTTGGTCCCTTTATGATCTGATGAATATTTTTTAGACCCTTCTGAAGTTCTTGTATTTTCTGTTTATTATATTTTGTGTATTTTTATTTTTAAAAATCCATAAAAAGATTAAAAATATCACATAAATATGCTAAATAAATAAAATAATAAAAAATCCAAAAGCATTTATTTGGTTTATTTTAACTCTATTTAGAATATTTGAAAAATCCAATAGAGCTCTTCTTTATCTCTCTTTACATATCCCTCATATATTACTTTATATGTCAATATTTGTTTATTATTATATTTGATAAATTAAAAAATATTTTTCAAAATTAAAATCATTGAAAATAATAAAATAAAAATAATAAAAAATCCAAAAAGATAAATAAAAATCTACAAAAATATATAAAAATTTAATTTGGTTACAAAACCAACAATTTTGTGCTTGATTCCATGAGTTGGGTTTCATTTTTCTAGTTCGCCCTATTTGCTCCCATGGACAACACTCTGCTTATTTTCCCATACACATTTCACGTAGAGTTAAATAAAGTTCATAACTCATACACTTCTGCAGAAGCATCTTGGGTTTCCATGAATATTTGATTGATTTGGTTGATTGATATCTCACTACCGAGAGAGTTGTTGATGCAGTGATTGTCGGATACGACTTGTCAAACACTGAAGGCCCTCCAAGATCGAGCATTAGAAATTCACACATCTCTCATACTATATATCTTCAATCAACATTTTGGCGGCGTTATTAGTGAGTAATGATCAAGTTGACTAGCAGCTTTAGGCACATTAGGTTTGCTCGTATATTTGTCTATTTACAAAGACTTCCATATTATTTTGCTTATATTATATTATAATTGTTTCGAACATCATTTCTTGATTCCTTTTTTGTGAGGGGGCGCTTATCGAGGTAGGTTGTCTTCAGATCACCTTCGCACCCATGAGAGGTAGTGTAGGTCATTCTTCCCTGACCTATAATAAGAGAGAGCACCAAAGGAAAATGAGTATATTGTAGAGGAGCAAATTTTGCCTTAGTAGTTATTTTATTTTCATATGTAAGAAAGATAGTGAGAGAGAGAGGGATTTATTTGAATTTGTAATAAAACTGGTACATTGGACACTTAGATTACTCAGGTTTCGTTTCTCCATGTGCCAGCGCACTTGGGGGATCTCATCGTGTGTTGACAATTTTCATCGCTTTTCTTTTCTTTCCTTATTTTTTGCTTTGTTTTGCTTATTGTGGTCTGTGTGTTTCTGCCTTTCTTTTCTTTGTTTTGTGTGAATGAGACCCTAAAGAGTAGGATTGCTTGATCGAGTAATCTAGCACCAGAGCTTAATATATATTGCATGCCCTTGTAGTTAATATGCTTGGACATAGATTCAAAAGAATTTGGTGCTTCACGTAATAGAATTTCAAGATCTTGGATGATTTCACAAATTTGCATGCATTTAGTGTAATTTCAATTCTGTCTAGCATCCTGTAAGGAGAGTGCTAGGAAGCAAGGTGAGTCTTCTAATAAAGCGTACATCATATGACACGGTGATAAAATTTCTTGCATCGTGTTAGCTTGCATTGTTTTTTCATCCTCTATCCTATTTTAGATCATAAGAAAAACAAAGGAAATCGAGAAATCATTAGGCCTTTGCATAAAAATACTCAAAACATGTGAAAAACCAAAATATTAAAAAAGGACTACTAAAGAAAAATTGACCTAATTTTAAAATCCGTACTAAACATCATTATCATGGGTTCATAAAGCCCTCCTTGATTTCAGGTATCATGTAGACAGAGTAAGGAGTGACCCCGAAGAATTAGAGCTCAAATCCCAATGTGTGGCACTTTGATAATCACCTAGGATGGTGAAGTAGTGGTGCTTCTATCATATATAGATGAGTGGGGCTTTATCGACGATGGAGATCTCGCCTTTTGTGGAGCATTGACTTGGTCTGAAGTACGGAGTGTAGGACACACCCTCACAAGTGCATCTATCTCTTCGTATTGCTTCTGAGTACCTCACTTGTGAGGGAAGTAGTGGTTTCACCTATTGGCTTCCCCTCTCTATTTCTTTGGCTGAGTAGACCCCCATACACGAGATCAAAGACCTCTAAGTACGCAGATCATAGGTTACAAAAGATATGGAACAAGTAAGGGGTACTTTCCGATAGTACACATGCTCTTATAGGGATAGCCCTCTAGAGTTCAAGTGAAAAGATAATTTCCTAAAAATCAACAATGAAATTGAAAAGTTAATTTCCAAACTTTTATGGCTTCATTGTGTTGAGCTGGTGAGTCACCCTTGTTTTGAGGTTTGTTTGGATCAATATATAATAGTTCAAGATAAAAAATTTCATGCACTTTGCACCCTTTCTGGTCTACTTATATTTTTCTAATTCTCATTTTATCCCACTCGCTTCGAGCATTCTGTTGTCAATTTCTCTTGTATTGCTCTTCTTCTATCCTGTCTTCTTATTCCATTGTCATCTCAAACATTTTATCATTACGATGTCACATCATGGAGGGTTTTGTTTGGACTCTATTAACACCTACATTGACTCGATGATGCCGACATTGCCGCTTCACCAGGGCAATCTTAAAGAGTTGTGTTCATCTTTTGTGAACCTTGTTTTGAGCTCTCTGATCTTTACTCCACCTGGGGTTCATGATAACTCTCTTTTTGTATCCTCTTCTTTCACTACTGATGAATCTACGATTCGTCATCTGTATTCATTTATTTTAGCTTAAAATCCCTTATAAAACACCTGCATATAACACTAACTCCATATTCTTAATAACTTGCATCTGTAAATATTGTACACTTCTTACTAATTTTACCTAAAATAAATAAAGAAAGAAATAGAGAAAAAATAAAGAAAAGAAAATAAAAAAAGAAGGAAGACTGTATACTGGCTGACCCGAACCACGAGAGAAGGTCAAGACTTGACCTGATCGACCATGAATAAAGTATGGGAAATAAGGGTCCTTAAGCAGAAAATCAAAAAAATGTGTGTGTGTTGTTGTAAATACTTTTCACTTATTTTGTGTATATCTGTATAAAACTAACACTAATTTATTTGTGCCTTAATTGAACTCAAATCAAATAACTTTTAAAACCAAAGTTGTAAATAAAAATGTGTCCTAATTAATGAAAATAATTGCACAATTAAATCATATACAGAATAAAAGTAGTCGCACTTGGAAAAAGCCACTAAGCACTAATTGAAAAATCAATTCCAGCTCCATATGAACTCAAACTAAACCAGTCTCACTTCCATTGGATTCTAAATTAAGTTATCTTTAAAATGGCTCCGATTTCATAATTTTTGGAGTTACGAGTAAGAAGTTGGTTTTCCGGGGTGGTTTGTGCAATTTTCCCATGTATTTTGTAAATATTGTATTTGTATATATTTTTAAATTATTCTTACTAATTATTTAAAATAAAAATAAAAATAATTATTAATTAAAACACAAAAAAGCTAATTTCCTTATTTACCCTTGTATATAATGTCATATATGTACATAGTATATGTATATAGTTGCTATTTTTAATTAGCCATCATAAAAATTTTAAAAAATAACATTTTTAATTCAAATAAATAAAGTGACGAAAAATTCAAGAAAAAAATAGATAATTTTGTAAATAGTTTTATCTCTTTTACTTTATCTCATGTCATCTCTTCTACCAAAAAATTCAAAAATTAATTTCAATTTTCATCTCTCATCTCCTTATCCAAAAAAAATCAAAAATCAAATTTCATTCCATCTTTTCTATTTATATGGCTCCTTCTCCCTCATTCCAACTAGATCAATCTTTAGAGAGAGGTGCCCGATCTCCGAGAGAAAATTTCGTCGAGGAAGTTGCCTAGTCTCCAAGCCGTCCGGTGACAGCGAGTCGGTCTTGTCGAGACGATCACGGTCCTTTTCCGCTCCTATGGTCAGATCCACATTTTCTTCGTACTTTTATCTTAGTTTAATCGTAGTTTAGTTCATCGCATTTTTTTATCATCATGGTTATCTCTCTAGATAAAAAAAATTTCATCACGATTTTGATCTACGCCGTCTCGATTTTTCATCTCACTTTCTCGATCTCCGCGCGTTCTAATTCTATCGTCCACGATCTCTCAACTCCGGCTGTGTACGGTGGTCGGAGATCAGATTCGAATCCTTCATTTTATATGGATCCCTACTCATTTTCCGATTTCTAAATAAATAAAAAAAATAAAAAAATCATTTATTTCCTTTATCTCTAACGTTTGTTTTGCAGGACCATTAAAAACAACAAAAAATAATAATAAAAAAGAATAAAAAGAAAACAAAAAATCTCATTTTCTATTTTATTTATCATTTTTGATTTACAGTAAAAAAGTTTATTTTTATTTCACTGTTTACAATAACAAATATAAAAAAATAAAAAAGGAGAGAGGGGACGGTTGCCCTCCAGGCACGCCCCCCCCCCCCCCCGGTCCTCCCGATGGCCGCCCTCCAACACGATCCCCCAACGCCTCGCCGACCTCCATCCACCGCGGAGCACCTCGCCTCCGCCATCGCCTACAGCCGCAACCACCTGCAGCTAGGTCAACGTCTGCCTAGGCCGTGCGGCGCCATCAACACAACATCTTGCTCCCCCATGCGCCATCACCGCCTGCCGCCATCATCAAGGCCGACACAACGCACGCGCGGACAACACTGCCACCGACCACCCTCTGTCGACGCGTGAGGCCGTGCGGGACACTGTCCAGGCACCCCCTCATAGCCCTAGGTCGACCTCCCGAGGCGCCCATTCCTCCGCCTCTGAAGCCCCCGTCTGCTGAGTCCCTCCACCTAGGCGCGCGACTCCGCCCATCCCACCTGGGCCCGCTCGCGGTCCCGCGCCGCTCCTCCGCGTGTCGATCCAAGCGGCGACGCGACCCCGTCGACCTGCTGAGCGCCTCCGCCTCTGAAGCTTTCGCGCGACCTCCCGCTACACCCTCTGCCACATCGACGACGGCCACTCCTCCCCCCTTTTGGTTTCGAAACGAAGAAGCCCTAGGCTTATATATATATATATATATATATATATATATATATATATATATATATATATATATATATATATATATATATATATGGGTCATATGTGGCTGCCCCCACCTTATTTTGGCAAATATTTTTATTTTTTTGAAAAATAACATCATGTATATTCATCCCTATATCCCTCCTATATACCATTCGAATTTCGTCAGAAACAGAGACTCCTGCGGCCTCCATTCAGACAGACATTTTTTAACGGTAACAGAATTTTTTAAATCGACATCATCTCGATGGAGACCGTAGGAGTCTCTGTTTCTGACGAAATTCGAATGGCATATAGGAGGGATATAGGGATGAATATACACGGTGTTATTTTTCAAAAAAAATAAAAAAATTCGACAAAAAATGGGGCGGGGGCAGCCCCATTTTTTCCTATATATATATATATATATATATATGGACAAATCGCATGAAGGGCCCCAATGCTTTCTGAATTTGTAAAAACGCCCCTGCCAAGTCAACAAGCACGTGCGTTGCACGCACCATCTGGGTAAATTGCAAAATCTCTCCGATTTTTATTTTGAGTTTCTTTTCTTCCAAAAACTTTAAACAATTTACGTTTTAGTCCCTGAACTGTAGAATAATAATTTGCTTTCCCTCTTTGAATGAAATAAATGTTATTTGTGATCCAAAAATTTTGCAAAAAAAATGCTATGCTCCTGATGTGATTATCTTCTTAGCGTAAAATTTTCATTCATTTTGCCTTCATTTATTATTATTAAAAAATAAAAAATGTCATTTTTTCCTATTTGAAATTCCAAAATTCATAAAAATTCCAATATTGTTCCAAAAATTCCTAAATAATTAGAAAAATTGTATTTCATTGTATTTTAATTTCTGACCGATTTTCATGCATTAATTTTCTATAAAACCCAAAAAAATTAAAAAATATCAAAAATATTCTAAAAATCATAGAAAATTCTACAAAAATCCAAAAATTTTGATTTGAGTTCCTGTTTGTAGATAATTTCTTCTAATTTGTCTTAAAAATAATTGTCAGGAGTTTTGGGCACTAAAAATATTTTTAAGTTGCATATTACTCTAGGGTGTGCACATTTTCATATTTTCTGACCAATTGATTTTTAGAAAAATACAAAAACATCTGAAAATTCCACAAAAAATCTCAAAAAACATTTCAAAACTTTTAAAACACAAAAATATTTTTTCAGGATTTTTCTGAGCATTTTTGACTAATTGAAAATTTATAAAAAGAGTTGGTGTGCATATTTTTGATCTTGTGAGTATTGCTTCATGTTATTTTTAAAGATTTAAAAAAAATAAAAAAATCACGAAAACCAAGGATAGTTGTCCTTTGAGATTCTTGTTTTCTTTTAATTAGTTTCTGATTGATTGAATAACCTTCGGGAGTTGTAGCCTCCCTGAGTTCGACCATGTCCGCTATATAGGTTAATAAGTAGCAAAAATATAAAATATATATTTTTTTGTCATGGGATTTTGGGGACGACAACGACACATTTATTCACCTTTAATTATCCAACCCTCAAGATTTCGCGCATAACAAAATGGTGCCGTTGCCGGACAGGCACGACGAGGGTAGTTAGGTTTCTCTTTTGACCTGCTATTCTTGGTTGTCAATATCTGTTTATAATTTGCCACATTATTCCATTGTTCATATCCACTGCATTCATTTCATCATTTGGTAATTGTGTTTCTTACACATTATCTTTTCTTTTTCTTGTGAGGGCCCGTAGAGCGAATGAGGCAATCCTAGGAGAGCTGAAGCACTGAAGCGACATGGAGGCGGCTTGATTCTTCACCAAACCGCAGGATAACATGAGAAGAGGAGAAGAAGAATTGAAAGAGATGAAAAACAATAAAGAGAAGACAGGTGAGAGGGGGATAACAGAAGCCCTCGAGGTGGGAATGGGGGAGAAGAACGTCACATAGAACCTGGGGATAAGCCTACACTAAAAGATGCCTATAATCCAGGGGCAGGACAGACAAATTCCTGGATACAAATCCCTGCGGTTCATGGGCATTTTGTGCTTAAGACAACTATTTTACCTCTTCTCCCAATATTCCATGGAAATATTAATGAGGAATCTTATATACACCTCCAATAGTTCGATCGCATTTGTGGAACAGTACACTACCCAAATGTCCCATTAGAGGTAGTGCAGATGACAGCCTTTCCATTCAGTTTGATGGGTAAAGCTTTGTACTGGTTAAATCACTTGGGGGAGGTTGTCACTACTTGGGAAGAGTTGAGATCAACAATTCTAGACAAGTATTATCCACATGGATGACTCAACCAAATGCTATCCTTGATTGCTAATTTCTCCCAGATGCCCCATAAGCCTATTCACGAGGTGTGGGAACGTTTCAAAGATCTGACGAAGAAATACCCCCATCATGATATTTCAAAGACAAGCCTTGTACAAAATTTCTTTGGGGGGTTTAAGCATTGAGAATCAGAAGCTGGTAGATGCCACATGTGGGGGAAGCCACTTCAACAAGGACGAGGATGTCCTTTATCAAAATTTTGAGGAGATGGCAGAAAGTTCAGCAACACTTTCTTCTTCACGTGCTTTTCAGAAGCACCCCATCACCACCCCTACAGTACCCCACAAGGATGTCAAGATGACGGCAACACAATAAGTGGATAAGGTGGATAACACGTACCTGGCCATCAATGGAGACCACCTATCCAAAGTAGATATAATTGAGAAGTGATCCAAGGAACTCGATAAAGCTTCATGTGATCGAGAAGAGGACGAAGAACCTGGATAAGCTGGATGAGATAACAAAGAACCTGGAACTTCTTGTGAGTACGATCAGTGCAGTCCCCAATACGAATAGTACTAGGGAGCAGACTCCTTTCACCCAGCAGAGTAGTAGAGGACCATCTACACTTCAGCATGTCTACTACGTGTAGACACCTGATCAAGCTCAACAGCATGGACATCAGATAGTTCCATACCAACAAGAAGTAGCCTACATCCCTGAGCCAGTCTCCACATCCACCACTCATTCAAGAGGTGAATGATATCTGGTTCGACCGTGAGCGAAACCAGCCCCGTCCGTCAGGGCAAGGCCAGTTGGGTTCACAGCAGGGTCAGAGACCCACCCACCAGCTTCAGGGAGGCAGACAGTAGCAGCAGTACTAGTACCAGCACCAGCAGTTCCAGCCTCAGTACCAGTGTCCACCTTAGTTCCAAAACTGGAGACAAGGCCAGCCACAGCAACAGTCCATGTATTTCCCTCAGCCTAACCATCAGCAGACTGCATATTACGGACAATATCCTTTCTCCCCTCCTCCTCGTTACCAGAATCCGTAGGGTTACCAACAGCCTCCGCTCTATCAGTCTCAGCGACAACCAATCAATGAGCAACCTGAGGCCTCTTCAGTCAATCCAGCACTGAACCAACTTGCATTTCTTATGAAGAACATGAATGAACTGACTCAGCAGATCGATGACCTGACTACCACCAAGACACTAATTCCAACACAGGTCGAAGCCAAACCCAAAAAATTCAGACGCAAGGAGCAGGTAGGTAAAAGCCCTACCACCCCCAAGACAAGTATGTCCCTTGATTTTACATGTTTATCTGACGCCATTCATCTCAGGAGCGGTAGGAGATTGCAATCACCTACGCAACAGTTGGGGTTGGGAGATCAATCCACTAAAAGAGCATCATCTTCTACATTATCTTCTTCATCAACAATCGAGAGGCCCAGTATAGAAGCACCCACATCTGGAGTTTCACCGCCTTCGCCACCACCTCCACCAGGCAGATGCAGATCACCATCAGCAAGGGAGAATATACCAGTCGCAAATTCTTCCTCTTCACCAGCAACGGCATCCCGTTATGTTTTAGATTCTGTTTTTCCTTCACCTAGATTGGACAACACTATACAGACTGATTCTGGTTGTCCTCTTGTACATGATGATTCCACTTTGAATAAAGGAAATGAACATTTACATGTTTATTCTTATTCTGTGCCATTTCCTTCTGCTCTCAAAGTTAAAAAAAAATCAAAAATTAGAAACAACACTATCTAATCCTGGAGTGGTTGAGATCTTACATAATATCTTTTTATAGATGCCTCTTCTTAAGGCCATGGAATACATGCCTACAGTAAAAAAGGGAATGAAAGAGGCATGCACCCAAAAGCGTCAACCAAGGAAGAACAGATGAAAGGAAATAGAGAAACACATCTTGACCATGGCCAGAGTTCATGCCATCAGCAACCTTCCAACGAAAAAGAAAGACAAGGGAGCATGTCACATACGTTGCCATATCTTTGATCAAGAATTTGATCGTACTCTTCTCGATAGTGGTTCCTCCATTAATCTCATGCCTTCCTCTTTATTAATTGAATTCCAGTTAGGGCCTCTTAAAACTACCAGAATGATCCTTCAGTTTGCCGATAGATTGATTTAGAGGCCAAGAGGCATTTTAGAGGACATTGTTGTAATGGTGCAGGGAATGAAATTCCCTGTTGATTTTGTCATGGATATGGACAAATCGTCACCGTTACTCCATACCTCGATCATACTAGGTCGACCGTTCCTCCGAATGACCGAAGAAGCAGTTGATTATGGTACAGGAGAGATCATCTTTCACACTCGTAGTGACAAGGTGAAAGTTGAAACGATCTCTGATCCTAGACCATCACCGCCACCAGTAGCAGATGATACAGAGAAAGCTATATCAGAGACAAATGACTGTGATTTTCTTGCTGAATTCAAAGAGACAGATCTTTTCACGGATTTTATAGATACCCAGGAGTTCCTTCCCCAAAAGGACTCGTTGGGAAGCACAGTCGACATGAGTTCCCTTGGTGGTCCAATTGAGATAGTTGCCGATGAGCAGTTTGAGCAGAGTTTTGAGGTCCAGATATCTGAGCCATTCATTGAATTTCCTGATTTATGCACAGATGAGAGACATCTTTCTGAGATTATTGCTGAGATATCTTAGCCATTCATTTATAAGAATATTGAACATACTGATGAGCCATTCCTCTCTGAGCAAAGATCATTCATCGCAGATCTATCAGATATTCTATTTGCTGAGCCGTCAATAGCCAAGGTGGATAGTCTACAGAGCACATATCACATACCATCTACAAGTACAATAGCAGAAGTTATCGCAGAGCTGATTCAGACCCCACCTGAGCTTAAGGTTTTACCATCAACATTGAAATATGCCTTCCCTGTAGGTCCCCCCTAAATGTTTCCGGTCATCCTCAGCTTGCAGTTAACCACTGAACAAGAATCTCGCGTGCTAGAGGTTCTTGAGAGAAACTGCAAGGCCATAGGATGGAATATCTCGGATCTCTGTGCGGCGTTGTGCTCGAATATATCTACCTAGAGGATGACTGTAAACCACCCCGTGAATGCCAGCACCCTCTAAATCAAAATCTAAGGGAGGTTGTCATGAAGGAGATTAAGAAATGGTGTGATGCTGGCTTTATATATCCCATTTCGGATTTCGAGTGGGTCAGCCCTTTACATGTGGTAACGAAGAAATCTGGGATCACGATCGTAAAAAATGACTGTGGTGAGGAGATTCCGACCTGGGCGCCTACTTCATGGCATATCTGTGTAGATTACCGATACATGAACTAAGCTACCAAGAAGGATCACTTTCCACTGTCCTTATTGATAAGATTATTTAGAGGTTGGCAGCGAAAGTGTTCTTTTGCTTCTTGGATGGGTACTCGGCATACAACCAAGTTGCGATCGCTCCTGAGGATCAGGAGAAAACTACTTTCACTTGTTCGTTTGGCACTTAGGCCTTTAGATGGATGCCCTTTGGATTGTGTAATGCTCCCGCTACATTTCAAAGGTGTATGTTGGCCATTTTTGCCGATATGGTGGGTAATTTTCTTGAAGTCTTCATGGACGATTTCTCGATCTACGGGGATAGTTTTGACACATGTCTTGCTCATTTAGACCGAGTCCTTCAATATTGTTGTGAGGTAAACTTAGTGCTTTCTGGGAGAAGTCACTTTATGGTGACTAATGGGATTGTATTGGACCATGTCATCTCAAAACATGGTACGAGGTTTACCTGGCTAAGATTTATGTGATTTCCAAGTTAGAGCCACCGCAGAATTTGAAGCAGTTGAGGCCATTTTTCGGACACGTAGAATTCTATAGGCGATTCATAAAAGTCTTCAGCAAAATCGCCAAACCTCTAACTGAGCTTCTATGTAAGGAGACTGATTTTGTTGTCGATGAGAAAGTCCTTGCATTAAGTCAGATGAAAGAAATGGTTACTAGTGCTCCGGTTTTACAGCCACCTGATTGGTCTCTTCCTTTTGAGATCATGACAAATGCATCAGATTTCGCAGTTGGAGCAGTTTTAGGATAGACAAGGGATGGGATACCATTTGTTATACACTATAATAGCAAGACTCTGGATGAAGCACAACGGAATTATACAGTTACATAGAAGGAGATGTTAGCAGTTGTGGTTGGGCTAGAAAAGTTCAGATCTTACCTCATCGGCTCACATGTTATTGTGTACACGGATCACACTGCCATACAATATTTATAGGCAAAGAAGGATGCCAAACCATGCCTTATCAGATGGATCCTTCTTCTACATGAATTCGATTTAGAGATACGAGATGAAACTAGAGTGAAAAACATTGTGGCAGATCACCTTTCTCGTATCACAGACACAGAGACTTCTGAGCAGAACATGATTTCTATTTCTGAAACCTTTCCAGATGAGTCCATTTTCTCTGTGGTCTCACTTCCATGGTATGGTGATATTGTGAAATATCTTGTCTCCAAGAAAGTTCCACAAGATTGGCCGAAGTACAAGGTAGACAGATTCCTGTAAGAGATTCATTATTACCAGTGGGAGGATCTGTACCTATTTCGTGAGGGTGCGGATTGTATCTGAAGAAGGTGAATTCCTTAGGAGGAACATACCAGTGTACTTGAGCACTGTCACAAGCTAGTATCGGGTGGGCATCATTCGGGGAAACACACGGCAGCAAAGGTTTTACAGAGTGGCCTATGGTGGCACACATTGTTTAAGGATGCTACAAAGTATGTTCGAGGTTGTATTGATTGTCAAAAAATGGGAGGAACAGTTGGTTCCAAAGATTCTATGCCCTTAAGATACATACAGATTTCTGACGTTTTTGATGCTTGGGGAATAGACTTCATGGGCCCATTCCCTATCAGTCAGGGATTTGAGTACATCCTGCTCGTCGTGGATTACGTTAGTCGATGGGTGGAGGCTATCCCCACCCGAGCCGCAGATAGTCGTACAGTGTGTTCCTTTTTCAAGGACCATATTATTTCACATTTCGGTATTCCCAAAATACTGATTTCAGATGGCGGTAGAGAAGTAAAGAAGCTTGTGAAGGAGTACGGCATTGAGCACAGAGTTGCGTCTCCTTACCACCCTCAGACTAATGGCTTGGCAGAAATTTCAAATAGGGAAATCAAGATGATATTGCAAAAACTTGTACCTCCAGATGCGAAGAACTGGTCTCAGATTCTTGATTCAGTTCTATGCGCTTATCGGACGGCGTACAAATCTCCTTTGGGTATGTCTCCCTACAGAATAGTGTATGGAAAGCCTTGCCACCTACCAGTGGAATTAATTCATAAATCTTTATGGGCAATCCATGTTTGCAATTTAGACTATGAGAAGGCAGGAAAGAACATGAAGTTGGATTTGAACAAATTACTGGAATTCCGAGATTTTGCATATGATAACTCACATATGTATAAGGAGAAAATCATGTGATGGCATGATAAATACATTCGAAGAAATACTTTCTCCCGTGATCAGAAAGTTTGTCTATTTGATGCTATGTTGAAGTTATTTCCAGAAAAATTGAAAAGCAAGTGGCCAAGACCGTTCACCGTGAGAGGTGTGCGAGATAATGGGAGTATTGTCATATCTGGGTTGTCATCAGATGCACAACCATTTGTTGTGAACGGACAGTTGCTGAAGCCATATCTAGATCATTATACATTCTTGTCCGTTGTGGATTCTATATCTTTGGTATCAGGTGATGATCTTTTGATTCCACCTTCTGCGTCCAATACATAAGCTCAACACCTCTTGTATATCCTTTTGTTTCACTCTTTATTCTTCCATTTTATTTTTCACCACTTTTTTCTCTCTCTGTGTGTGTATATATATATGCTATACTTAGGATGTGCTTTATCCTAAGTATGGGGGGGGGGGTGAATGATTTGTGTTGTTCATATTCGTCCTGTTTATCATCCTTATTGTTGTTGCCTATACTTAGGGATACTCTACCCTATGTATAGGGAGGGGGGTGATGTTGTTCATATCGTGTCTTTGTATTTTTTAGTCTGTACATTCTCTTCATCGGTTTTCCCCTTTGTACATTCTACTATACTTAGGATTACTTGATCCTAAGTATTGTGTGGATCACCAACTTCTCTTCTTTTTATCTTTTCTTTGAGTCGTTGTAGCATATGAGTCTTTTCACCTTTCTATACCTAGCATGAGTTATGTCTTCCTTTGTCGCTCTCTGATCACTATGAGGACATAGTTTAAGCTAAGTATATGGGGTGTTGTATATATTGTATATATACATTAGACGTAACTCGTACTTTTAAATATGTTTATTTGGGGGGTTATGTGTACAATTTTGTAAAATCCATGTGTGTAAAAACAAAAAAACAAAAAAAACAAAAATAACAAAAAAAACAAACAAAATCAGAAAAAAAACAAAAATAAAAAATTTAAATAAAAAAATCAACTAAAAAATCAACAAAAAAACAAACATAAAAAAACAAAAAAAATAAACAAAAAGAAGAAAAAAGAAAAAAGAAAAGTAAAAAAACACCAAAAAATCTCTTGTATATACTTGTATATATTTTACTAACCCTTTTCCCATAAAAAACTACAAAACCAAAAATGTATAAAAATTTGCATAATTAAAAAAAACCCTTTCTTTCACATCGGCACTCATTCTCCAAAAATCCATAAGAAGTTCAAAAAGAAGTTCTTTTTACATGAGCATAAAAAGAACTCTCTACATTGTTCATATGTTGCATTTGCATGTGCATTTTCAGGATAGTATTAATATTGAAACTATGCTTGGAATAAAATTGAAGAATGGAGCTTAGTTGGTCCTCAATCCACCTAATTCTCAGAGGAACTTCACCGAGATATAGGATTTTAGATGCTTCAGGTCTTTGACTTAATTCTTTGAGTTCCATAAGACAATGTGCAGCGTTTGACTCTTAGTGTCTAACCTGGTCTCTTCATTATGGATACAACTCTGGAATAAGGAATTAATTTGTACTCCCGCACTATGCACTTAGCTCAACTCAGACAGGATGTTGGAAGACTATGTGAGTTTCTTTTCTGGTAGCGTGGAAATCTAAAGACCGGAGTACAGGTTGAAATAAAGCTTAGGAAAAGGGATGGACGGCTGGGCACATTTTTTTCTAAGACCCCAAAACATGTACGGAGAAAAAGATTCTATATCTGTAGGGGACAACAAGATCCAAGCAGAACCACCAAAAATCCAAATACAAAGAAGCTACTACCAAATAAATATCTGACCAATAAGGTCCGAGCTTCAAGAAAACCCGCAGATCTTGGTGGAGACTTGGCTACACTGGCCAGCATCACAAGGAGAGGTGACTACACTGGCCACCCTCCACTTCTTTCCTCATTCTTCTATCTTCTCCCCCTATTCGACTGTGAACATAGCACGACAAACCTTAGAAGGAATACCTGACTCCCCGAGGACGAGTTACTGGAGAGGAGATTTGCATGGTAGTCCGGCATTCTGGATGGGAAGAGCTAAAACCTTTCACACACATGATCAATTGTTCAATGTTCATAGGGTATACTTTGGGAAGAGGATTGATCTGAGATGACTTCTGAGCCGAAACTGTGACAATGATGTGTAGAACTTGAAGGCTGTCGATTTTAAATTATAAGTCTCACAGAAGTTCCGACACACCAATAATCCAAAAGTCCGACGAAGCTCCAAACTAGAATTTTATGAAGATAAGTTTAATATTAAATATTGTCCTACTTTCTTTATTTTCCCTTTCTTTTTATTTTTCTTCACTTATTCTTTCAAATAAGTGTTTGCTAAGGGACTAGCAAAGGTAAAGAATAGGGGGATGAGGAATCTGCGATTCGTCATCTTTATTCATTTATTTTAGCTTAAAGTCCCCTATAAAAACCTGTGTAACACTAACTCCATATTCTTACTAACTTACATATGTAAATATTGTACACTTCTTACTAATTTTAACCTAAATTAAATAAATAAAGAAAGAAAGGAAAAATAAAGAAAAGAAAATAAAAAGGGAAGGAAGAATGTATACAGGCTGATCCGAACCTCGAGAGAAGGTCAAGACTTGACCTGATCGATCATGAATAATGTAGGGGGAGATAAGGGTCCTTAAGCAGAAAATCAAAAAATGTGTGTATGTTTTTGTAAATACTTCTCACTTATTTTGTGTATATCTGTATAAAACTAACACTAATTTATTTGAGCCTTAATTTAGCTCAAATCAAATAACTTTCAAAACCAAAGTTGTAAATAAAAATGTGTCCTAATTAGTGAAAATAATTGCACAATCAAATCATGCACAGAATAAAAGTAGCCACACTTGGAGAAAGCCACTAAGCACTAATTTAAAAATCAATTCCAGCTCCATATGAACTCAAATTAAACCATTCTCACTTCCATTGGATTCTAAATTAAACTATCTTTAAAATGGTTGTGATTTCATAATTTTTTGAGTTACGAGTAAAAAGTTGGTTTTCCGGGGTGGTTTGTGAAATTTTCCCATGTATTTTTAAATATTGTATTTGTATATATTTGTAAATTATTCTTGCTAGTTATTTAAAATAAAAATTCAAATAAAAATAATTATTAATTAAAACACAAAAAAGCTAATTTCCTTATTTACCCTTGTATATAATGTCATATATGTATATAGTATATGTATATAGTTGCTATTTTTAATTAACCATCATAAAAAAAAGTAACATTTTTTAATTCAAATAAATAAAGTGACGAAAATTCAAAAAAATTAGATAATTTTGTAAATAGTTTTATCTCTTTTACTATATCTCATGTCATCTCTTCCACCAAAAAATTCGAAAATTAATTTCAATTTTCATCTCTCATCTCCTTATCCAAAAATATTCGAAAATAGAATTTCATTCCATCTTTTCTATTTATACGGCTCCTTCTCCCTCATTCCAACTAGATCAATCTTTAGAGAGAGGAGCCCTATCTCCGAGAGAAAAATTTGTCGATGAAGTTGCCTAGTCTCCAAGCCGTCCGGTGACAGCGAGTCGGCCTTTTCGAGGCGATCACGGTCCTTTTCCGCTCCTAAGGTGAGATCCGCATTTTTCTTCGTACTTTTATCTTAGTTTAATCGGAGTTTAGTTCATCGAATTTTTTATCGTCATTTTTATTTCTCTAGATCAAAAAAATTAATCACGATTTTGATCCGCTCCGACTCGTTTTTTCATCTCACTTTCTCGATCTCCACGCTTTCTATTTCTATCAGCCACGATCTCTCAACTTCGACCGCGTACGGTGGCCGGAGATTGGATTCGAATCCTCCACTTTCTACGGATCCCCGCTCATTTTCTGATTTGTTAATAAATAAAAATAGAAAAAATCATTTATTTCCTTTATCTCTAATGTTTGTTTTGCAGGATCATTAAAAAAACAACAAAAAAATAATAAAAAAGAGTAAAAAGAAAACAAAAAATCTCATTTTCTATTTTATTTATCATTTCGCATTTACAGTAAAAAAATTATTTCACAGTTTACAATAAACAATATAAAAAAATAAAAAAAATAAAAAAGGGAGAGGGGACGGCTGCGCTCCAGGCGTCGCCGCCCCCCTCGTCCTCCCAACGCCGCCCTCCAACGTGGGCCCCCAATGCCTCGCCGACCTCCATCCACCGCAGAGCTGCTCACCTCCGCCATCACCTAGAGTTGCATCCACCTGCAGCTAGGTCAACGTCTGCCTTGGCCGTGCGCTACATACCGCCATAAACACAGCATCTTGCTCCCCTAGGCACCGTCACCCCCCGCCGCCATCATCAAGGCTGACACACCGCACACGTTGACACCGCCTCCACCGACCACCCTCTGTCGACGCGTGAGGCCATGCGAACAACCGTCCAGGTGCCCCCCTCATCGCCCCAGGCCGACCTCCCTCAGCGCCCATTCCTCTGCCTTTGAAGCCCTCGGCAGCCGAGTCCCTCCGCCTGGGCGCGCGACTCCGCCCATCACACCAGGGTCCGCGCACGGTGCCGCGCCACTCCTCCGCGTGTCACTTCCGGCAGCAGCGCGACCCCGCCGACCTTCCGAGCGCCTCCGCTCTAAAGCTTTTGCGCGACCTGCTGCTACACCCTCTGTCACGCCGGAGGCGACCACTCCTCCCGCCTTTTGGTTTGGAAACGAAGAAGCCCCTAGGATTCTAAAAATATATATTTTTTTGGACAAATTGTGTGAAGGGCCCCAAAGCTTTATGAATCTGTAAAAACGCCCCTGCCAAGTCATCAAGCACGTGCATTGCACGCACCATCTGGGTAAATTGCAACATCTCTCTGAATTTTTATTTTGAGTTTCTTTTCATCCAGAAACTTTAAACTATTTACGTTTTAGTCCCTACACTAACAATAATTTGCTTGCTCTCTTTGAATGAAATAAATGTTATTTGTGATCTAAAAATTTTGCAAAAATTGTGCTATTCTCTTGATGTGATTATCTTCTTAGTATAAAATTTTCATTGCATTTTGGCTTCATTTACTATTATTAAAAAATCAAAAACATGTCATTTTTTCCTGTTTGAAATTCCAAAATTAATAAAAATTCAAATATTGTTCCAAAAATTCCAAAAAACTAACATTGTTGTCTTTCATTGTATTTTAATTTCTGGCCAATTTTCACGCATTAATTATTTATAAAACCCCAAAAAAATTAAAATATCAAAAATCTTCTAAAAATCATAGAAAATTCTACAAAAATCCAAAAAATTTGATTTCAGTTCTTGTTTGTAGATAATTGCTTCTAGTTTGTCTTAAAAATAATTGTTAGGAGTTTTAGGCAATAAAATATTTTAAGTTGCAAATTACTCTAGGATGTGCACATTTTCATATTTCCTCATCGATTGATTTTTAGAAAAATACAAAAACATCTGAAATTTCCACAAAATTCTCAAAAACATTTTAAAACTTTTAAACCCAAAAATATTTTTTCAGGATTTTTCTGAGCATTTTTCACAAATAGAAAAATTATAAACAGAGTTAGTGTGCATATTTTTTATCGTGTGAATATTGTTTCGTGTTATTTTTGAAAATTTAAAAAAAAATAAAAATAAAAAAAAATCACAAAAACCAAGGATAGTTGTCCTTTGAGATTCATGTTTAATTTTAATTAGTTTCTGATTGGTTGAATAACCCTTGGGAATTGTAGCCTCCCTGAGTTGGACAATATCCGCTATACAGGTTAATAAGTAGCAAAAATATAAAAAAAACTGTTTGTTTGTCACGGGATTTTGGGGACAACAACGACGACTCATTTATTCATCAATTTTTCCGCCCTTCAATTTTTGTGCTCAACAACTACTCACCTTTCACGAATAAATATATTATTCGAGCTTGATTCTAAGATCGAAATAGTTCTCCAGACTCCATCATCTGTACAGACCGATTAGGGCTCGTTTCATCAAACATATCCCAAGCCCAACCACGAGTCAAATAGTAGCACCAATTTAAAGATACCTCCTCAGAGATAGGGAAGGAGTCAAGGATTAGACCAAGGTGTGTATCAGAAAGAGGTTAACTCACAGATGCTTATGTCCATTCAAATCATACAACAATAGTTAATCGATCAGGCCAATGTCTGGGGTGCTTTCCAGGAAATGCTTATGGAGATGAGAAAGGAATACGAAAATTGAGGAGGAGGTGAACATGGAGATGAGCATGTGGTGATGAACCATGAGGTAACAATGGAGGAGGTGCAAATGGAGGAGCAAGAGCTGCAAGAGGAAATCATGGTGGAGAGTAAGAGGAGAGGTCAAGCACAAACCGACATATAGAGAGGCATGCATCCCTGGAGTGGGGTAGGATACAGACTGGATCTGCATCCCACAGATACATGGTCACTTTGATCTGATTAGATTACTACTACCTCTTCTACCAGCCTTCCATGGAAACACTAACGAGGAAGCATGCATTCATCTGCAGTAATTCAACTGCATCTATGGTACATGCACAACACGAACTTACCATCTAAGGTTGTGAAAATGATTGATTTCCATTTTAGCCTTCGGGGCAAGGCTCTCGACTGAATTAATCATCTAGGGGAAGTAGTCACGACCTAGGAAGGGTTGAAATCTGCATTTTGCATATGTACTATCCCCTCGGTCGAATCAATCAGATGAGAGTTCTCATTTCTAACTTCTCACAAGTGTCCCATGAGCCTTTCCATGAGGTGTGGGAATGATTATGAGATCTTCAGGAAAAGTGCCCCCACCATGATCTGTCGAAGACGAGCCTAGTGTAGAACATATTTGGGTGATTACATCATGAGCGCCAGCGATTTATGGATGTCGTCTATGAAGGTTCCTACTTCAACAAAGATGAGGATGTGATCTAGCAAATTTTTGAAGAAAAGGCTAAAGGATTGGTCGCATTGTCCTCATCTTATTCCTTTTAGAAGGCACCACAGATTCCTCACGAGTTCATCAAATGATGCGAAAGAAGTATGACGAAGAAAGGAAAGATGAGAAATCCATCTTAAGCATTATCGGGAACGATATTTCTGAGGTGGACATAATAGAAAATATAACACAAAATATCGAGAAACACAATGTGATCAAACAAAGAACCAAGATCCTTGATATGCTTGATCTCATCACAAAGCAACTAGAGCTTCTCGTCAGGACTATCAATGGTCTCCATGTTGTGAGCTCAACCATCGAGACCCCTGCAGTTGAACCAAAAAACCAAACACCATCCCTATCATAGTAGCAGTAGAGTTCAACACATCAGCAAGCGATCCAGAATGTTTATTACGTGCAAGCTCGACCTGGGTTCGCAGTCACCTTAGCACTTGCAGATAGTCCTCTACCATCCTGAAGCTCCATCTTACTGTAAGTAGTTTACTTCATCCCCACCCTCGTAGATACATGAAGTAGATTTCATATGCGAAATCGAGCATGCTTCGCTCTATCTTGGAGGAAAATAGCAGGGGCAACCACAGGCTAATCGAGGATTTCACAAGAATCATGGTGGATGGAGTTTTTAGAAGAATCAGCATTAACACCAACAACAATCTCACTACCAGTATCCAACACATCTGAACTACACTTGGATATATAACTTCCAGCCAATGGCATATCGTCAACCATTCTATCACTTGTAGACGGAGAGCCATTATTAGAATTTGCAACCTCCTCAATACTAGAACTTCCAGCAACCGCCTTATTTCTACCATCATCAACAACCTCATATTCCCGAACCATCTGACGCTGCCCTCGTGAATCTCTCTCTGGACTATCTAACTCAATTGATAAAAAAATATGAATAAGATGAGTCAGAAGATTGACGACCTCACATTTGCGAAGATGATCATACCGGCATAGGTAGAGGCAAACCCTAGCACCTTCTAGCACAGGGAGCAGGTAGTTTGTATTGCACCACCCCCCTCAATTGAGGTATAAATGATTTTACGTTATCTAATTTTGTAAATCTCAAAAGCAGCAGGAAACTAGAGCCATCTACATATGCGAAGCGAAAAATGAAGCCTTCTGGGTGATACTAGAGCTGTGGACTTAATGCACCTAAAGAAGCTATATTTGAGTCAACAAAAATACAAAAAAAAATGATGGAAAGCAAAACACCAACAATAAAAGTAGAAGTCGAGTGGATGCAAGCAATGAGATAATAGTGCATACAACAACCAACATGTGAGCCGACGAGGCTGAATTTCTAGCTTTGACTTATCCTCATGTATTAGATGATTGTATCATTTCTAGATGTACTTATGTACTAGTTGATTTCTTAAATGAGAAAAATGTTATTTTGAGAACATTTCTGTACTTTTTACAGATGCAATGTAAAACAAGATAGTTACAAAATTGAAAATACCTCTTTTTAATTCATTTATTATTGCGATTCTTAAGAAAATAATGTTCGAGATTCCACTATTGCATGTTGTGGAATACATGCCAAATGATAAAAAGGTCTAAAGGACGCATGTACATCTAAGTGTCATACCCGCAAGAACCTACACATTCAAGATGAGAAACATATCCTCACCATAGCAACTATCAGCTCAATCATCAACCTCCCACAGAAGAAGATAGACAAAGGAGCCCCTTTGATCCAATGTGAGATATTCAATCATATTTTTTATCACACTCTTCTTGATAGCAATTCATCAATCAAACTCCTGCCCACTGCCTTGGCCAAGCAATTTTGTCTTGGTTTGCTCAACCCAATCAGAATGATCCTTTTGTTTGTTGATTGATCCGTTAAGAGACCGCGTGGAATGTTGGAAGACATTATTGTAGTGGTCCAAGGTATGAATTTCCTAGTGGACATCATTGTCATGGACATGTATTCCTTAGTACCGTTACTCCAGACACTCATCATACATGATCATCGTTCCTCTGAATGGTCGAGGCGGTGGTTGATTATGGATATGGAAATATGACATTTAGCTCATACAATCACAAGGTAATCATAGAGATGCACGTAGAGACAAAAAAACTCGATAGCATATCTTAGAAAAGGATGCATGTTCATGCAACTGACGGTGAGACATTTGATGACATCGAAGACATAGATGCTTTGTGGAATGAAACTGAAACCAAGTAATTCCTCTTCCCAGATGAAGACCCTAAAAGCACAATTGAATTTTGCTCCATTCCCCAAGATGAGGTAGATTCTGAAGAGCTGATCAATTTATTTCAATAATATCCATCCGAGACTGACCAAGAGGAAATAATTGTAGATATGTTTGGTATCGCACTTTCTGAACCTTGAGTATCTAAGGTGGACCCTAAATCATCAATGCGTCATTCACTAATAGCAAGCATATTTCAGAAGTAAACCAAAAGTCATATTAGATTCCACCTAAGCTAAGGTTGCCTCCAGTAAATCTTAAGTATGCATTCCTTGAGGCTAAGCCATACCAGTATCCGATCGTCAACTTTTCACAATTGAGAGCTGATCAAGAATCTCACTTGCTATAGTTTCTAAAGAAAAATTGCAAGGCCCTTGATTGGAGTATTTCAGATCACCAGGGGATAAATTTGGGCATGTTTTCACATCATATCAACTCAAAGGATGACAACAAGCCATCCTAAATTTTTTCCAGTGCAAGCTGAATCCTAATCTCCAGGTAATTGTCATGAAAGAGATAACGAAATGGTATGTGGCAGGCTTTATCTATCCCATCTCTAACTCTAAATTGGTCATCCTATTGCATGTTGTTCGGAAGAAAGCCAGGATCACTAAGGTCACAACGGAGAAAGGAGAGGAGATCTCAACCCAAGTACCAACATCTTGGCATGTTTACATGGATTATTGATGCTTGATCTAAATGACTAGGAAAGATCAATTTCTGCTGCCCTTTATTCACCATATCGTAGAAAGGCCGGCAAAGAAAGTGTTCTTTATTTCTTGGATGGGTACTCTAGTTATAACCAAGTGGTGATCGCATTTAGGATAAATAGAATACTACATTTACTGTTATATTTGGTACCTTCGCCTTTTGACGGATGCCCTTTGGATTGTGTAATGCTCCCACTACATTCTAAATGTGTATGTTGTCTATGTTCGCCGGCATGGTAGGTAGTTTTATAGAGGTGTTCATCGACGATTTCTCATTCAAGGGTAATGCTTTTGATTCCTACCTGTTGCACCTAGATCGAGTGCTTAAGAGATGTTGTGAAGTTAATCTTGTGGTCTCTTGGGGAATGACCCACTTCATGGTTACATACAAGATTGTGCTAGGCCATGTCGTCTCTAAAAGAGGCATGGAGGTTGAACCGACAAAGGTGGATGACATTTCAAATATTGAGCCACCTAGAACATTGAAGATGGTGTAGTCCTTTCCAGGGCATGCCAGATTATACTAGAAATTTTTCCGAGACTTGAGCGGATTGCCCAACCTCTTATCGAGCTTCTGAGAAAGGATATTGAGTTTATTATCGGTGACAAGGTCCTCCTTGCTTTCAATACCATGAAAAGGTTGGATTCTCAAGCACCCATCCTTCTGTCGCCCGATTAGTATCTCCCATTCGAGAACATGACAGGATCTTCAGAGTTTGCTATTGGGGTTGTTTTGGGTTAGTGTAAGGATGGAGTTCCATTTGCAATGCACTATGCTAGCAGAGCCCTGGATGATGCCCAAAAAAGGTATACTGTCACATAGAGAGATCTGCTGGTTATTGTATTCACCCTCGAGAAATTTAGATCACATACCTTGGGTTCAAATATCATTGTCTACAATGATCGCACTGCTATCTAGTACCTAAAGGACAATAAGGGTGTCAAGTCACGATTGCTCCATTGGACCCTTTTACTCTAAGAATTTTATTTGGAAAGAAGAGACAAACCTGGAGTTAAGAAGGTGGTAGAAGAGCATTTGTCTAGAATTGAAAGTTCAGAGACTCCCTTGAGTATTATACCAATCACTAAGACCTTTCCTGATGAATCGATATTGAGTATTGGTTCTCTCCCATCTATGTTGAGATTTTGAACTATCTCGTTATCGAGAAAGTTCCATAAGATAGGGCACATGTCAAGACAGACAAATTTCTGTCCTACATCCATTTATATTAATGGGAGGACATGTGCCATTACCAGGAAGGTGCAGATTGCTTTTGGCTTACAGTGCATTCCTCAAGAGGAATACACCAATGTCCTCGAGCATTGTTATAAGCTCGAAGCAGGAGGACATCATTCTAGATATCGAACGGAAGTGAAAGTATTACAGTATGACCTATGGTGGCCCACACTATTCATGTATGTCGCGACATATGTGAAGAATTGTACCGATTGTCAGAAATTGGAAGGTACCATTGGTTCCAAATACTCAATGCCACTCAAGTTCATCCAATTTTCAGATTAATTTGACACTTGGGGCATTTATTTTATGGACCCTTTTCCTAATAGTTAGGTATTTAAATACATCCCACTTGTCGTAGATTATGTGAGTCAATGGGTGAAGGTTGTCAATGATCATTCCACTAATAGGAGTACTATTTGCCGCTTTCTTAAAGACAATATTATTTTGAAGTTTCGGATACCCAAAATTCTTGTATCAGATGGGGAAGCCATTTTGTGAACAAAGAAGTCAGAAAGCTCGTGAAGGAGTATGTTATTGAAAATCACATCGCATCTCCTTACCACCCACAATCAATTTTTTGGCTAAATTATCTAATAGGGAGATAAAGACTATTATGCAGAAGCTTGTACGACCAGATAGGATGAATTGGTCTCAACTCCTTGATTCAGTTCTATGGGCATCAAACCACCTATAAGACTCCATTCATTTTGTCTCCCTATCGACCGGTTAATGGAAAGTCGTTCCATCTATTGATTAAATTAATTCACAAATCACTTTGAGCAGTTAACATCTATAATTTGAACTCACAACATAGTGGTCAAAAATATAAGATAGATATGAATAGACTACTGGAATTTTGATATTATGCATATGACAACAACCTAATGTACAAGGAGAAAGTCAAAATATGGCACAACAAGCAAATCAGAAGAAAAACTTTCGAGTTGTGATAAAAGTTTTGGTTGTTTGATGCAAAATTGAAGCTTTTCCCGAACAAGTTAAAGAGCAAGTGGACGTGACCATTTCTGGTGAAGACCATGCATTACAACGGTAGATTCTCATACCCGAGTTGTCATTTGATGTACAGTCGTTTGTGGTTAAAAGACAATTGTAGAAGCCATATATTTATCACGATACATTCATGTCTATGGTGGACTCGGTTGAAGGGTTATTTCAAGAAGAAAATAAACAATCAGCGGATTCAAATTCTTCTGCACAAAAAAGACTCATTTATTTTTTGCTCGTTTTCCATTGATTAGGATGAATTTATCCTAAGTGTAGGGGGTGTGAGTGTGTTGTATGTTCATTCTTTCCCTTGCTTGTCTCCTAACTTGTTGATATTCTTTATATACATAGGGATACTTCAATGCAACCATAGGGGGAGACTTTTCGAGCTGTTGCTTTTGTATATTTAAACACTCTTCCATCCCCTCTTGTTGTATAATATTCTATACTCAGGATTAATTGATCCTAAGTATAGCGGGGATGGTCGACTTCTTATTCTTGATTCTTTAGTAATTATACTATAAGCCTTTCTATACTTAGAACGAGTTATGCCTTCCTTCTTCTGCAATATATAAGGACAAAGCTCAGGCTAAGCAGAGGGGGGTCGCCCATATGACATATACTTTAGCCATAACTATATACTTATGTATTTTAAATACTTATGTCTTCCTTCTTCTTCGATATATACTTATGTATTTTAAATAATATGGTTGAGATAATAAAGTTGTATAAAATCCATCAAAAATATTTTTATATAATATTAATAAATCAAGATAAAAATGTTTTGTAAAAAAGTTTTAAAATTGGGTTGGATAACTCTGTGGAAAATCTATGGAAATCACATGGAAAATTTTTTGAAAAATATTTTCAATTTTTTAAAATATTTTCAATTCTTAAAATTATTTTAATTTGTTTCAGTAAAATGTTTGAAAAATCTATTTGCTTATGTTTTAGAAAATGATTGTAAAAATACTTTGAAAACTCTATACATACTGTTTAAAAAATCTTTGTAAAAATGATTTTCATGTTTTTTCTAAATGTTTATAAAAATTATTTGTCAAATTATTTATAAATAAATTTTCAAATGTATTGTAAAATGTTTGTAGAAATATTTCAAATTATTTTGAGGGCTTCGTGTAAAATAATGTAAATAATACTTCAAATAATTCTTCAAATAAAATTCTTATATTTATTTGCTTATAAAATCCTTCATAACTATATAACTATGTCTTGCAAATATTAATGCACTCTTGTGTAAATATCTACACATATTTATTGCATTAAAATAATCAAAAATCCCTAAAAATTTGCATAGTTCCAAAACTTGTAAAAATTTACAAAATGTTTTCAAAAAATTATACTAAAATTTGTAAAGCTTTTCCAAAAACACATAAAAGGTTCAAAATTAGAAAATGTTTCACAAAAGGATTTTCATGCATTATACATATCATTTGCTCTTGCATTTTTCTGAAAGATATTGAACTGATCTAAGTAAATCTAAAAATTGGAGCTTTATTATGACCTTAATCTTATAGGAATTGGATTTGAGGCTTCTCAAGTCACTTGACTTAATTTTTTAAGATCATAAGACTATGTTCACAGGTAGTTGTGTATACCTAAGTAGAATATTTCAAGACACACTCATGACTTTTTAGATAGTATCCTAACTTGCACACCTGCACATGCACTTTGCTCATCTTAGTTGAATTGCTAGAGGGCTGGATTTTTCGGCATGAGACACTGGCCAATGGAAACATTATAAGTCAAAAAACTGTGGCCTTTGTAACCCGACCCAATCTAGTAGCAACAATGTTAAAAGACAGAATGTCGTGGGTTGCAATAAATCTTCAAAAGACGGATAGTCTAATGTCTCAAGAGGAAAAATTACTTATGTAAATGCTATTGTGAATTGTAATAAAAAATTGAAAACCAAAAACTCCAAAAGGAATAGATTGGAAAATACTCAATGAAAAATCAATTCCCATCGGAAAATGTATTTATTAAGTAAGCTTATGCTTCAAAGTCAAAGTATTCATGTGAGCCTACAGCTGGATGACTTGGCTACGCTGGTCAAGCATCCAAGGACAGGGAGATACATTGTTTACCATACATTCTCTTCTCCATCACCTATTCTTGAGTCGGTCATACGTGAACTTAGAAGGGAATACATCGTTTCTCGAGGAAAGAGTTGCGATATTGGGAAATTAGGGTCACTATGTTGGAGAATATTGTCTTTTTATTGCTTCAACCAAGAAGAGCTACATATCACTGATACTGTACAACAAAGATTCATATTCATCGGAGTTTGTGTACGAAGAGACTTTTTCTGATTTGGCTATTAAGGAGAACCAAACAGAGGATTATGGTTCTTAGGGGTTGTTAGGTTTTAAAACCTATTTCTATTAAGGATCTAAGAAGCTAATAATCCAAAGGTCAAAATAAGCTCTAAAATTTGATTTTATGAAGACAAGTTTAATACTCATTATCATTATATGTTCTTTCTTTTTCTTTTCTTTCTTTTTCATGCACTTATTATCATAAAGTGTTTGCTAGGGACTAGTAAAACCAAGTATAGAGGAGTGATGAATTGCCACTCATGCACAATTATTCATTATTTTAGGCATTCATCTATTTATAAATGCATGTAAATATCAATAACACACTTGACTTAACAAATGTATATAGATCTTTATAGTGTATATAAATACATGTATTTAAACCCTAAAATGAAGGAGTAAATAAAAGAAAAGAAAAATAAAGCAAGTGTCCGAGACACTGACTGACCCTGACCTCTAAGACCAGGTCAAACCTCGACGTGGTCGATAAGAAAAAAGTAGGGGAGATATGGCATAAAAACCACATAAAAACAAGCAATAAAAACCCTAATTCTTTTGACAGTATATTAATTTTGGGATCAATTTTATGATTTATTATTCATGCATCAAATCAATAAACTCTGAACACAAAACTTGTATATAAAAATATAAAAAATATAAAATTTATTTCAAGTAGAAATAATGCACAATGTGCTTGGGACACACAAAACAAAATGCAACAAAGAAAACGTCTCAGACATGTATCTTCTCCATACAATCTCAAAATGCACTAAAACTACCTCTAATTGTAAATAATCGTTAATTAGCAAGTTAATGAAGGTGGTTTCATTTTATTTGGAGTTAAGATGCAAAAGTTGGTTTTCAGGCCTTCATTATGCAATATACCTATATATTATATTCCATATAGTTATTATTTACATCTTCAGCATTCACTTATTTTTAAATTTTTTTCAATAATGCTTCAAATACTTGTACATAATAAAACTAAAACAAAATCATTAGAAATACACTAAAAGAAGTAACGTATGTTACTACATGGGTAAATATACCAGCTAAGTACATATATTATATGTGTATATATTTATTTAGCACACAAATAACTTTAGAAAAATAAGAGAAAATATGTACAAGTGTATTTAAATATAACGGAAATATTAATATTTATACATAAAATAATAAATTGTAAATTTCTAAATAAAAATAAAACAATATATATATGTGTGTGTGTGTATTTATATCTACAAATTACATTTAAATATCAAACTTAAAAAATAACATAATAAAAATAAATTAAAATCACCAAAAAATTGCTTTTTAGTTATATAACATATTTCATGTTTTAGGTTTCTTAAAATAAAATTATTTTCTACTTTACATTCATTATTCTTTTATTTATTCTTCTGGTTTGTCGTTTAGCGCCTAGGTGGCGTTGATGTAGACAATCCTGGTCCTTGGAATGTTGACCATGGATCAACAACCCCCTCCCCTCTTCAGCCTGTTAGAATTGTCAGTTAGTTGACTTCTCCCCTTTTTTACGTGAACTTCATTTCCCATGCAGACTATTAATTTTTGAAATATGGAGATCGAATCACCCTCTTACCCAAGGATGATCTGTAGGTGATTTTTGTTGATCCAATTGGTCGAATCCATAGCTCACTTTTTCACCTTTTCTAGCCAGCTATAAATAAGCTATGGCCTCTTCCTTTGATTCATTGATCACTCATCATCTCATTAACCCCCCTGAACCCCTAGAGAACATGACCTTAGTGACAGGAAAGTAGGATGTTAGTTCTTGGGCGAGGACGAAGGAGGAGGACGTGCGTCCACCCTTAGTCGAAATCACCTACATTGAAGCCTTGTCTCATGGCTCTCTGACTGCGTTGAGTTATTGATGAGTGCATAGATTCGGCTTTTTATTTAAAAAAATGTTCACAAATGAAATTGTGGTTATCGCAACCCAAATAATCATCAAACAAAAAATTATTTAATTCTAAAAAAAATAAGTAGAGAAAATGTAGTAAGAGGACTTTGCCATTTATGTATACCTAATATGATCAAATTCAGGGACGCCACAAAAATCTTGAGAGTTATTCCATTAATTGAAAAATCAGTGAAAAAAATCAAGAAATCCCTATGCACACTAGCCTTGGTTTTGTTATTGTTGAACTTTATATATTTTTATGGTATTTTAATTTTATAATTTTTTTAGCTTATGATTTTTTAATACATTCTTATGATATTTAATTTTGTAAAAGTTGTTTATTTTATTTTAAAAAATACTACATTACTAAAAGAAAAATAAGAGACACACTCAATCAAACTTTTTATATTATTCAAATATATCAAAAAAAGGTCATGAAATATATAGAAATTTATTTTTTAGTTTTAATATTTTTTAAATTTTTTTAAGATTTTTCTAGACTTTTCCAAAATTTTTAGAGACTCCAAATAAATCAAAATAAAAAAATAAAATGAACATAAAAAAGTGAATGTTTTTTGGATTTTTAGAATATCAAGTAAGGTTGAAAATGGATGAAAATATCTAATGAAAGTTCTTTTATATTTGTTGAAATCTTTTCTATGGAATTTTTATGAGCTTTTATGATTTTTTAATGCTTTTAAGAGTTTTGTGAATTTTGTGGTTTTTATGTAGAATATGACTGCCAAAATTATTCAGAAAATAAAATTAAAAAAAATAAGCAAAAATGAATTTTTATATTTTTTAGAAAAAGCTTTATATTTTTTTTATTGATTTTTAGATGCAAAAATGAATTTTTATTAGATTTCTGGATTTTTAGAATTAATCAAAGTAGTCAAAATGCAAAATGCAAATTAGGGACACAAAGATGGATGTAATAGGAATCTATTAGATTTTTTCTGGCATATTTAAAAGATTTTTTAATATTTTTTGTTTAATTTGAAACATGCAAATAAATGCAAACTCACGGAGGAATATATGCAATTATTTACAGTTTGCAGACTAAATAATAAAAAGTATTAAAACTTTAGGGCATACTGTGTGATTTTCCCAAAAATCACATATTAATGCATATGCACCCTGTTGAATTGGACATAAATGTAAATAAAATAATTCCAGGAACCAATCAGTAACACGGAAATGCATACCTTTTATTGTAATTTTCCCAAATAAGCACGGGAACACATGCAGTTCACACACAGACGAAATTGTAAATAAAATAAAGTACAGGGATCGAAATGGAATTTTTCAATTTATTACATACAAGCATGTGTCTGAATGGACTTATTTGAAAATAAAAATAAATGGAGGATGTGAGCGCAATTATAGCCTTAAATGTATGTGGCAGCTTGGATGGTGGTGATGCTCTGGAGATCGGATCAGAAGGTGGAGATTGGCTCTGGAGTGGACCGTCTCGATCTGATCTAGAAGATGGATCTCATGACTCAGATTTGGGGCTTTTCTGATGGTTGAGATATAAACTGGAGTTGTATTCTTAATCGTGTGGCTGAGAGGGCTTCTTCAAGAACTAGGTAGAGAGTCTTCCCAGTCGAACATGATTAGCCTCGATCTCCCTTAGTCATGACTCTATCCACGTCAAGTCGGTCTCAAATGAAAGCTTCATTGTTCAGCATCTGATGCACTCCTTGGATTGTCATGAAATCACTAGATATCCTTTACTCTATTAAGTGCTCGTGGTAATCTACCGCTCCTGAGATGAATGAAGTTAGATAGAAATTCAGGAAAAGAGATCGTACCTGTAGTGATGTCTACCTAATCTGAATGCCTCCTGTTGTTGTTGGGGTTCATCTGAGGTTGCGCTGGGAGAGTGGTTTTAGGCGCGGTTAACTCATCCAGACAACGGTTAACCTGCTCCATCTCTATCCTATGTGCAGTCTGGAGTGTGTGCTCAACATATCCATGATCTGATTCAGTGCCAGGGCATGTGAAGATATCTCAGACTCCGTGTGGTGACCTAGCTATCTAATCTCTCCTGCATGGTCATGTGTTGCTGTGAAGTGTGAGGCTGAGGTGATCTCTGTGGTGTGAAGGAAGTTTGTTGCTGCCGCTGGTAATGATGTGTCTGTGAATGTGTAGCAGGATATTGAAAAGAATGTGGTCCTTGATATGCGTGCCGGTGAGACTGTTGCTGCGTGTAAGGTTGTCAGTGCTAAAAATGTGGACATACATGTTGCAGATGACTATACTGTAGTTGCTGATGACCACGTACACTTGATTGCTGAATCAGAATGTACCATATTCTGTTGATCTCAAGAGTCACTTGATGCTCAACATCTATGTCTACAAAACTAGTGATCTGACCGGAATAGGCATGAGACTGGTCCTCATGCCAATCAATCTGTGGAGTCTCTAGCTCGCTCTGGATGAAATGGATCTGTCAGTTGGGTGGAGCAGGCATAGACCTCCGTGCAGATTGTGAATTCGAAGAAGCTTGAGCCTGCTGATACTGAAGTTGCAATTCTATTACCTTCTTAATAAGATCACTCCGCTGCTGAGGCAGAGATGAGAGTTTTTCCAACCCTCGTAGCGGCTGCAAGTCCTGAACTTGTTTCTGAATAACATCTACCAATGTTAACTTCTCGCTGATAAAACCCATGTTGGTATTGGATTCAGATTCTGAAATATTTGTCACCTTATGATGCTCTCGGTGATGTGGTGGTTGAGGGGCCTTCTGGAATGCCCGAGTAGAGTCGACGACTCTCGAGTTTTCTACCATCCCTTCAAAGATGGACCAGACAGACTTGGCATGCTTATTCAAATAAATGCCACCACATTTGGTGCTCACTAGCCCCTGAATATCCGGTTGGAGTCCTCCAAAGTAATTCCGTACAAGCACATTCATCGGTATATCACGATGAGGACATCTCTCTATAAGATATTTGAATCGATCCCATGACTCATGGAAAGATTCATTCGGTAAATGTGTTAAGATGGAGATCTGACTCCTCACCATGTTTGTCCTTCCCAGAGGAAAATATTTACGCAGGAATGTGGACTTCAGATTGTTCCATGTAGAAATTTCACTCCCTAAGTGACTTAACCAGTAAAGCACCTTATTTGCTAAGGCGAATGGAAAGGCTTGAGGTGAACATCCTCATACATAACTCCTGGATAACTAGTCGCACTACAGATCATCTCAATCTGTTGTAGAAAGGTAAACGGTTCCTCTGTAATGTTCCCATAGAACATGAGAAGCAAAGAGATGAAGGACATTCTCAACTCATATGGCCCTTGATTTGGCGGTAGCCGAATCCAATGGTGTAACGTCCTAGCTCCCAAGTCATACTCATCTCGTAAGTCGTAGCAGGAACCACTACAGCTGGTAATGGGTTCCTGGCTCCTGCCCTCAGTGCGGCTATCTCATCTCGCAACTCATTCTGAGTTCTGAATTGTTCTCGGATCTGGATATTAATTTGTTATAGTGTGTCAAGAATCTTGGTTTTAATTATCTGCGGATGGATCCGATCTTCCATCAACATGGTGCTCCTCAGTTGGCCTCTCCTCTATTGATCCTTTTCCATGAGCCATATGCTTCAAAACTTCTGTGAAGGAAAAATTCTCGTAAGAACTCAACGAAAAATCTGCTGGAGAAAGTGATGATAAATTGAGGTAGGGCTCTGCCTCAAAATACTGGCTGGGAGGTGATGAATCCACGATTCATCATCTCAATATCTTGCTCTTAGTAAAATCCCTGAGTAAAATCTCAAATAAACGTACATAAAATCATTAAATTGAGAAAATGCCTCTTGTAAATAAAACATACTAATTATTGTATATTAGATTGTACAAAATAATTTAACAATAAAAAGCCACAAAAATAAATGAGTTTTTCACCTGTAATAGCCCAAAACTTCAAGTATTTTTAATAATTTCATTTCAACTCATTTTTCTCTATTTCTTTCTCCAGCTTGTTTATAACAATGTATATACAAATACAAAAATAAAAAACAAATTTCATCTCAAATAAATGCTCCTAGATCCCAAAGGGAAAAAGCTGTAAAGAACAACTTCCAAGCCAAATTTCCGCTCCGTATGAATCCCAAATTTACCAAACTCACTTTTAAAGTTCAAGTTAGAAAATTATCTATCCAACGTGGTTTCATTAAAATCGGAGCTTATTTGCAAAAGTTGGGTTTTGGGTCCTAGATGTACATTGTATATTATGTATATGTTCATTCTTTCTTCATTTTTTTTTTATCTTTCTTAATCATCAAAAATACAAAAAAATCATGGTGGTGTTGTATTTTGATTGTAGTATTTTATTGTATTTTCCTATTGTACATAGCTACCATTAAAAAGACAAAAAATATATATAAAATGAAAAGCAAACAAAAAAATATGTACATGTTATATATCTTCTTTTGTAAATTCTCCACTCTTTTTCTTATCTTTATTTTTATTGTATTTTAGTAGCCTACTTTATATCAATATTTATTTTATTATTTATTTTCTTACATCTACAATAACTTCTCTTCTACCACTAACTTCCATTCAACTCCACCATTTTTAATAACTCACATTCTACTCCATATTCGGCCACCAACCTCCTATTCAACTCCACCAATAATACAACTTCCCATTCAACACCACCACCATTCTAACCTCCCTTTCTCTTCCCTTTATATTCATTTGTACATCCTCATTTTTCCCCATCTGCCATTCTAATAGAAAAAGGAGAGAGCTTGGAGTGTTTTGTCGGTGAAAGCGGCGAAGCGTCTTCCTCAAGCGAAGACTTCCTTCATGCGAGATCCTCGAAGCTCCGCTGCGCGTCACGAGTTCACCATCGAGCTCGCGTAGCTTCTCCAATTTTGATTTCGCCAATTAGATCGAAGCGACAAAAGGAGTCAAGCGTAGCTGCTCCGCAAATCTGGCGAACATCAGGTAAGTATTTCCTCTCATATCCCTTGTTATTTTGTTTATCTCACATTTTATTTCCTTGTTACTTTCAACACACCATCATTTTATTCCCTTGTTATTTCATATTTCTATAATTACAAAGTAGTCCATGTATATAGTTTGCTCGTGAGTTTTCTTTCATGAGATGGCACAGATACCCGTATCTTTATAGATTAATTTGGACACCAATGTCACGTCATTTTATTCAATGAAAAATAGCATGATGTTGAGCAACTAATTGTCTACCATGTTCATATTTATTCGTATTTTTGTGAGTTATGGTGAATTAACTGAAATTGTTTAAGTGAAATTCTCCATATTTTACCCAATCTGAGCTCTTAAATTCATATCTAACTCACGATTGCTGCAAAAATTCTTAAAAAATCAGGAGTAATGCGTTACCATATGATCTAATCATAGTCCAAATTTCATCGAAATTGGAATTGTCTTGTGCCCTGCAATAAATTGTGGAGTCTTTTTCGTATTTGATTTATAATTAAATCCATGTACATCATTTTTGCGAAATTTCAAGTCTCTTGGATTTTATATGAAAATATCTTGTTGGGATAATTCTCACTCTGATTAATTTGAATTATGAATTTAATAGAAATTAATTACTCTCTATTACTCTGTTTCCACTAAAACATCCATAAAAAATCATATTTTGTCACAAAATCCCAAAAATATTACCGTTGCTTCCTTGCATCATGTTTATGTTCCACTAAATTTTCCATAATTTTTGCTTACTGTTTGTGTGAAAAATTGCGAAAATACCAATAAAATGTTTGCATTTTTATTGTTGCATTTTAACCAATAAAATTTCAAAAAAAAAGTGTCTTGCATTCATCACTGGATTAGGATTATAGGAAAAATATAAGTTGCCTAAATTGGACTTATTTTCTATTCAAATTAATTTTGCTAAGTTGTATGCTTTCTTAGTGTATTAATTCAACCGCATTTGCATTTGCATTTCTTTTTGCATTAAAAAATATAAAAAAAACCGCATTTGGAAATCAAGATCTAAATTTTCGAATTAAACCCGAAGTTGTTCCTTTTCCTCCCTGAGTTCGACCCTTGCCCAGGATATAAATTAAGCCGAGACCCTCTTCACGGAGATCCTTCTCTCGGTTCTGATTGAATCGCTAAGTACGTGTATTTAGCAACTCGTTAGATGGCACCGTTGCTGGGGAGGCAAACGGCTTAGGGATTAATTTAAAAATTTGGAATTAGATTTTCATTTACTCGGGCAGCCTGACCCTCGAGCCACTTGTAATTAATCCATTTTTCCTCTCATTTTTTTTCTCTTCATATTCTTGTATATATATTTTTTATCTCTCTAATATAAATCTTATTTTTCTTGCGAGGGCCCGATGGATTTGGAGTGCATCAGAGGTCGACGGACGTAACGCGCGCCGACTGCTGAAGATCAAGGAGAATTAATTTATTTTTGAAGGAAATTTTTGTAAGGGATTTTTACCCAGCAGACCCTATAATCTTTTGCAATTACCGCTACGACCTTCGAAACATCGTAATTCCTCCCTAGACCACGTAAACTTGCTCCGTCTTACCCCACGAACCCTGCCGTTAAATTGACACATCTTGAGTTAACTCATGTAGGTTAAAACTGAGTTAATCAAACCATATAAAATCTAAGTGTTGGATTTTTTCTCTCATCTTTGTTCCTTCTTCTACCCTCTTCTTCATCTTCCCTTCCCCTCCCCAATCCACCACTGAGACAGAACCTTAAAACACAGTCGGACCTACACACGGAGCATAACACCATTCCTGGAGATGTAATCTAACTGCCAGCCGCAAGCATCCGGAGATCAAGCGAGACCTGCATACCACCAGTAGAATTTGACCGAGATGAATAATACGGAGGACAGAACAACCATATGGAGGTGAAATATTCGAAGTTTGAGGATCTGAGATAGATCTGCAACAATCGCTGAAGATTAAATCATCCGCTCTGACAAAATCGCCGCCTGCAAAGAGAAATTGGGGGAAAACAATCCCGTGCTTCTAGACTGAAGCAGAGAAATTGGGTGCAGCGACGCGCGGGGTAGGGGCAGGGGGCTGCGGCGCGGGGGTTGGGGGGGAGCAGCGGCATGCGGGGGAGGGTGCTGCGGCGCGCGGTGCAGGGGTGCAGCAGTGCGGGGGTTGGGGGTGGTGTGGGGGTGCAGCGGCACGCCGGGGACGGGAGGGTGCTGGACACGAGGCTCGTCGGTGGGGAGCTGTTTGTCGGTCGGAGGGGAGAACATGGATGGAGTTGCTGTTCGGGGGGGGGGGTGGCGCTGGCGGGGATCAACTCCTTTGGGATGATGAGTGGCATTAAATGTAAATTTGATAAACAAATTGGGTATAATATAAATGAACATAATAGAATCAGGTTAATTTTAACGGGTAAATGAACGTGAGTTAACCACAGGGTCTGTAGGGTAAGGGTTAGCAAGATTACGGGGTTGGGGGAGGAATTACGATGTTTCGAAGGTCGTAGCGGTAATTGCGAAAGATTATAGGGTCTGCCGGGTAAAAATCTCTTTTTGTGATTATTGTGTTGTAATAACTTAGGTAATTTTTCTCTTTATAACGGCTCTTGTTTGAGAGCTCGCGCTTGTATCCTGACTGGACATTGGACCCGCTCGTGGTCGTGTGGTTGATTGACGTAGAATAGGCCTTGCACTCGCGGCTCTTAGAGCATATTTTATTAGAATATCTTTATTGCTTGTGCTCGTAATTTTTAGGACCACACATCACTTTTAACAAGACGCACTTAGACCGCAGGACTATTAGTCAAATTTAACTTGTTCATCACTCGCTAATAGAACTGCCTGTCTAGGAACGATTTTCTCGTTTGCATTCATATAGTATAAAATTTGAATCCTGCCTTGCATCCTGCATGTAGAGCGCGAGGATCATTGTAAGTCTTCTGGACTAGGCATGCATCATTGATTTCACTATTTGCATCAGTTTTTCTTGACTCCCTCCCCTTGGTTTTTGAAACTTAGGTTAAAAGAAAATCAGGACTGATCGTTAGGCGCGCTTTGTTTGGTGGATTAATCAAGTGATAGTCAAACTTAAAATCGGGACTGCTAGTTAGAGTTGACACAAAAAATTGACTAAAACTAACACTTGTTTTGGGAGAGCAAAACCCTCATTGTATGCTCGGCTATTGTGATTGTTGAGAGGTAAGGACGCATCCCTAGGATGGTGCCAAAAACCAACTTTTAAGCCTTTCATAATTGAACTTATATCTTGATTTATCACCTAATTAAAATTGAAAAGATAAATGGTCGAACTTTTGCGACCATTGCTGTGTTGAGTAGGTGAACTCAGGGTTTGCTCTTGTGTTTGTTTGTTTTATGTGTTATTCGGTGCACTTGCACGCTTTCTTCCTCGATCTGCTTCATTCTCCCATCTCCCTTCCAAAATGTCAGAATATTGGTCATCATATCCATGTCATTCTTCTTCGACCATATTCCGATCTTCTCCACCCATTTTTTCCTCCTCATACCCATACACCGACTACAAAGTCAAAACTCCGAATGACTTCTACACTTCTTCGTCCTTCTCACCTACCCCACATTCTTGCTCCCTTGACCCACAACCACCCTGAATTGACTCCCCATATTCTCGTCCGCTTGTGGGAATCAAGGAACCAATCGAAGAGCAAGCGACTGCTGAAATGAATGATTGGCATAATCAGTTGACCCCACTTTCACCTCGAGTTGGGACAGAACAACAATTGCCATATACACATCCTGACTTAACATTAGCGTACAGCATGGTTGACCAGACAAACCGAGTGGAGAGGCCTGCACTGTACGATCTTCCTGACTTTATTGACTTGAGTGATCACATTGACCAACCTTCATATCACCCATTCAGAGAGCCGACATATACAGGGAATTGGATTCATGCGACTAATTTACAGACCCCCTGTCTACTAACTCCACCTGATGAGGCTCCGATCAACATCTGCCATACATATGGGCCATACTCAACCCAGTATTACACGCCTCAATCAAGGTGTGTTGAGTATAAGATCCCGAGTTCTCAGCGGTATCCTCTAACTGAGCAGACTTATCTCATGATGTGTCATGATAATTTATTGGAGGATGACATTTGTAGAACGATAAAGAGTCTAGGTAGGAATGTGGATCATGGAGTTTGCAGATTGAATTTTGAAAACCTGGAAGATACCGGATTGACCACACATCATGTACAGCTGGAGTCCCTTCTATCTCCATCTTCTACTAACCACATTCCCTCCAAACCAGAGTCTGTACATTCTCTTTCATCTATCAAAAAGACCCAAAAAATGAAAAAAATCGGAAAATACCATAAAAATTGAAAAAGGAAAAGATCTAAAAAAATTGGATCCTGCAGTTAGGGAAGCACTGGATAGAAAGTTGATTTTTGAGCTTCCCTTAATAATGGCCATTGAACACATTCCCGACCTTAAAAGATTTGTGAGAAGTATATTGATGCCTAAAAGGTCGAGCAATAACAGAAGAAGGACTGAGATACATATAGTGTCCATGGTCACATCTTTAATGATAGGAAGAAAAACCAAGAGCCGCAGAGTAAAGCGGTTGCCTAGGTTTGATTGTGAAATCAAATATACCACATTCACCCATGCAAGAATCGATGATGACTTACCGATTAATATCCTCCCGACCTCCATGTTTGCCAAGCTCAAACTCGGATCTGGCAAGAAGTCAAGAGAGATCATTCAATTGGCGGATCGGTCTGTTAAACGGTCGAGAGGAACCATTTCAGTCATCGTTACTTTCCAAGGTACTCTATTACAAGTGGACTTCACGATCATTGACATAGGGCACCGAGGAGAGTTCACCCTGTCTCTGATCATTCTCGGAAGGTCGTTCTTAGCTTTGGCTAAGGCAACTATAGATTGCGAGACCAGGGATATCGATTTCACTGCATTGGGAGCGCTTCGACCTCACCCGATCTTTGAGGACGCACGATATTCCAAGGTAACCCATAAAGTCGCAGACAGTCGTGACCTTCGAGAGACAGTTGAGTCTCGTCTCTCTACTACACCTAAGATACTGATTGCCCAGATGACCATTGGTTCAGAGACTCCCTACACGTCCACACCGTCTACTGCTTGCATCACAACCATTGTGACAGGTTCTAGAGAGGACTCACCACCAGAAGCTATCCTTGAGTCGGACACGATCATTTCTGATTTCCTTGACTTTTTAGATAATTCGACTCATGAGCCAATCAATGCCAAGCCAACTGAAAACACTATGCCTTACCAGAGACGTGTGCTAACCCTGCATGAGTATTAAAATTCATATGGTGACTCATCTGATGATGAACCTCTAGTCAACACCTCACTACATCCACAACCTACACCAAAAGAAACAACTGGGACCAAATTGACCAATCTCGATAAATCTGTTGCTCCATCCTCTTGTCGGTCATCTGGTAAGAAGAAGAAAAGTATTGATTCGTCGAGGTGTTCCCCTGAATCCTTCTAGGCTTGTCACTCTCCTCTTCCTCTTGATGCTTCAAGTTCTAGAAAACCGACTAAGAAAGTTTCCTTTGACATACCAGAGAAGGAACTTTCTGAGGAGCCCGATCTATATGAGTGAGCTCAGTTCAGCCGTTCTGAAGCCATATTTAAGCAAGCCGTCGTGTGTCGACCCCCGTTGGACGTTCCCTACACATCCCTATTATTCTTCGGAGGATGAATCTGACAGCGACACATGTGTATACTACCCACCTCCTCGCTCCCGCAAGAAGGTCCGTCACAAACCTTCTTGATCCTTGTATATTCTAACTCCTCCTTGTATAGATTTTCCTCCCTTTATTTCCCTACCTCTCTTGTGATTCGCATCACTCGCCCCAGTTCCATATCGTTTTCATTTTGTGGCTATACTTAGGATGACTAGATCCTATGTCTGGGGGGGGGAGAGAACTGAGTTTCTCCATTTCTTCTTGTATATTCCTTTCCACTCTCATCGGTTCCCCAAACTTGTATTATATCCAATACTTAGGCTGACCATAGACTAAGTATAGGGGGGCCGATGCCCGTTGCGTATTCTCCCACATTATTTCATTCTTTTCACCCACTTGTACTTAGTACGAGCTATGGATTTTTGTCGCCTAGTGTCATGAGGACATAGCACATGCTAAGTATAGGGAGGTATGTATATATTACATATATACTTTACACATAGCTCGTACTTTCATGTATTTTTGTATATATTATACAATAATTATGGGTGGGTAAAAAAACTCGTAAAAAAGAATTTAAAAAAAACCTATTTTTTTCTTATTTTCTTAAAAAAACTTCTTCAAAAAAATGTCCTTTCTTATCTACCCATTTTTTTAAAAAAACTTTTGAAAAAAAGCAACACTTTTCTAAAAAAACTTTCTTCTTTTCCTTTATTTAAAAAAACTCTAAAAATCATAAAAAAACTAACTAATACGTTTGTTTAATCCCTGACACATTCACTATCACACAAGACAAGTGATGTTCAAGAACACTTGGTTTATGGGGTCTTAAGATTTTGAGTTAACCAACCTTAGTCATTTGGGTCTTTGACTTAATTATTCACATTTCCCTAGTTTGAAAGATTTGTATGCTATATTGCATGCTTAGTCTCTACCTTAAGAATATGATCAACACCTCACATACACAACTGTAGTTATGATGAGATGAGTTGAAATTTCATTTGAGGAACTGGGATGAGGGATTTGAGTTTGGACTTGATTTGATGATGCTCGAGGATGGGATAAAATCAATGAAGGCTTCATGAAACATGAGTGTCAGCATCTTTAGCCAGTATGAGAACATGGTTCTTGTACTATCTCTTGACATTTACCTATGTTTCAGGGTATGATAAAATAAAAAAAATGTTGATCAGTGTGCGCCAACTCTTGGTAAAAGCAGTGGAGCTAGCCAAAAAAGACTACAACGCAATGAAATGATAAAGAAAAACTCTCATTCCACAAAGTCAATTATCAAAAGAGCTTCCACCAAAGGCGAGCGCTCCCAACCATTTCAAAGTGTCCACTTGGACCACCGCTATTAGGACCAGGAGTCGGGCTTGCACCAAAAAAGGGCTCTGCATCGTAAATGCTACAAGTCTGAGTGTAGAAGGTACGATAGGTACTCAAAAAAGGCACACCCCGGTGTACTCCCGTGAAAACAAGTGCAGACGCCTCCAACATCTCTTGACGGACGCACTGATCAACACCAAAAAAATGCGTTGAGTAATAAGGCACTGGAGAGGATCCTTGTTCCAATTAGAGGATAGAAGAAATGACACAATCCTATGACCTCCATCAACTGGCCTTCCAACTACACTTTTAAAGTCTGACAACTAAAGAGACGGTGGATTGGATGCAAAAATGGTTTATTCCCTAGTGTTGAGGATCGGGTCCTTAGGAGAGTCTCTTGGACTGGAACCTTGGGTGACGTTGTGACTCTACTCTTATAACTGCGGTCAACACTTAAGTAATATCCTTACTATATATCTATACAAAGAGAGTCTGATGATTAGGGAAATTGGATACCTTTTGACTAGAGCTTGGTTTAGCTTAGAATTTTAGGATCTCTAAAACCAAGAGTTCTTGAATGGATCAAGTCTTGTATTCACATGCACAGTCAGGGGTTAACCCAACTTATTCATTCTTTATTTGCTCGAGGACTAGCAAAGTTTATGCATAGGGGGGTGATGAGTCCACGATTCATCATCTCAATATCTAGCTCTTAGCAAAATCCCTGAGTGAAATCTCAAATAAATGTACATAAAATCATTAAATTAACAAAATGCCTCTTATAAATAAAACACACAAATTATTGTATATTATATTGTACAAAATGATTTAACAATAAAAACCGCAAAAATAAATGAGTTTTTCACCAGTAATAGCCCAAAACTTCAAGTATTTTTAATAACTTCATTTCAACTCCTTTTTGTCTAAATCTTTCTCCATCTTGTTCATAACAATGTATATACAAATACAAAATACAAAACAAATTTCACCTCAAATAAATGCTCCTATATCCCAATGGGAAAAAGCTGTAAAGACCAACTTCCAAGCCAAATTTTCGCTCCGTATGAATCCCAAATTCACCAAACTCACTTTTAAAGTTCAAGTTAGAAAATTATCTATCCAACGGAAGTGTTTCATAAAATCGGAGCTTATTTGCAAAAGTTGGGTTTTGGGACCTAGATGTACATTGTATATTATGTATATGTTCATTCTTTCTTCATTTTTTATTTTATCTTTCTTAATTATCAAAAATACAAAAAAAATAATGGTGGTGTTGTATTTTGATTGTAGTATTTTATTGTATCTTCCTGTTGTACATAGCTACTATTAAAAAGACAAAAAAATATATATAAAATGAAAAGCAAACAAAAAAATATGTACATGTTGTATATCTTCTTTTGTAAATTCTCCACTCTTTTTCTTATCTTTATTTTTGTTATATTTTATTAGCCTACTTTGTATCATTATTTATTTTATTATTTATTTTCTATTCTCTACAATAACTTCTCTTCTACCACTAACTTCCATTCAACTCCGCCATTTTTAATAACTCCCATTCTACTCCATATTCTTCCACCGACCTCCTATTCAACTCCACCAATAAAACAACTTCCCATTCAATACCACCACTATTCTAACCTCCCTTTCTCTTCTCTTTATATTCATTTGCACATCCTCATTTTTCCCCATCTGCCATTCTAATAGAAAAAGGAGAGAGCTTGGAGTGTTTTGTTCGTGACAGCGGCGAAGCGTCTTCCTCAAGCGAAGACCTCCTTCACGCGAGATCCGCGAAGCTCCGCTTCACGTCACGAATTACCCATCGAGCTCACGTAGCTTCTCCGATTTTGATTTCGCCAATCGGATCGAAGCGACAAAAGGAGTCAAGCGTAGCTGCTCCGCAAATCCGACGAACATCAAGTAAGTATTTCCTCTCATATCCCTTGTTATTTTGTTTATCTCACATTTTATTTCCCTGTTACATTCAACACACTATCATTTTATTCACTTGTTATTTCATAATTATAAAGAAGTCCACGTATATAGTTTTCTCGTGAGTTTTCTTTCATGAAATGGCACAGATACCCCTGTCTTTATAGATTAATTTGGACACCAATGTCGTATCACTTTATTCAATGAAAAATAGCATGATGTTGAGCAACTAATTGTCTACCATTTTCATATTTATTTGTATTTTTGTGAGTTATGGTGAATTAACTAAAATTGTTTAAGTGAAATTCTGCATATTTTACCCAATCTGAGCTCTCAAATTCATATCTAACTCTCAGTTGCTCCAAAAATTCTTAAAAAATCAGGAATGATGCGTTAACATATGTCTAATTACAATCCAAATTTAATCGAATGTGGAATTGTCTTGTGCCAGCAATAAATTGTGGAGTGTTTTTCGTATTTGATTTTTAATTAAATCCTTGTACATCATTTTTGCGATATTTCTAGTCTCCTGGATTCTACATGAAAATACCTTTTTGAGATAATTCGTACTCTGATTAATTTGACATTGTCGATTTACTAGAAATTAATTACTCTCTATCACTCTGTTTCCATTAAAAAATCCATCAAAAAATCATATTTTGTCAAAAAATACCAAAAATTCTACTGTATCTTCCTTGCATCATGTTTATGTTCCAGTAAATTTTTCATATATTTTCCTTACTATTTGTGTGAAAAATTACGAAAATACCCATAAAATATTTGCATTTTTCATTGTTGCATTTTAACCCATATTTCAAAAAAAAGTGTCTTGCATTCATCACTGGATTAGGATTCTAGGAAATAACTTGGCTAAATTGGACTTATTTTCTATTCAAATTAATTTGGCTAAGTTGTATGCTTTCTTAGTGTATTAATTCAGCCGCATTTGCATTTGCATTTCTTTTCGCATTAAAAAAATATAAAAAAACCGCAATTGGAAATCAAGATCTAAATTTTCGAATTAAACCCGAAGTTTTTCCTTTGCCTCCCTGAGTTCGACCCCGGACTTGCCCGGGATATAAATTAAGCCGAGACCCTCTTCACGGAGATCCTTCTCTTGTTTCTGATTGAATTTCTAAGTACATGTACAATGCACTCAAATTATAACACGTATTTAGCAACTCGTTAGGAGGCAAGGGAATCTGAGTTTGACTCTCCTCGAGATCAAATGGGACCAACTCGGGAAGAGTGTCACCTCAAGTTTGTGAAAATGTACGACGGACGGTGAAAGATTGAGAGCTCATGGAGTCTAAGCAAAATAGTCATCGAGTCGTCATCTTTGATGTCAAGAGAGTAAACGTGAGAGCGCGTTTGTCGGGTGAAGAGATATGTGAAATGCGTATAAGACATGGTAACTCACGCCTCACAAGCAAACACAATGTAAACCCCGTATTCACCAACACAACCTGATGATGACCGTAAGAGTTCGGTCGTTTATCTTGTTGGTTTTAGGGTTGTTTTAACATACACGTATATTCACCAATTATCGGGAGCTGATAGATGCCCGGAATTTCTGCTCAATACCGTCCCGAGTCTTTAAAGAAAACCACTTGTTCTCAGCCAGTATGGGTGTAAGTACAGACCATTTCCATCTACATGTGTTGCTCGAGGATGGAGCCTTATGTAGTATCCTCTAAACCCCCCACTCTATTAAGTAAACTCGGACCGTTTCCGGCTACCCGAGCGTACCCACTGAAAAATAGTGATTAGGTGTATAGACTAAGTAGTATCTTGAAAGAAACGCAAACTTTGGTTCTATCCTTATGTGTCGTCCCTCACTCACAAAATCTGGAAAGTACTTGCAGTTGAAGTGTGGGGATTGCTCTCCCAAATCAAATAATCCGTACGTTTATTTTAAGGTCAGATATTTAAGCAATCTCGATTTTATTTTTGGTTTTATATTTTTTAGATCTTTTTCAGAGAAGCATCTATCAAATGTCTTTATTTTTTTATAAGTCCTAAAATCATGCACCTAGGTTGCGAGTCCTAAGACTATCTAGGAAGGTGCAATCAGATAGGAAAAAAAAGTGAAAGCAACAAAGCATGTACCTAGCCTCGTTAAAAACCATGTAAAACCAACAATGTGAGAAAAATCGTGGTGGGTGCCCTGATCTCCCTGAATGCATAGCACTCGGTGAATCAAACCCCGAGAAAAAGGGAGAAGATGTACAAGTCGGGATGCCCTTATGGGGCCCCTTTTCTACAAAATACAAAAACACATGAAAGTGCCCTTTTTTTATAAAAAATTAAATAGAATCCCTAACTAATCCTACCCTCAGCAACCCAAAAGATCGATCTCTACACTTACAACTACTTTGGCTTCCAAGGAAGCCAGTTGAACCTGCAGGCCCTGCAAAGATCAATTAGGAAAAAGGAGAAACATACAATAAAAAATCGTAAAACAAATTTAAAAGAAGAAACTTGCGAAAGAAATAAAATTTGTACAATCAAGATTAACAGGATTTTCAAGAAAATCGAGTCAAAAACCGATGTAGGAATAACGCCTCCCCTGCAACGGTGCCATTTTGATAATGCGGACCTGACTGTAGTTATGAATGGTATCGGTGTAGAAAACCGCAAAGAGAGATCCGTGCGAATCAAATAAAAATCAATAAAATATGTGAGAAAGATAAGTGAATTGGATAAAACGGCTTCTCTCCTATTTTATCTTACACTATTTATTTTACCAGGTAAGTGTGTCTCGGTAGAACTCAAGGAGGTAGAATATTAAAACCTCTATTTTTGACATAAGAAAGAATATTTCAGAAAAATCCTCTTTATTCTTGATTTTACAAAGAAAATAATAAAAATCATCTCAAAACTAACACAAGATTGCGAAAATCAAAACGACAAAACGAAGCGATGAAAAATCTAAGAAAAATATTAGAATAGTATATGAGGTAGTTATAAGGCTATCCTAAAAAAATCGTAGAAAAATATGAAAAATTCAAGGTCCAAACAACGCCTACAAGCCATGGGTGTAACTGTAGAAAAAAAGTTCAATGTTTTATTAAAAAAGGCCTTTAAAAGGGCCGAACTGTAAAGAAAATAAAAGTTATTACATTTAGGTCCCACACGGGGGCCTAACTGTAATATGTGGAAATTTCTAGAGCTGAAGGTGAAATGTGGAACTTGGCTAAGTTTAATGTGCAATTTTTTCACCATTTCAGAATGAACAATCTTGATTAGAAGTTGAGGCACGATCTGAACCGTCACTGGGGGATACGTGCTGAGCACCTGTAGCTCCTGGTGTTCTTGCTATTCTTCAAGCCCTCCGCATGGCTGACGGTGAAGCTCCCTTCTCCACTTTATCTCCGACGTTCAACGACAATCCGGTTCCTCTGGTAGGGCAAAAGGGGTGACTCCTTCACCCCTCGAGCTCTCTTGCGATGGAGCTCCTCCATAGGTGGTTAGCGGCGTTGAATGATCTACGATGAAGATGGAGGTTCTGTTGTCTTGGAAAATGATGTTGCCCCTTCTTTGATAGGGAATTGCGTTGAGTTTGGAAGCTACAGATGTTCAGATTTTGCTTTAGATGAAAGATAGACCTCTAAAGGAAATCTAGTAGCTCGATTCATGAGAGAATCTACCAGCAATTTTCAGATTTGCATATTCATATATGAGGTTTCCAGTATTAATGAATAAGATCTTGAAAAAGAGAAAAGAATGAGATGCAGATTTGTTTGATGTAGAGGAATGTACATGTTATCTGCAGGGTGTAAGACCTCTGTTGGTGATGGCTTGATGGGCGGTACACCGGAGCGGGACGCGGCGCAAGAGCAGCGATACAAGGTGGATCCGCCTTGGAACGTCTACTTCGACATTCCACCTTCCACGTGGGGCTGATCCTAGGCGTTGTCACCACCTTTTTTGGCCAGAACGAGGCTTGGAAGGGAGGAGGGTCAGCTACCGGAACTGGGGGTTCAGGGTTAGTTAGGAGAGTTAGTTGAATCTCATTGACTTTAGGGGGTTTTATAGGTGAAATGGAAGGGATCTAAGATGGATCTAAGTGTAGGCGTGGATTAAGGTAGTTAGGAGAAAAATGTGGAGGGTTAGGATCTAGTGAAGAGGTTAAGAATGGAGCAGGAAAATTTGGTGAAGATCGGCCGGTGGAACAGAACTCCAACTGCTGAGTTCTTGAATAAGAAGACCCTGGTGATGATACGTGTCAGCACCTGGTTGGTCAGATGTAATTAAATACAACATAAATTATATAATAAATATTAAATAATGTTATTCTAAATAAATATTAAAACAAAAAGTATAAATAATTAAATTATCTAATCTATGGTATAATACTTTTTATAAATAATAAATATTGTACGAGATATAAATATTTTATTAATAGATAGGTATAAAAAATACTTAATAAATAGGTTTTGGATTTTTAATTCAATAAATAAATAATTATATATTAATTTTATATTTTGTTAATTATTAGAGTAATAAATAAAGTCTTGGTGAATTTTTGTAGATTTTCATAAATTTGTTTAGATCGATGAATAAATACGTGTATTAGTTATGTAGTTCAATTTCATCTATAAATTAGGGATTTGGAATTAATTGAAATAATAAATAAAATCCAAAATTGTGAAATAAATCATGGTTAAAGAACAAAATCATGAAAATAATTAAAAATTATAAAATTACTAAAATTATCATTATGTGTTCTAAATAAAATAAATAGCCCAGAAACCCCGTTGTCAATAGGTCCCAAAATCGACTTTTTGCAAATGGACTCCGATTTTAGTGAAATCACTTTCATTAATTAGGTTATATTATTTTATGAACTTTAAAGAAGAGTAGCATGAAATTGGAGTTCGTATGAGAAAGTTATGATCTTCGGAAGTTGAGAATTTGGGTAATTTAAAAGCTGGATTTCTTGGCATATATGCACGATGATATTTTGAACTTATTTTTTACATTTTATATACATTTTTAGAAATAATTATGAAAATAGTTTGGTAAAAAATATGTACATATGAATTAATTAAAAATCAATGGATATTTGATATTTATTTAATAAATAATAAAGAATGTCTGAAGTGTATCTTTAATTTTTTTTATGATTTTCTTTCCTTATCTCCCTCTACTTGTTTATCTGTCGACCAATCCATGCTGACTTGGTTTCGGGGATTAGGTCATAAATATATCTTACAACTATTTATATTTTCTGAGTCATATTGTACATATATAGATGTTTACAATCTTCCTTCTTTCCTTTTCTTTATTTTTATTCTTTTATTTATTTACATAATTTTGATGCATAAAAGTGCATTTTTATTCATGAATGGGATATTGATAAAAGGTCGAAATTAATGAATATTTACATGTATTTGTTAAGGGTTTTAAGACAAAATGCGACAGAGATGTTAATGAACCATGGATTCATCAGCAGTCTAAGTGTGTCTCGTTAAATGTGATGTGTGGTCCTAAAGATTATGAGCACAAGTAATAAAATATTCTAATGAAAAAAACATGTAAGAGCCGAGAGTGCGAGTCCTATTCTATGTCAAGCAACCACACGACAACGAGAGGGTCAAAAGTCCAATCCTGATACAAGTGCAAGCTCTCAAACAAGAGCAGCTGTAAAGAGAGAATTACCTAAATTATTAAAACACAATAATTACAAAATTTACAAAAATTCTAATGCTCTCGAATATAAATTAATTATCCTCGCTCTTCAGAAGTGGGCGCGCATCACGTTCGTCGACCTTAGATGCGCTCCAAGTCCATCGGCCCTCGTAAGGAAAAAGAAATTTATATTAGAGAGATAATTAACAAAAATTTAGACAAAAGATATGTATAGAATTAATTGAGAGAAAATGAACTGATTACAAATGACTCGGGGGTTAGACTACCTAAGTGAGAGAAAACCTATATCAAATTTTCTAAATTAATCCCTAAGACATTTTCCTCCCCGGCAACGGCACCATCTGATTGGACCACTAGCACGTGGTGTAATTTGCACTCATTATATTATGGATACTCAACGAATCGTTCAGAACCGAGGAAAGATCTCCGTGAAGAATGTCTTAGCTTTAATTAATATACCGGGCAAGTTCGGGGTCAAACACAGGGAGGCAAATGAATAGCTTTGGGTTAATTCAAAAATTTAGATTTAGTTTTCCAATGCATATTTTTTGTCTATTTTTTAATGCAAAATAAAATGCGAATGTAATATGCGGGTGAATCAACTTAATAAGAAAATACACAACTTAGCCAATTAAATTTTAATATGAAATTAGTCCAATTTAGCCAAATATTATTTTTCTTAGTACCTAGTTCAAAGATGAGTTCAATATACTTTTTTGGAATTTTATGGGTTAAAATGAAACAAAGAAAAATGCACACTTTTATAATTTTTTTTGCATTTTTTCACACAATCAGAATGCAAAAATTATGAAAATTTTATTTCAAATAGAACATGATGCAAGGACGGTACAATAATTTTTTTGGAATTTTAATAAAAACAGAATTTTTATGGATTTTTAATGGAAACAAAGTGATAGTGAGTAATTAATTTAAAATAAATCCACATGGTCAATTTATCCATAGTGCAAATTATCTCAAGAAGGTATTTAAAGAAACAATCTAGGAGAGTTGAAATTTCACAAAAACAATATCTTGGGTTTACTTAAAAATCATTTACGAAAATCATTCTATAATTCTATAATTTATTTGATACACATGACAATACCAATGAAGATGAAATTTAGATAGTAATTCAATCATATTTCAAAGCATCATTTATAAATTTTTAGGACTTTTGGAGCAACCCTGAGTTAGATATGAATTTAAGATCACATACTGGATAAAATATGAAATTTTCTGCTTAAACAGTTTTAGTTAATTGCCCATAACTCACAAAAATACAAATAAATAGTCAAATGGTAGACAACTAGTTGTTACGCATTGGGACATTTTTCATTAAATAAAACGATACAATATTAAAGTCCAAACTAACATGGAAACATAGGGGTACCCGTACAATTTCAGAAATGGACTTAAACAATGCAAATTGTGCACCGGGGCAATTTTTGAATTAAGAATACATACATAGAAAACTTTGTAATTTTTATAAAGTAAAAAATAAAATAAAGAAATGACCACCTCCATTTGCAGGCGACTAGGGCTCGAGGAGGGGCCGATGATGCGAGTGGTTGCGGTCTTGGCGGTGACCGTGCTATGAGGAAAAAGCAACAACAGCCAGTGGACCATGCGAGGTAGGGTGCGAGGCATGGCTGGGTTGTGCGCGATGATGATCGTTGCAGTGGAGTGGGGCTGCAGGTGGAGAGCATCTGCACTGAGGGGGAGGTGCGACTACGAGCGGTCGCAGGTGGAGGGTTTCTTGCACGTGTAGGGGGTTGCGACTCCAGGGGCTGCGAGTGATGGCAGGGGCATGGGGCATGGCTGGGCTGCACGCAACAGTGATCATCGCGATGGAATGGGGTTGTGGGTGGCGAGTAGGAGGGCCGGCGGCGGGGCAACAACTGCGTCCCTGCACCTTTTTATTTTTTTTGAATTTTTTTGTTGTGATTTTATTTTTTTTAAATTTTTAGTTTTCTTTAATACTAAATAAACACAATATGAAAATATTTGGAGGTAAAGGTGGTGGAGATGATAGGTGATGATATTGTGGTGATATCAAAATGTTGGTGCGGTGAAATAAGGAAACGGAATGTGAGATAAAACAAATAACGAGGAAAAGGAGATAGACAACTTACCTGATGTTCACTGGATTTGCGGAGCAGCTACGTTGGCCTCCTATCATAGCCTCGATCATTTGGCAGAGCATGCGAGGCTACATAGCGGCCTCGAGGAAACTGGGAGCAGAGTGGAACTCTGCGGATCTCACCTGAAAGGAGGTCGTCGCTTCGTATCGGGGAGGAACACTGTCACTGATCGATCTCGATGAGCTCTCTCCTTTTTCCTATAAGAATGGCGGCTGGAGACAAATGAGAATGGGGAGATGAATAAAAAGAGAAGAGAAAGGGAGGTTAGAATGGTGGTGGAGTTGAATGGAGGTTAAATGAAGAATATGAAGTTGAATGGGAGGTTAGATGAAGAATATGGGGTGGAATGAGAATTGGTGATAAAATGAAAAGAAAAGGGAAGTTAGTGTAGATATAGGGGGAAAAATAAAAGGAAATCAAAGAGAAAAAGTTGGTTACTAAAATACAATAAAATAAAAAGAAGAAAAGGAGTGGAGAATTTACAAAAGTAAGCCCACAATATTTACATTTTTATACTTTTTTATTTTTTTGTATTTTTAGAAAAAGATATTTTCAAAATAAAAATAAAATAAAATACTAGAAATAAAATACAATACAAAATGGATTTTTTGGATTTTTAGTGATTAAAAAATAAAATTAAAAATGAAGAAAGAATGAATATTTAATTAATAAAAAATGTACATCTAGCTCCATAACTCAAATTTTGCAAATGAGCTCTGATTTTAATGAACCACTCTCATTGGATAGATAATTTTTAAACTTAAACATAAAATGTGATTTTGGTGAATTTGGAGTTCATACGGAGCGTGAATTTGGCCGGAAATTTGAACTTTACTGCTTTTTCCTTTGGGATCTAAGAGTATTTATTTGAGGTGAAATTGTTTTGTATTTTTTGTAGTTTTCAATATATTTTTATGATAAATTAGAAAAAGAAATAGGTAAAAAGGAGTTCAAATGAATTTATTGAAAATACATGAAGTTTTGGCTATTTATAGGTGAAAAACTCTTTTATTTTGCGGCTTTTATTATTAACTTATTGTATACAATATAATAAACAATAACTAGTGTATTTTAGTTACAAGAGTCATTTTATTAAATTGTTGATTCTATGAATATTTATTTGAGAATTTACTTGGGGATTTTGCTACGATCAAGATATTGAGATGATGAATCGTGGATTCATCACCTTGCAATCAATGGTTCCTTCCATGTTCTGACAGTTAGTACAACCACAAAAATAATTTGTACCATCCTTAAATAACGTTGCCCACCATAGGATGTAAAACCTTTGTTTTTGTGCTTTTCCTCGAGTGATGCCCATGAGACTCTAATTTGTAATAATGCTCAAGTATGCTGGTGCATTCCTCTTGAGGAATGCACCTTCTCTAGAAACAACCAGCACCTTCACCAAACATGTTTGGATGCTCCCATTGGTAAAATTAATCTTCGATGGGAATTTGTCTACCTTGTGCTTCAACCAATCTTGTGGAACATTCTTGAAGACAATTAGTTCACAATATCGAGATAACATAGGAGTGTGTCCACAAACAAAATGGTCTCATCTGGAAAGGTCTCTGATTTGGGTATTAGTGACTGCTCAGAACTCCCTACATCAGTAATCCCGGGAAGGTGATCTTCCATAACATTATTTACTCTAGGTTTATCTCGAATCTCTAAATCAAACTCCTATATAAGAAGGATCCTTCTGATAAGATGTGGTTTGGCATCATTCTTTTCTAGTAGATATCGTATGGCATAGTGATATGTGTATATAATGACATGTGAATCAAGGAGGTAGGCTATGAGCTTCTCTAATGTAAACACAATTGCTAACAATTCCTTCTTTGTGTCTGTCTAATTAAAGTATGCCTCATCCAGAGTCTTGAAGTCATAGTGTATAGCAAATGGTATCACATCCCTTCTCTACCCTAAAATGGCTCCAATTACAAAATCAGACGCGTACGTCATGATCTGAAGGGGGAGAGACCAATCAGGTGGCTGTAGGACAGGAGCACTATTAACCATGTCTTTCATCTCATCAAATGAAAGAAGTACCTTGTCATCAACAACAAACTCAATCTCCTTGCACAGAAGTTTAGTCAAAGGTCTAATGATCTTGCTGAAGTCCTTAATGAATCTCTTATTAAAACCAACATGCCCCAGAAATGACCTCAATTGCTTCAAATTATGCAGTGGCTCTAGCTTGGAGATCACATCAATCCTAGCCGGGTCAACCTCCATAGCATGTTTGGACATGACATGGCCCAATACAATCCCATTAGTCACCATAAAGTGACTCCTCTCCCACAAGAACACTAGGTTTACCTTACAACAGTGTTGAAGTACTCAGTCTAAATGAGCAAGACGTGCATCAAAGCTATCCCCATAGATCGAGAAATCGTCCATGAATAAGCATCCGTCTAAAGGCATAGGTGCCAAACAAATAAGTAAAATTTGTTTTCTCCTGATCCTCAAGAGTGATGGCAACCTAGTTATCCCCCGAGTAACAATACAAGAAACAAAAGAACTCTTTCCCTACCAACCTCTCAATAATCTGATCAACAAAGGTCAGTGAAAAGTGATCCTTCTTGGTAGCTGAATTCAGGTGCCGATAATTTACACAGACACACCCTAAAGTAGGTACACATGTCAGAATCTCCTCAGCATGATCATTCCTTATGATAGTAATCTTGGATTTCTCTGGAACCATGTGTAAAGGACTTACCCACTTGGAATTTGAGATGGGATAAACGAAGCCGCCATCACACTATTTCTTGATCTCTTTCATGACAACATCTTAGACGTTTGGATTGAGTGATGTTGACACTCATAGGAGAGTTTCTTGTGGTCGTATAAGTAGATATGATGCGATCACAAGGCTTTACTACACCCATAGAGATCTAACATATTCCATCCAATATCCTTGCGGTTTCTCTTAAGAACCTCTACCTTGCAAGATTCTTGTTCATTGGTTAACTGTGAGCTGAGGATGATCGGAAACATCTAAGGTGGACCCCAAGAAAAGCATAATTCAAGGTTGAGGGTAAAACCTTAATCTCATATGTGGTCTGAGTTGGCTCTGTGACAACCTCTGCAACTGTACTAGTAGAAGGTTTTTTATCTACATTGTGTGTACTGTCCATCATGTCTACTTTAGGCTCACGTGTAGAATCTTAGTAAGGTTTATAATGATTGGTCTCAAGTCGAAAAAGGAATGGCTCATCAGGATGTTGAGAATCGTTAACAAAAATCTCAGAGGTCTCATAAGGAGGTATCTCATCAGTAAAAGGGATGTGTCTCATTAATCTCAAAATGTACTCCGACATCTCATAATGATCCTCAGAATATAGCTTAAATTTTCCATCGACAAATAATTCATAATGATCAACAAGGGAACTCGAGGTAATTGTGCTTTCCTGATGTTCCTTCTAAGAAAGAAACTCCTAGGTGTCCATGAAATCAGTTAATAGATTTGTATCTCGAAACTCAGCAAGAAAATCAAAGTCCTTATAATATGGTGTAACTGTCTCTCTCTCATATGTTGTTGCTAATAGAGGTGATGACCCAGTATCGGGGATCATCTCAATTTTCACCTAATCACTACATGAATGAAAGATGATCTCTCATGTACAATAATCAACTACCACTTTGGTCGTTAGAAGGAGCGACCTACCAAGTATGATCAGTGCATGGAGTAACGGTGCATATGTATCCATATCCATAACGACAAAATCATTTAGGAATCTCATTCCTTGCACCGTTACAATAACATCCTCTAACATGCCTCTCAGCCTCTTGATCCTATCAACATACTGAAGGATCATCCTGGTCGATCTAAGAGGCCCCAACCCAAACACTTTGAGTAGAGAGGATGGAATGAGATTAATGGAGGATCCAATATCGAGAAGAGTATGACAAAATCTTAATCAAAGATGTGTCAACAGATGTGAGGTGATCCCTTATCTTTCTTTTTGGGTAGGAGGTTGCTAATGGAAACAATTGTTGCCATGGTCAAGATGTTTTTCTCTATTTTCTTTCTCCTGTTATGCTTTGGTTGACAATTTTGAGTACATGCTTCTTTTCTTTCCCTTTTTGACGTCAAACATGTACTCCATGGCCTTAAGGAGTGGCATCTCTAAAAATTATTCTAAAGGATCTCAATCATCTAGGATTAGATAGTACTACTTTTAATTTTTGGATTTTTCTAGTTTTATTCAAAGCAGAAGGGAATGGAACAAAATTATGAGAAACATCAAACTTCTCAATTCCTTTACTCAAAATACAGTCGTCATTTACATGTAGACAACTTGATTCAATCTGTACAATGTTATCCACTACAGGAATAGAAGGAACATAATGAAAAAGAGGACGGGCTGCATGATCAACTAGTGTAGAAGAAGAATCCATGACTGGTGTGTTCTCCTTCTCAGCTGACTCAGCACTCCATCTTTCTTTATTCTCTTTTTGGCTTTTTCTGAATAATGATGATGAAGAAGGTGATAATGAAGAAGAAAATGGTGAAACTCCAAGCTTTAGCTTTGCTACATAAGTTTGGTTCTCTATGGGTGAAGAATATGATGAAATCAGTGAAGTTCTCTCAATGGCTTGTTCTCCCAATCCCAATGGATGTGAAGGAATTTGAAATCTCCTACTACTCCTGAGAAGAATGGCATCAAATAAACATGTAAAATCAAGGGACATACTTATTTTGGGTGTGGATGGATTATGGTGTACCTTCTCCTTGTATTTGAAATTATTGGGATTGGCTTCAACCTTGGATGGAATCAATGTCTTAGTGGCGGTCAGGTCATAAGCCTCTAAGTAAGGTCATACCTATTCTTCATCAGTAAAGCAAGATGATTGAGTACAAGATTCACTCAAGGTGCCTCTGGATGATCAATGATAGGCTACCATTTATACCAGTAATGAGGAGGTTGCTGGTATCCATACGTCTGTGGCTAATGATAATTTGGAGGAGAAGGAGGATGAGAAAAATGTTCATAAGATACATAGTGTTGATGATGGTAAGGCAGGTGAGAATATGTAGGTTGCATTTTTTGTTGTCCATGTCTCCAGTTCTGGAAATGTGGTGGACATGAGAAGTGAGGTTATATCTGTTGGTGCTGGGGGGTGGTCACCCTCCCTAAAAATGGTGGGCAGGTTTCTGATGCTGGGAACCAAATTGACCTTGCCTTAATAGACAAGGCTGGTTGCGCTCTTGATCGAACCAATACTGTTCACCTCCTGAATGAGAGGTGGAGGTGGAGACTGTTGCTGAGGAATATAAGGAATCTCCTGGTACAATTTGATGTGACTGTTGTCTGACCTTGTGAGGGGTCTACATGTAGTAAACATGCTGAACTATATATGACTCTTTGGTAGTCTGTTGTGCCAAAGTGGAAGAAGTATGCTCAGGAGTAAAGGTATCGCCTGCTGCACACACACTCTAACATGCACTGATTGTACTGACAAGAAGCTCTAGATGCTTCGTAATCTCATCCAGCTTGTCCAAGTTCTTTGTCCTCTATTTGATGATATGGATTTTCTTGAGCTACTTGGATCATTTCTCAATTATGTCCACTTTGTATAGGTGATTCCCTCTAATGGTCGGAATTGCACCGTCCACCCTATCAACATCATGTGATGTCATCATGTTGACAGCCTTGTGGGCACTGTAGGAGAGGTAACATAGTTCTTTTGAAATGTGTGTGACGAAGAAAGCGATACAGATATGTCTACCATCTCCTCAAAAATATGACAAAGGACGTCCCCGTCCTTATTGATGCGAGATCCCCCAAAAGTGGCATCTACCAACTTCTGGTTCTCAATCCTCAAACGCCCAAAGAAGTTGTGCAAAAGGCTAGTCTTTGGAATATCGCCATGGGGGCATTTCTCCTTTAAGTCTTTGAATATTTCCCACTGATGAATCTATGATTCATCACTCTAAAAGTTGAAAATAGAGATTTTTCCCCGAGTAATTAGATGCATATCTCCATTTATTGTGCATTATTCGCGTTCATGCATTTCGAATTAATGTTTGCATTTTAGCATGCACGTTTGAATTAATTAAGAAGCTAATTTCACTTGTACATATTCACATGTATATTAGCTAACTTCACCTATTTGTATCTAGTTTATACTAACTCTAAATTAAATAAAATCAACTCTATAGTGTATATATTATTAAGAATAATAAAAAATATCGAAAAAATACTAACTTGTATGATTCATCAATAAAACCCAAACCCTAGTTTGAGACTAAGGACCTTAAAATGTGAATATATATCTCTCTCACAGTCTCCTATAGACGCCTACCCACTTTTTAATTAATATAAGTTACCTTCAAAATAAGACCAAATTCAAAAGAATCAGAATTCGTATGTGAAACTTGGATTTTGGTCCTCTATTGTATATTGTACACATTAGCTAAACTAACCTTCATTTTCTCTGTTTAGTTTTTTAATTATTAAAAAAAATTAAGTTGTAAATATTTATTTCAGATTTTACATGCTTTTATTTTGATTTTTATCCAATTTAGAAATGACAAAAAAATCTGCAAAAGATGAAAATGCGGTATTTTATCCCTATAAGGTACCCTTCAATATAATTTTTGTATAGATGACATCTTTTGACTTTTAATCCTCCACAAAAGTTGTAGAACTCGTCGAGATAAGAAACTTTGGAGTTGACCACTTTTTGATTTGACCTCTTTTGTTATTTATTTTTGTTATTTTTCCTTTGATTCAATTTTTTTAAATTTTCTGGGAGTGACTTGTGGTCGCCACGCATCACCCCATTATATTATTTATTATTTTAATTATTTATTTTATTACATATTATTTACTTATTTATTTTATTTTATTTTCTATTTCTTTATTTATTATTTTAATTATTTATTTTAATTGAAAATTAATTATTTATTTATCTATCTTATTTTATTATATTTATTATTATTATTATTATTTATAATTAATATTTAAATTTCATTATTAATTTTAAATTTTAATTACAATTTGATGTCACGTGGTCACGTCCTTCGTGCTCCACGTAGCCCCTTCTTCATTAATTTCTTTGTCTCTCCCTCCTCCCCATTTTCTCTCTTTTGACTACATATATCCCTCTCCTTCTCCCATGCATGTAACCAACCACTCCCCTCTCTTGTTATATCCCATCTCTCCTCTACCCCTCTTCGCTCTCTACTTTCTTATCCTATGTACGCACGTTCCTCCCCTTTCATTTCTCCCTCTCTCTCTCTCTCTGATGATCTCGTCAACCAGCGTATAACCTCCCATTTTCGTAGCACTCTCTCCATCTCTCTAACTACCAGCATAACTCTCGCTAACTCTTCCCTTCTCTCTCTCACACATTTACCCTCTCATGTACACTCTCTTCTCCCATGCAAACCAACACCATGCCTTTCTCCGATGCCATGCACATCTTCCCACTCTCATATTTATTGATCCCCAGAAAAGGACACCACTCGTCAAATGTCAAAGACATTCACCACAATAGAAGGGAATTCACCTTTCATCTCCAGCTCAAGAGACGGTGACATCGTGTTTAGAGCTTGTTGACCGACGACGAAGGCTGAAGCCCATGCGAGATCCAAGGCCCCTCGTTGCCATGATCAGAGCGAAGATCGTATCCTCTACGAGGTCACTCTACAGGGACCTCGTCTACTTCTGCCAGGTAATGTTCCCTTTCGTTATTCTCCTCCTCCTCTTCATTCTTCATGTTCTTCTTCTTTTCCTATTATCTGCTACTTACAATTCTATTCCCTAATACACTTTTCTTCCTCTGCACCATTTTGTCACTCACTACCACCACCTTCACTCTTCACCACAACCATTACCACCACCACACTAGTGGTTATCTTCCCTCACACGTGCCACAACCACCTACGATCGGTTGTACATTCCCTCCTACAACACTACCAGTACATCACCTCTACGCAACGACCCTCCTATAGTTGCACTACACCTCGCCGAGGAGCTCCGCTCCGACTTTGCCTCTAGCTGCAACCCACCTACAGCCATCCCTTGTGCATGGTCATAAGCCCCTCACCCACATCCACCCGCAGATTACTTGTATCCTCCCAGACACTCCTTGTCACCGCCACAAGCATCCTAGCCTCATTTGCTATGTGTAGCATTTGCCCAATTGCCTCACTTCTTCATGCAGTTGATGAGCGTGCATCTCCGCCCAGCTGAAGCCGTGTGCCACTAGCATAGAGCAGTCTCTGCGTGCCCTCCTCCACAACGGCGACCCCTACCTCACCTGCAAGGCATGTGAGGGCTAGGGCATTTGCGTCCAAGTCCCATGGACTCCCTGCAAATTATGTCGTTGTCCCCAACCCTTGGAAGTCACGTGCAGAGTATGTAATTCACTATGAAAAATTCGAGGAGGCCCTCAGAAGATCTGATAATTAAAGAAGCACCATGTATGTTTTTTTGTTTCTTTTTTGTTTTGCATTCATACCCTCGTGTTTGGACATTTCTTTGAGTCTTTATTTCACATCATTTTTAATTACAAAAATATCAATTTATAGAAATATTCATTTTCTATCTAATGAGCATTTATTACTATTTTTATAATTAGTGGATTAATTATAAGAATTAATTTGGTGAAAACATGCGTAGTTTACCCATTTCATGCTCTGAAGTTGATATTTAATTATTTGTTGATTCCCAAAAAATCACAATCGGTAGAATTTAGGTTATTTAATGATGTGCCCAACTTTCATCTCATTTCTCCCCATATCGAGGCCAACATAAATGAAATGATGGTTCTAGTAATTGATTTTTATTTTAGTTCCTCACTTTGTGTATTTAGGAATTAAAAATTATTCTGGATATCTCTCACATAGACCTATGTAGGATAAATTAGTTTTTGGATGATATTGAAGTTTGGTATTTAATAAAATTAATTATCTAGAAATCATGAAGTCTTCAATATTTAATTCTTAATTAATTCATTTTCATACAAAAATTTCAAAAAAATACATTAACTTAATTTCATCATATTTCACATTATGACCTAGTTTCCAAATTTTTGGATATTGTTCGAATGAAATTTTCATTTAGTCCATAAACATCATTAAAATTACAAGTCCCTCACTAATTGCATTTAAAAATATAAAAAGTACCTCTCTAAAAACATAACTTATAGGTCAACTTTATATCAACATAAGTAGACAGTGGCCTCATCGAGTTAGAACTTAGACTTTCCCAAGTAAAAAAATTGATCGCTCTCTTTAATTGGAAAAATAATAAAATTTATAGTTTTTATTAATCCAAATTTGTTCGGCTGCAATGAATAAATCAACATTAATTTCACATGATTAACTAGGTATTTTAGGGTTCTTCAAATGGCGTCGTTGTTGGGATGAGTGATACGAATCACTGGGAGGGAGGGAAATAAATGAAAGTATACAAGAGAAGTGAGAATATATAAGAATCAAGAAGGATTGTGACGAACCTGTTTGCGAGAGAGGGAGGTGGATAATATACTTATGTGTCCCTACTGGAATCATCCTTAGATGAATAATAGTGAGGTGTAGGGATCGTCCAATGAGGGTCGACACATGACTGCTTTCTTAGATATGGCTTAAGAACAACCAAACATAGTTCACTCATATAAATCACCTCATCCAGTACCAATGTGGATTCCTACGAAAATTCCTTCTTCGGTAAGTTGAAGTAAACTTTCTTAGTAAGTTTTCTAGAACCTAAATAATTGAGAGGGAGCGGAGAGTGACGTGCCTTGAGGGATTTGGGAGAAAACCTCAAGGAATCAATTCTGGCCTTCCTATCACTGGATAAATCGAATAGAGGAAGGAACAACCATATTTTTGGGTGAGGTTGATAAAGTACTAGTTATCCTTTTTTGAAGATTGTGATTGTGGTGTAATACTTACTATGGGTTTCTCATAAGACGATCCACCATATAGATTATGATATTCTTGAAGGTTCAGCACACGTCTCAGATAGCTGCTGGTGATTTCAGTTGTCTAGGCATGGGTAGTGATGCAAGCAGCGAGAGTCATGGATGTATGGGGAGACTTTGATCCAATTGTCATATCGACAGTCGATATCTTAGGCGTAGTACAGAGGTGTGACTCATCTACCTCTCGATGGTCATGATTGTAGCAACTTTGTTAGTTACCTTAGAGTATAGTATCTCAATGAATGGATGTGGTCGGAGTGCTCCCAAAGCCATGAAATCGATCTCCTGAGTCTTACAATCTATGGTCTCCTTAGCCAAGGCTACGAACACATTCTAGAAAATAATAGGAGCCATGGTAAACTCTCCTCGATGCTCAATGTAAATGATCGTGAAGTCTACCTGGAGTAGAGCACCTTGGAAAGTAATGATGATTGAAATGGTTCCTGTCAACCATTTTATAGATCGATTAACCAGTTGAATGATCTCTCTAGACTTTTTAATTGGCCTGAGTTCGAGCTTGTTTGTCATAGAGGTCAGGAGGTTATTTATTGATGAGTCATCATCGATTCTATCATGCGTAAAGGTAGTGTATTTTATTTCACATTCAACCCTAGGCAATCGCTTCACTCTACGACATTCGATCTTTCTCCCCAATAACAAGGAGGTAGTCATAAATACAATATGTCTCTCAGTCCTTGTCCTCTTATTGACCGACCTCTTAGGCATCAATTTAATTCTCACGAATCATTTGATGTCAGGGAAGTGATCTATGACCTTTATTAGGGGAAGATTAAAATCAATTCCTCATCGAGTGATTTCCTTGGGGAAGGATCCAATTTTTTTAGGTCCTTTTCATTTTTTATTTTTATGAGTTTTTCTGATTTTTATTGTTTTTGGTATTTTTGGATTTTCAATTTTTCGTTGTTTTTTTATTAGGTGAAGGAGTTGTTGGGGGATGTACATACTCTATATTGGAAGTTAAGTGGTTAATAGAAAAGTGAGGTAGAATGGACTCCAATTGTATAGAGTGTGTGTATTTCTTTTTACCCACTAATTTTCAACTTTGAATCCGTCCCCACTTCCATACCTGAGCTGAAATGAAGTAAAATGATATGACGGATGACTTTCTACGTTTATCATCAACTAATTCATATCTCTTTACAATCCTAGAAGTTGTATCCTCCAAAGAGTCCTCATAGCAAATCATTGAGGTGGTCTATCTACTCGGAGTATACTTCTAGGATCTTGAAGTCTATTACTCGGCATGCCTAGACTCTGGTATGTAATACTAGGTCGAGTATGGACCATCTGAATGTCAAATATTGGTTGGAGCCTCAAATAATGGAGTCAATGAATGGGGTGATGGTACGCCTAGCTCATGGGTCCAAGCCCGTGCTTATTTAGGTCTCCGAATATGTGATATGAAGGATGGTCAATGTGAGCTTGATTACTAAGGTCAATTAAGTTAGGAAGATTATATGATGTAGGCCTCTCCATTCGGTTTGTTCAATCGACCATGTTATGCCCTAAGGTCATGTTGGGATGTGTATATGTGAATTGTTGTCTGATCCCAACTTGAGATGAGAATGAGGTCTGTGGAGGCACATAGTTTTGCCAATCATTTATCTCAATAGCGACTTGCTTTGTGAATCATTCCTTGATTCCAGCAAGCGACCAACTATATAGTGAGCTAGCCTAGGTTAGAAGTGGCTCAGGTGTGTAAGAAGGTGGGGTAGGTAAGAAGTACGAAGAAGTGGGTAAGCTAGTCAAAGTTCTGACTTCAAGGTGTTGATGGGTATGAGGAGGAATAAGAATGTGAAGTTGATCGGATTATGGTCGAAGAGGAGTGACATGGATATAATGATCAATATCCCGACATCTTGAAGTGGAATGGATGAATGGATGTGGATCGAGGTAGAAAACATGAAAGTACACAGGATAACGAACACGGACATACACAAAAAAAAACAAGTGCAAAACCAAAATTCACCAACTCTACATGTGCGGGCCATAAAGGTTCGGCCGAATTATATTGTCAATTTTAGTTGATGTTAAATGCAATTCTTGAAAGATTAGCAAGTTCTTAGGTGTTGGTACTTCCCTACAGATTCTCCCGATTTTTACTTTATTTGCACCCACTTTCATCCAGTATAGGAGTGATTGAGGACTGTATAAATACGGCTACCCGTTACTTTAGGACAAATCTTTACATGGTATCCACTAAACCTCCCCCTCTTCTAAGTAAATTCATATTGTTTAACGACAACCCATAGATCGTCATTGAAAAATGGCTAATTGTTTTTGTAGAACAAGTAGTCTATATGAAAATCCTTGCTTGGCTCTATCCTAGTGTTGTCTCTCTCTCACTTGCAAGTAAAATAAATAATTATGGGGTTGCTCTCCCACAATCTAGGGTTAATTTTAATCAATTTGTTTGGTCCAATTCATTTAGCAGTCCTGACTTTAGAGAGTAAATATCACTATAATTAATCCACACAAGTAATCATGTCTACCGTCGAGTCCCAATTCCTTCATCGTAAGATAGAAAAACTGAGAAAGGGAATTGGAAAAAATCGATGAAATCAAGAAAATGATGATGAATGCTTGAGTAAGAATACTTACAATGCCTCTAGCTCTGTACAAGCGGGACGCCATACGAAATTGTAATTTTACACTATATGAAAAGCAAGTTAGAAAACCATTCATAAACAAGCAGTTCTATTACAGAGTCATGAACAATTTAATTTTGACTAATAGCTATGTGGTCTATGCTTGTCTCATTAAATGCGATGTATGGTACTAGATTTTACAAGAAAGAGCAGTAAGATAAATTATCTAAGAGTCACAAGTGCAGGTCCTAGTCTATGTCAATCAACCACATGACCACGAAGGGTCCAGTGTTCAGGGCATGGGTACACATACAAGATTACAAATAGAATTCGCTGGAAATTTTACAATAAATAAAATAAAATTCTAAGGACTCTACGCTCTCTCATGACTATATTCGATCATAAATTTGTGTGATTCCTTTAGTCGGCTATTTTCCTAGAATATACTGGCCTCTGAAGATCCTGAGTTGCTCAACTAAGCAGCTGCTCTGTCATGTTGTGTCCCTCACATAAAAATAAGAAGGTGGTCAAAGCGATAGACTTAAAAAAATAAAATAAAACGAATAAAAACAAAATAAATAAATGGAGAGAAATAAGAACAGAAATATGCACAAGAAAAATTGGGGTTCAGACTACCCTAGGGTGGGAAAATCTAAAATCGAGATTTTCGAAAATGAACCTAAGTCGTGCCTCACTAGAAACAACGTCATTTGATAGACTGTTGATTACCTTATGTTAATTATGTCGCATTGTTGTAGTCAGACAATCAAGATTGATTAAAAATTAATCACAAGAATTAGTTATCTATCGAGCATGCAAATGTGGTTTTATGTATTTTTAACAAAGGCAAGCCTTAGGGCCGACTCAAGGAGGTAAAGGAACAACGTCGGCACAAATTAGATGAATTAGATCACGATTTCCAAGTATATTGCTTTATAAATTTTTATATAATAAAAATGCAAATACAGATGAACTCAGTTATTAAGGAATCAAGCAATTTAGCCAAATTATTTTTAATGCGAAATAAATCTAATTTAGCTAAATTATATTGTTCCTAGAACAATAATCCAATGATGAATGCAAAATGTATTTTTTGGAAATATGTGAGCATTGGGTAATAATTAAAATTGTTTTTGTGAAAAATTGCATATTTTACTCAATTCATGGTTTTAATTTCCCTATTAATTAACACTTGCTCCAAAATTATGAAAACATTAGAGATCACGTGTATGAATGTGTTTTAATTACCATCCAAATTTCATCAAAAATGTTTTTGTCTTTTACATGAAATAAATGTTGAATTTTTTAGTAAATTAATTTTAATTAAATTGACAAATATCTTTTTGCAAAATTTCAAGTCTTTTGGATTGCTCATAGAACTACTATTTGAGATAAATTGGTTTCTGGATAATTCGATTCATAAATTTCAAGTCTTTTGGATTGCTCATAGAACTACTATTTGAGATAAATTGGTTTCTGGATAATTCGATTCATGGATGTATTAGAAATTAAATACACATAATAACTCTGTTTCAAGTAAAATCCACAAACATAGATAGAAAGTCAACTGCCAACAAGATGTACTCGTGTCCTTGGCTATTAGGAAAGGGTCCCATAACATTACTCCCCATGCATCAAAAACATTGCAAATGATCAGAGGTTACATGGGCATATCATCTCCATGTGTAACAATCTCTCCCATCCTCTAAAAATTTGGCACGACATAACATCAGTGAATAAGGTCATCCAATACAATCCGCATGGAATTACCTTGTTAGTGGTTCTCTTCCCTGAATGATGTCCTCCAAACTCAAGAGAATGACAATACGTGAGGACACTATGGTATTCCTCATGAGAAATACACCTTCTCCAAATACAATCCGACCCTTGAAAGAAAAGGAATGGATCATCCCCATGGTATCTCCTCGAATATGACTTCAATCGGTCAATGCTACTCCTACTCCAACCTTGGAGAACTTGCCTGGAGAAAAGGAAGTTCAAAATGTTGGCATACCATGGGAGTGAATCAACAACATAAACTGACTCATCTAGAAAGGGCTCTCTAATATCTAAAAACAAGAGAATCCTTAAGTTTAATCTAAGAAAGATGATCAACCACAACATTCTTCACTCCAAGTTTATCTTTTATCTCTAAATCAAACTCCCGGAGAAGCAAAATCGACCTAAGAAGAATTTTTCTTCACATCCATCATTTCCTTTACATATCGAATGGTTGTATGATCTGTGTAGATTGTCACCTTAGAGCCCACAACATGCGAAATAAACTTCTCGAGGGCCCATACTACAATAAGCATTTCCTTTTCAATCCCAGTATAGTTCTTTTATGTAGGGTCTAATATATTGCTCGCATAGTAGATTGCAAACAAGATCCCCTCTTGTCATTGTCCCGACACAACTCATATTCAGAAATCCGAAGCGTCAGTCATGATCACAAAAGGGAGAGACTAATTAGGAGCTTGTATGATAGAGGAGGCGCAAATCTTCATCTTCAAAAGCTCAAAGTCCTCCAAACACTTGTGATCTACAACGAACTCTGTGTCTTTCCCTAAGAGCTCTGTCAGTGGGTGGGCAATCTTCAAAAAATCCTAAATAAATCTCTAACAAAATCCAATATGCCATAGGAATGATCGCACTTACTTCACATTGGTAGGTGGATCTAGTTTTTGGATCACTTTAACCATGGAAGGGTCAACCTCCATTCACCTTTTGGAGATGACATGCCCCAACATGATCTCCTTCATCAAGATAATGTAATTCTTTTCCTAGGAGGGTACATGATTCACCTCCCTAAACCTCTTGCCCTCTCCCATCTCTCTATCATCCCTCTTCTCTCTCTCTCTACTCTCTTATCACATGCACGCACGTCCCTCTCCTCACATTTCTCTCTCTCCTCGTCTGTGATCCAGTGAACCAATGCATAACCTCCCACTTCTGTCGTACCCTCTCCCTCTCTCTCTAACTACCCGCATAACCCCCACCATACACACTCTCTTCTACCTTATTCTCTATCTCCTCTCTCCCAAGAAAACCAACCCCATGTCTTTCTCCCATGTCATGCACGTCCTCCCACTCTGATATCTCTCTCATCTCTCTCTTTCCCCATAAATGGATGCCCCCCGCTGCACGTCCAAGCCATTCGGCACAATAGAAGGGAATCCACCTTCCAGATCCAACACAAGAGATGGTGACCGTGTCTTTAGATCTTGTTGAGCGACGATAAAGGCTAAAGCCCCGGCAAGATTCAAGGCCCCTCGGTGCCTTGTTGTAGCGACTTCTCTGCTAGCTGCTCTAGATCGATCTCTGCCACGACTCTGCTTTGGATTCGCCTCTAGCGTGCCCTACACCAGCGCCACGCCAGCCTCCACGTTTGTGCAGTAGCCCTCCTACAGCTACACTCTACATCCATGGCACAACAGCCTCTAGCCACACCACACCTACAACCATGCCCTACGTATGGTTGTAAGCCCCTCGCTTGCGTCCACCTGCAGAGCACCTACCTCCTCCTGAACACTCCATGCCACCGCCATGAGCATTCTTACCACCTCCCTTCCACGTTGAGCTAGCCAAGCTGCCTCACTTCCTTGCGCAGTCGACGAGCGTGCAGCTCTGCTTAGCTAAAGCCATGCGCCACCGGCCTGGAGCAGTCTTTGTTTGCCCGCCTCCACAACAACTCTACCTTATGTGTAAGGCATGTGAGGGTTGGAGTATTTGCGCCCAAGGTCCCCTGTACTCCTTTTAAATTTTGTCTTCATCTTCCACCCTTGGAAGTCACATGCAACGCATGTGCTTCCCTGTAAAAATTTCGAGGTGGCCCTAAGAAGATATTGTAATTAAAAAAGCTCCCTTGTGTGTAATATTTTTATTTTCTTTAATTTTATGTTTTGCATTTATACCCACGTGTTTGGACATTTATTTGAATCTTTATTTCATATCATTTTAATTTCAAAAATAACATGTTGCAGAAGAATTCATTTTCTATCTAATGAGCAATTATTTACATTTTTGTAGTCAGTGGATTATTTATGATAATAAATTTGGTGAAAACTTGTGTACATTATCCATTGTATACTCTGAAATTGATATTTAATTATTGATTTATCCAAGAATTCCCAAAAAGTCACAATAGGCAGATTTTCAGTATTTTCAGTGTACCCAAATTTCATGTCATTTGTTTGCATATTGAGGTCACAATAAATGAAAAGTTGAATTTAGTAAGTGATTTTTAATCAATTTCTCACTTATTACTTTTAGGAATTAAAAATTGTTCTAGATATCTCTTGCATAACCCTATCTAGGATAAATTAATCTATGGAAAATATTGACGTTGGTATTTATTAAAATTGATTTTCTCAAACTGCATTATTTTATTCATAATTAATTCATTTTTTGTATTAAAATTCTAAAAAAATGTATTAGCCTAGCTTCATCATATTTCGCATTTTTATCAAGCTTTAGGATTTTTTCACTTAATTTGTTTATAATTTGCTTCTTAGTCCCTGAACTTCGCTAAAATAGCATTTAACTCATTTATTGCAACTAAAAATACAATAAATTCCTCTTTGAAAACCTAACTTGTAGATTGACTTGAAATAAACCTAAGGTAACAGTGGCATCCACGATTTTAACCTTGGGCTTCCTAGGAAAAAAATTGATTGCTCGCCTTAATTGGACAAATCATTAAATTTACGATTTTGGTTAATCTAAACCTGCCCGACTGCAACGAACTAATCAACGTTAATTTTGCATGATTAACCAGGGAGATTAGGGATTCTATTACTCACACCTAGTGAATAGGCTCATGGGACATTTGGGAGAAGTTGGCAATCAAAGACCGCATTTCGTTGAGACATCCAAGTGGATAAATACTTGTTTTAGAAAGCGAACTCAACTCTTCCCAAGTTGTGATAACCCTTCCCAAATGGTTATTCCAATACAATGCCTTGTCCATGAGACTGGATAAGAAGGTTGTCATCTTCAGTACCTATAATAAAACATTCATGTAATGTATTGTGCCCCAAATGTGATCAAACTGTTGGAGGTGTACATATGGTTCTTCATTGATGTGTCCATGGAATACAAGGAGGAGTGGTAGGATTGTGTGCTTAAGCTCAAAATGCCCTTGAACTGCAGGGATTCTAATACATGTGTTTCTCTGTCTTGCCCCTGTATTATAGGCATCCTTCAGTGTGAGATTAGCCACTGGCTCAATAAGTGGATCTTCTCTTCTCCCATTCCCACCTCCTCCAGGGTTCCTATCCTCCTATCTCCTATATCGTAGCTCTATGATCATTTCTATAAATGCATCTTGGATGTCATCCTGTTCAGTCAATTCTACATGAATGGCTTGTATGGAGGTTATCGTCGTGTTGTTGATTTCACTCTACTCAGCCATGGAACCCTTACCTTTCTATGGAATCAAATGCTATGTCTTGGTTTTTAAAAATGTATAATGCATTGTAATAGTTCTAAAAATTGATGGAGTCTAAAATGATATTTCATGATTAGAATGAATCTTGATTGATGGATTGGTCGATGTAGTGAATGGTGAAGTGGAGAAAGAGGAATACTCTAGAAGTATGTCTTCCTAAATAGAATATGACTGAATTAGAGTGTTAAATGAGTTCACAAAGACTGAACAAAAATTATCCAATCTAACATCTTCCATATCAATAGGAAAGATATGAAAACAAGAAGATCAACACAAGAAGAAAATGGAGAAAAAGGTGTAAAGGGTGCGGAAGGATCTTAACATTAACAAACAAATATAATACAAATCCCCTGATTCACCAATAAACACAAGTGGAGACTGTAAGAGTTTGATCATTTATATTTTCAGCTTTACGTTCAGTTAATCTACAATAAGTTACTCACTACCAAACACAGGGTGAGTCACCGCTATCACCCTGCGTACATCCTCAAACCTCACCAAATAGTGGTACCATCTCTCGAGATGTCGGGTTTAATATTAGGCCCAAAGGTAGATTGGTGTCTTAGAACACCAAAACGATTTTCTATGGACAGAGGAAAGTCCTTACAGTTGAGACCATACAACGAAAAGTGAGTACATGTACTTAAGGCACAAGTGCATGGATTTTTGGCTATATTCCTTAAGGGTATGTCCTCACCCGGTCTCTTTGGAGGTTAGTACATGTAAATAATGAGGGGGTTACTCTCCCCGAAATAATGATTTCATCCTTGCATTTCTTTTAGGGTCAAGTTTTCTTTAGCAGTCCCAGTTTTATACAGTTATCACCTTTTTTGAGTTTTTTCATGTAAATTGTCTAACAAATTTTCCTATTACTTTTAAACTTATGTGATTGAAAACATGTAAGGAAATGGGAAAACCTGATGCACGATGAAATCAATGATGCATGCAGGAGATAGAGGAAGCATACCTTTCTCTAACACTCTACATGAAATCTCTCATAAAAATCATAAAAGTAAAGATAGGAAATAAACTAACCTAAATGATGCATGAGAACCGTCCTAGCAATAACTTCTACTAACTGGTAGGAACATGTTAATTTGATTAAGTCTAAGCTACGCTCTACTCTATAGGTGCATAAATTCTTATTTAGGGACTTTAGACCTAACTAATTACCTAGGTTAAGCAAGATAATAAAACTAGTCACTAAGGTCTCAAGCACATAAAACCATGAACAAACAATATAAACAAGGCGATACAAAAAAACTGATGAGATCCCCCAAGTGCACTCGTATTTGGTGAAACAGACTCGCACACACAAGGTATATAATGACCTTTTAGATTATAGAAAATGAGGCAAACACCAAATAAATAATTACAATTTTTTATAAGAATAATAATTGAATAAAAATGCTAAAATTGAATAACCAAATGTCCATGAAAATTGCTCCAAGTGTCTCCTCCAAATCTTTTGCACCTCTTCCCATGCCCTCCAACGATTTGGTGAAGAAACGAGTTGAATCCACTTAGCTAGGGTGCAATGATGATCCTAGGAAAGCCGTCGTCACTCGTCGAGCCCCTCGTAAGAAAGAGAAAACATAAGATATGTATGAAATAGAGTTATAATAATATGAACAAAAATAATATGAAACTAAATACGATTATTATAGACAAGTAAACAATGAAGTGGATATGAAGTAAAGAAAGAAGAGAAAGTAGAAATGATCTCAAATAAATTCCTACATATGATGTTGGGGAGCTTTCGGTGTCTGACAAATCAGATCTTGCAAGCGATATATAAGCTCCCTCATGGTATGAAGTATTCAATGTGCGTGCTCACTCATCAACAAGATGCAAATCCACAATATATATATATATAACACAAAAATATAGACAAAATAATGCAATGAAATAATTGACAAAAAATAGACAAAGAATATTTGACAAAATAAGAAGACAAAAATAAAAGAAAATAAAAAATTATCTATAACCATGAATAGTAGGTCATGAGAAAATTGTAACTACCCTCGTTGTGCCTCCCCGACAAACGCCGCCTTTTATTGAACATGGAATTCCAATGTTTTTGCCACCCTGAAAATCCCTTGACAAATTATTTGGTTTATATTTTTATTCACATCTCAAGCCAACAACCTAAAAAGAAGAATATATGTAAACACACTAACTATGATTGCCATTTATTTACCTGTATATCATAATCGATCAAACTTAGGGAGGCTACAAAATTCCTCATGATTATTTAATTCAATGCAAAATCAAGGAAAAGAATAACAGAATTTTATGGACACTTCTCTTGATTTTTGTATTTTTTATTTTCGTAATTTTTCATGGAATTTTAATTTTATATTCATTTATTATGTTTTTAAATTTAATTTTTTAATAATGTTAAATCTTGCAAATATTTTTAGTTTTTTTTGAAAAAAAAAAATAATGGAATAAAATAAAAGAAATAAAGATAAAAAAGGAAACTTTTTGAATTTTTAGAATAAAGAAGAAATAAAAACGATACAATAATGTTTCGGTTTCTGACATTTTTTAAATGTTTCGATAATTTTTATATAATCTTCCGAATTCCTTTAAGGTTTTTAAATAAATCAACAACAAGTAAAATGATAATAAAAATAAATGCGAATTTTTTGGATTTTTAAAATAGAAGAACAAATAAAAAATGTATGAAATGTAACCTTATAGAAAGAGGAATTTTTATACTTTCTCGAAAGCAACGCTGCAAGTTTTTTGGATTTTCTATGATTTAAATTGAATTTTTCATGTTTTTTAATATTTCCCTATTTTTTTGGTTTTTAAGAGGAACTTTGATGCGAAAAAGGTAAAGTAATTAAATCAAATAGGAACAGATAAATAATAAACTTTTATGATTTTCAAGAGGTCTTAATATTTTTTGTTGATTTTAAAATCTAAATAGGGAATATTTTTGGAGTTTTTGTATTATAAAAAATAATAAAATTGATCTAAATGCAAAATAAAAATTAATGATGCAAGATCTATTTAACATGATGATAATATGATTTTTGTCTATTTTTTGGAGATGTTTTGCTATTTTTTATTTCAATTAACATGCAAAATAGTATGATGATACACAGAGGTATGGATGTAAAGAATAAATTTTTATATACTAAAGAATAACATAGTAAAAAATTGTGGGGAAAATGTGCAAAAAGTCCATATATACACATGCGAAGGCACGTGAGTCGCGTTGGAATGGACTCAATTGTAAATATTTTAATTTCAGGGTCATTTATTAACAAGTAAAATGCAAACTTCTTTTACAATTTTCAACAGATAACACGTGCAAGGCACTTGCTTATTTCAAATAGGATTCGAATGCATTAAAACTAAAGCAGGAAAGATAATGCAAAAGTTCAAAATAGGACAGATAGACATGTGTCCTCGTAGTACTTATTTGCAAAATAAAACAAGATAGGGGTAAGGGTGTAATTTCAACCTTAATCCATGTGAACTAATCAACGAGTGTGATGCGTTGAAACTTTGATCTAATGGATTAGGATGAATTTTGCTCGGATGGTGCAGATCTAATCTCGATCTCAATTTACGGCAGAATTATGGGGCTTTATCCACAGTTAAGATTGAAAAATGGCGACTCATTGTTGATCTGTCATTTCTCACGACTCCTAGAAGAACAAGGATGAATGAGAACAACGATGTGGCTTACTCCAGTGCTTCTCCTCTATCGATCCAAGGGCTCCACAGATCGGTGACGACTCGAAGAGGATTCAAAGGTCTAGTAGTGTTTGGTTTCAAATGGACCTCTAAATCCTCTTCTTTACTCCCAGATGCACTCCAGAATTCAACAATGCAAAGCTGGTGCTTGTAGGTTGGTCTCCGGCCGAATGATTATTCATATAACAAAAGAAATGAGGGGGTAGGTAGCCTCTAGCGAGGGTGATCAGAGAAGAGGCCAAATCTAATATCTAAATCAATATGTGGCGACCAGGTTGCGTGGGATGACGAAGAACAAGATGGTGAGCATAGTCAAAAGGTTGGTGTGAAATATATGTGATCGAAGCACCTTCGATCTTGCGCATTGGAGCAAGAAGGTGGTGGATCTAGTTTACTAATATCAGAGCGAAACATAATGAATTAAAGTCTGAAAGGAATTAAAAATTCTCAAAATTATCCTACTGTGCATGATATAAAATGATTCTGCCTCGATTTACTACAAAGGCGGAGTGGCGAAATGTGTGGCAGAAGTCTCCACTGGCATGGTTGAATCGCGTCCTCCGCTCAAACCTAGCACTCCAAATAATTGAGAAGGGACTCTGTCATGGCCACTCTCTTAGTACTTGATCTCACACTAAGAATTTGTGGAAAAAGAAGGATCAAATGGTGACGAGCATCTAATGGAAAGTGTGTATATATATAGATATAAGTGAAGTATGACGAGAGTTTGAATTCAAAATGCGAGTGGATCGAGGCGTTACCGGTGGATCTGAAGAGCTATCGAGGTTGGCATTTGTTAGGGATGAACTCCTGGAGAAGTAATCAAGAAGTGTTAGTGCTCGGTGTTGTGGGAAAATTGAGAGTATAGCAGCAAGTGCATGAAAGGGCAGAAATCATGGGGTGGTCTAGAGATTTGACCCAGGTTAACAAACCTAGGTCGACCAATCAGGACGTGTGCAAAAAATACAAAATAGGGAAAATGACAAAAATCAATTAAAAATTAAATAAATTAGGGGAAAATTGATATAATGTAAATACAAAATGTTAAGGACTAAATATCCTCAATTTATGTGATGTTTAGTTAATTAATAAAGGAATATACATGGGTAAAAATAAATAAATGTGTTATTTGTAAGTATGTTTACCTATATATACAATATTATGATTTTAATTACTTATTTTTACAAATATACCTGCGAGTTAATAGTTTATTTATTTACAATATTTACAAGGAAATTAATGATATTTTGTTAGATTTTTAGGAATTAATTTATTGGGCTAAATAATTAGGAATATTTACAATATATACATGGTGATACATATACACTATATATACATGATTTTATTTTGGTTCATTTTTTATTTTCTAACTTTATTTGTATTTATATAAGTCAAATACAACATTTAATATTAATAGAAAATTCATTATATATCGATATGTACAAGAAAATAAATAAATAATGTACATAATATACATTGGAATTAAATACAATAACCGTAAATAGCCACATTTCATAACTTAGCTCCAATTTTTATTAAACCACCTCCATTTTTAAGATTATTTAATTTGGAGTATAATGAATCCAATTTTTGATGAATTTTTACTTTTAGTAGAGAAGATATGATCTTACAAATTGAGCTTAGCGTCATTTTCAAAGTGTTGTAATTTACATAATATACACTGATTATTCTTGCACCTATTTTCAATTATTTACAAAAGATTTTTATGCACAATATTCATGAAGAAAAAATTGTATTTGAGTTGAATTGAACTATAAATAGATTAGTGGAAAGAATGTGTATTATCTGTATAGTAATATATATGTGATGAATGTACGCAAATGATGATTGATTTTCTAAAATTTTTGGTATTTAGGCCTTATCTCCCCCTACTTTATTTCGTTTATCAAATCAAGAATTGACATTCTCTCGAGATCAAAGTCAGCGTGTATCTGTTACATATATACAATCTTTGATTTTCTTTATTTTTCGTAATTTCTTTATTTATTTTCTTTAGGTTAACATAGTAATAAATATCTAATATTTATACATGCATTAACGAGTAAAAGAATAGATTTATTAATATTTATATGGATTTTATTAGGGACGTTACGCTAAAATAAATGAACAAAGATAATGAAATGTAGATTCATCAGGTGAGCTGATCATTTCTCTTGCATTTCATTTCTTAGCTTGGTAGTTATGTAGATCTACTTCCAATTCATTTGATCAACTTTGCTTCTCCTTCTCCAAGATCATCTCTGCCACCCTGATCTAGTACGGATCGGGTTCGACCAGGCCTCACTCTGCCACCTCATCGATGACCCATCGCTACAACCCAATCACTGCTTACACCTACTTCTTTATAGGCCTGGAAGTTTCGCTTCCAGGTCTTGGTTCAATTAGTGCTGGTCATAGCTGCAGAGAACCCCATCTGAGGGGTCCAAAGTCCAATAGGAGCTCCTCTAGGTCCTTGTTATCTCCCTGACCTCAAAGACTCATTCAGAAGGTCCCAGACCTTCTTTCGACCATCTATCGCTCCAACGACATCTTAGAAAACTCCCGAGCACATCAGCTATGAGGGAGGAGGCTGGAGTTGCATAGGATCCCAGATTAAATGCCGATGTACGCTTGTTCTTTGACTATTCTTCCACATCCATCATCTGTTGTCCGATGAAGAACAAACCACCATATTTAGCGTCCATTATTTGATGAACCAACCCTAGCACCATCGAATCTGATTGCAGATCTAATCTGTGCCGACGATCGACAAAGTGGTACCAACCATTAGATGCGTGCCATGTGTTCAAGTGAACAGGTCCCAAACGTTCCTCAACGTGCAAAATGTGGATATTTTGCATATTTTTCCTGTGCATTTTAAGTATTTATGATTTGGCCCTGAATTTATTTGTCACATTCTAAAAACGTTTGGTCATTTTACACTTGGAGACCAATAGTATTTGTTATTTACTTTTTAGTCTAGGCCACATCACCTCATGTGTCGACCCATGTGAGTGTTCTGTGGTAAATTACACTATTTATCTTGTGGTATTTGGGGACTTGATTGGAAATGTTTAAACTATTTTTAGAAATTGCAAATTATTCCATACCAAATTAATTTAAATCTATATTTTATTGGGAAATTTTCTTAGATGCTCCCAGAACTTTGATTGTTTACATATATGCCCCTACTAGGTAATACTATATTGTGAAATTAATTGGAAAATTGTGCTCAAGCCCCTAAACTTTTCTTAGTGGTTAAAAATGCATGCTTAAGGTTTTAGAAATTGCGGATTAATTCCTTTGCATTGTATTTAATTGTTTACTTTTGTTTTAATTGTATTAATTACCTAATTAGTTCCAAAACTCAAAGGAAAACTAATCTAAATACCTTATACGATATTTTATCATGTATATTTTTGCTAAGGTATTTATTATTATTATTTTAATTAAAAATTCCAATACTAGATATATTTTATTATTTTATATTTGATAAATTATAAAAAATAAATTATAGCTTCAAAAATTACAAAACTTATTAGGGTAGGTGTATTTTACTACCCATTATCACATATCCAAAAGTTATAAAAAAAATACAAAACAAAAAGCTTAAAAATTTGAAAGTACAGAAAAATTTAAAAAGATCAGATAAAATAGTAGAAAAATAGAAAAAAACGTTCTAAAGATTGAAAGTTTCTTTGTTTTGTTCTCTATTGAGGAAAAACCACTTTGTGCCCTTTCTGAATTGATGAATATTTTTTAGACACTTCTGAAGTTCTTGTATTTTCTGTTTTTTATATTTTATGTATTTTTATATTTAAAAATCCATAAAAAGTTCAAAAATATCACACAAATTTGCTTAATAAAGAAAATACAAAAAAATCCAAAAGCATTTATTTTGTTTATTTTAACTCTATTTAACATATTTGAAAAATCCAATAAGACTTTTCTTTATCTCTCTTTATATATCCCTCATATATTACTTTATATGTTAATATTTGTTTATTATTATATTTTATTAATATAAAATCATTTTCAAAATTAAAATCTATAAAAATAATAAAATAAAAATAATAAAAAATCCAAAAAATATTTAAAAATCTACAAAAATACAAAAAAACCTTTTTTGATTATGAAACCAACATTTTTGTGCTTGATTCCGTGAGTTGGTGTTCATTTTTCTGGTTTGCCCTATTTTCTCACATGGACGACACTCTTGTTATTTTTCCAAACACATTTCACGTAGAGTTCAATAAAGTTCATAACTCATACACTTCTGTAGAAACATCTATGGGTTTCGATGAGTATTTGCTCGATTTGGTTGATAGATATCTCAGTACAGAGAGAGTTGTCGATACAGTGATTGTCGGATACGACTTGTCAGACACTGAAGGCCCTCCAAGACCGGGTATTAGAAATTCACACATCTCTCATACTAGATATCTTCAATCAACATTTTGGCAGTGTTATCAGTGCGTAACAATCAAGTTGACTAGCAGCCTTAGGCACATTAGGTTTGCTCATATGTTTGTCTATTTACATAGATTTCCATATTATTTTGCTTATATAATCTCATAATTGTTTCTGACATCATTTCTTGATTTTTTTTTGTGAGGGGGCGCTTATCGAGGAGGTTTTCTTCATATCATCTTTGCACCCATGAGAGTTAGGGTAGATCATTCTTCCCTGACCTATAATAAGAGAGAGCATCAAAGGAAAATGAGTATAGTGTAGAGGAGCAACTTTTGCCCTAGTAGTTATTTTTTTATGTAAGAAAGACAGTGAGAGAGAGATTTATTTGAATTTGTAATAAAATTGGTACATTGGACACTTAGATTATTCATGTTTCGTTTCTCCAAGTGCCAGTGCACTTGGGGGATCTCATCGTGTGTTGACAATTTTCATCGCTTTTTCTTTTCTTTCCTTATTTTTTGCTTTGCTTAATGTGATTTGTGTGTTTCTGCCTTTCTTTTCTTTGTTTTGTGTGAATGAGACCGTAAAGAGTAGGATTGCTTGATCGAGTAATCTAGATCCAAAGCTTAATATATATTGCATGCTCTTGTAGTTACTATGCTTGGACATAGATTCAAATGAATTTGGTGCTTCACGTAATAGAATTTCAAGATCTTGGATGATTTCACACATTTGCATGCATTTAGTGTAATTTCAATTCTGTCTAGCATCCCGTAAGGAGAGTGCTAGGAAGCAAGGTGAGTGTTCTAATAAAGCATACATCATATGACACGATGATGAATTTTCTAGCATCGTGTTAGCTTGCATTGTTTTTTCATCCTCTATCCTATTTTAGATCATAGGAAAAACAAAGGAAATCGAGAAATCATTAGGCCTTTGCATAAAAATACTCAAACCAGGTGAAAACCAAAAAGTTAAAAAGGGACTACTAAAGAAAAATTGACCTAATTTTAAAATCCGTACTGAACTTCATTATCTCGGGTTCATAAAGCCCTCCTTGATTTCAGGTACCTTCTAGATAGAGTAACAAGTGATCCCCAGGAATTAGAGCTCAAATCCCAATCTGTGGCACTTTGATAATCACCAAGGATGGTGAAGTAATGGTGCTTCTATCATACATATATGAGTGGGGCTTTATCGACGATGGTGATCTCACCATTTGTGGAGAATTGACTTTGTCTGAAGTACTGAGTGTAGGACATACCCTCACAAGTGCATCTATCTCTTCGTCTTGCTTCCGAGTACCTCACTTGTGAGGGAAGTAGTGGTTTCACCTATTGTCTTCCCCTCCCTAATTCTTTGGCTGAGTAGCCCCCCATACACGAGATCAAAGACCTCTAAGTACGCATATCACAAGTTACAAAAGATATGGAACAAGGGGTACTTTCCGATAGTACACATGCTCCTATAGGGATAGCCCTCTAATGGTTAAGTGAAAAGATAATTTCCTAAAAATCAACAATAAAATTGAAAAGTTAATTTTCGAACTTTTATGGTTTCATTGTGTTGAGTTGTAGAGTAAACCCTTATTTTGAGGTTTGTTTTGATCAATATATAATAGTTCAAGATAAAAAATTTCATGCACTTTGCACCCCTTTTGGCCAACTTATATTTTTCTACTTCTCGTTTTATCCCACTCGCTTCGAGCATTCTGTTATCAATTTCTCTTGTATTGCTCTTCTTCTATCTCGTCTTGTTATTCCATTGTCATCTCAAACATTTTATCATTACGATGTCGCATCGTGGAGGGTTTTGTTTGGACTCTACGAACACCTACATTGACTCGATGATGCCGACATCGCCGCTTCAGCAGGGCAATCTTAAAGAGTTGTGTTCATCTTTTGTGAACCTTGTTTTGAGCTCTCTGATCTTCACTCCACCTAGGGTTCAGGATAACTATCTTTTTGTATCATTTTCTTCCACTACTCACCTTTCACCAATAAATATATTATTAGAGCTTGATTCTAAGCTCGAAACTGTTTTCCAGACTACATCATTTGTACAGACCGATAAGGGCTCGTTTCATCTAACAGATCCCAAGCCCAAACCCGAGTCAAATAGTAGCACCAATTCAAAGATACCTCCTCAACGATAGGTATGGGGTCAAGGATTAGACCAAGGTGTGTATCAGAAAGAGGTTAACTCCCAGATGCTTACGTCCATTCAAATGACCAAGGTGTGTATCGGAAAGATGAGGATGTGATCTAGCAAATTTTTGAAGAAAAGGCTAAAGGATTGGTCGCATTGTCCTCAACTTATGCCTTTCGGAAGGCACCACAGATTCCTCACGAGGTCGTCAAATGATGACAAAGAAGTATGATGAAGAAAGGAAAGACGAGAGGTCCATCTTGAGCATTATCAGGAACCATATTTCCGAGGTGGACATAATAGAAAAAAGAACACAAAATATCGAGAAACACAATGTGATCAAATAAAGAACCAAGATCCTTGATAAGCTTGATCTCATCACAAAGCAACTAGGGCTTCTCGTCAGTACTATCGATGGTGTCCATGTTGCGAGTACAACCACCAAGACCCCTACAGTTGAACCAAAAAACAAAACACCATCCCTATCATAGTAGCAGTAGAGTCCAGCACATCAACAAGCGAGCCAGCATGTTTATTACGTGCAAGATCCGACCTGGGTTTGCAGTTACCTTAGCATTTGCATATAGTCGTCTACCATCCTGAAGCTCCATCTTACTATGAGTAGTTTACTTGATCCCCACCCTCGTAGATACATGAAGTGGATTTCATATGGGCAATGGAGCATGCTACGCTCCATCTTGGAGGAAAACAGTAGGGGCAACCACAGTCCAATCAAGGATTCCACAAGAATCATAGTGGATGGAGTTTTTAGAAGCATCAGCATTAGCACAAACAACATTCTCACTACTAGTATCCAACACATCTGAACTACACTTGGATATATAACTTCCAGCCGTTGGCATATTGTCAACCATTCTATCACCAGTAGACGACGAGCCATTATTAGAATTTCCCTCCTCTTCAATACTAGTATCAGTCGTACCCCCCGCATAAGTATTAGAACTTCCAGCAACTGCCTTATTTCTACCAACATCAACAACCTCATATTCCTGAACCATCTGATGCTTCCCTCATGAATCTCTCTCTAGACTATCTGACTCAATTGATAAAAAAATATGAATAAGACGAGTCAGAAGTTTGACGACCTTCTAGCACAGGGAGCAGGTATCTTGTAGTGCACCCCCCCCCTCAGTTCAGGTATAAATGATTTTATGAAGTCTAATTTTGTAAATCTCAGAAGCAGTAGGTAACTAGAGCCATCTACTTATCCGAAGGGAAAAATAAAGCCTCTTTGGGTGGAACTTCTAAATTAGTAGACGAGCCATCCTAGAGCTGTAGACTTAATGCACCTAAAGGATCTATATTTGAGTCAACAAAAATACAAAAAAAAATTAAGGAAAGCAAAACGCCAGCAATAATAGCAGAAGTCAAGTCCATGCAACGAATGAGATAATAGTGCCTACAGCAACCCCATGCGAGACGACAAGGATGAATTTCTAGCTTTCACTTATCCTCATGCATTGGAAGATTGTATCATTTCTAACAGTACTTATGTACATGTTGATTTCTTTTGTGAAAAAAATGTTATTTTGAGAACATTTCTGTACTTTTTACAGGTGCAATGTAAAACAAGACACTTACAAAAATAAAAATACCTCTTTTTAATTCGTTTATTATTGAGATTCTTAAGAACATAATGTTAGAGATGCCACTATTGCATGCCGTGGAATACAAGACAAATGATAAAAAGGTCTAAAGGAGGCATGTACATCTAAGCGTCAAACCCGCAAGAACCTACGTAGTCAAGATGAGAAACATATCCTCACCATAGCAACTATCAGCTCAATCATCAACCTCCCACAGAAGAAGATAGACAAAGGCGCCCCTTTGATCCAATGTGAGATATTCAATCATATTTTTTATCACAATCTTCTTGATAGCGATTCATCATTCAAACTCCTGCCCACTGCCTTGGCCAAGCAATTTGGGATTGGTTCGCTCAACATAATCAGAATGATCCTTTTGTTTGCTAATTGATCCACTAAGAGACCACGTGGAGTGTTGGAAGACATTATTGTAGTGGTCAAAGGTATGAAATTCCCAGTGGACGTCATTGTCCTGGACATGTATTCCTTAGTACTGTTACTCAAGACAGTGATCATAAATGATCGATCGTTCCTCTGAACGATCGAGGCGGTGGTTGATTATGGATATGGAAACATAACCTTTATCTCATACAATGACAAGGTAATCATAGAGATGCACGTAGGGACAAAAAAATTCGATAGCATATCAGAGAAAAGGATGCGTGTTCATACAACTGACTGTGATACATTGGATGACATCAGAGACATATATGCTTTGTGGAATGAAACTGATACCAATTAATTCCTCTTCCCATATGAAGACCCTAAAAGCAGAATTGAATTTTGCTCAATTCCCCAGATGAGGTAGATTCTGAAGAGCTGATCAATTTATTTCAAGAATATCCATCCTAGACTGACCAAGAGGAAATAATTGTAGATATGTTCGGTATCGCACTTTCTGGACCTTGAGTAACTAAGGTGGACCCTAAATCATCAATGTGGCATTCACCAATAGCAATCATATTTCAGAAGTAAACCAAAAGTCATATCTGATTCCACCTAAGCTAAGGTTGCCTCTAGTAAATCTTAAGTATGCATTCCTTGAGGCTGAGCCATAACAGTATCCGATCGTCAACAGTTCACAATTGAGATCTGATCAAGAATCTCGCTTGCTACAGTTTCTAAGGAAAAATTGCAAGGCCCTTGATTGGAATATTTCAAATCTCCAGGGGATAAATCTGGCCATGTGTTCACATCATATCTACTTAAAGGATGACAACAAGCCTCTTAAAATTTATTCAGTGCAAGCTGAATCCTAATCTCCAGGTAGTTGTCATGAAAGAGATAACGAAATGGTATATGGCAGGCTTTATCTATCCCATCTCTAATTCTAAATTGGTCAGCCTATTGCATGTGGTTCCGAAGAAAGCCAGGATAACTATGGTCACAAAGGAGAAAGGAGAGGAGATATCAACCCGAGTACCTACATCATGGCATGTCTACATGGATTATTGATGCTTGATCTAAATGACTGGGAAAGATAAATTTCTACTGCCCTTTATTGACCATATCGTAGAAAGGCTAGCAAAGAAAGTGTTCTTTATTTCTTAGATGGGTACTCTAGTTATAACCAAGTAGTGACCGCCTTTAGGATCAAGATAATACTACATTTACTTGGATGTTTGGTACCTTTGCCTTTTGAGGGATGTCCTTTGGATTGTGTAATGCTCCCACTACATTCTAAAGGTGTATGTTGGCCATGTTCGCCGGCATGGTAGGTAGTTTTATAGAGGTGTTCATCGACGATTTCTCATTCTTTGGTAATGCTTTTGATTCATACATGTTGCACCTACATCGAGTTTTTAAGAGATGTTGTGAAGTTAATCTTGTGGTCTCTTGGGTAATGACCAACTTCATGGTTACAAATGAGATTGTGTTAGGCCATGTCATCTCTAAAAGAGGCATGGAGGTTGAACCAACAAAGGTGGATGTCATTGCAAATCTTGAGCCACCTAGAACATTAAAGTTGTTGTTGTCCTTTCTAGGGCATGTCATATTCTACTATAAATTTTTTCGAGACTTGAGCAGGATTGCTCAACCTCTTATCGAGATTCTGAAAAAGGATATTGAGGTTATTGTCGGTGACAAGATCCTCCTTATTTTCAATACCTGGAAAAGATTGGATTCTAAAGCACCCATCCTTATGTTGCCCGATTAGTATCTCCCATTCGAGAACTAGAAAGGATCTTCAGAGTTTGTTAATGGGGTTGTTTTGGGTCAGCGTAGGAATGGAGTTCCATTTGCTATGTACTATGCCAGCAGAGCCCTGGATGATGCCCAAAAAAAGTATACTGTCACATAGGAAGAACTGTTGGTTGTTGTGTTCACCCTCGAGAAATTTAGATCGCATATCTTGGGTTCAAATATCATTGTCTACAATGATCACACTGCTATCTAGTTCCTAAAGGACAAGAAGGGTGTCAAGTCATGATTGCTCCATTGGACCCTTTTGCTCTAAGGATTTGATTTGGAAATAAGAGACAAACATGGAGTTATGAAGGTGGTAGAAGAGCATTTGTCTAGAATTGAAAGTTCAGAGACTACCTTGAGTATTATATCTATCACTAACACCTTTCCTGATGAATCGATATTGAGTGTTGGTTCTTTCCCCTCGTATGTTGAGATTTTGAACTATCTTGTGATCGAGAAATTTCCACAAGATTGGGCACATGTCAAGACAGAAAAATTTCTGTCCTACATCCATTTGTATTAATGGGAGGACCTATACCATTACCGAGAAGTTGCAGATTGCTTTTGGCTTACAGTGCATTCCTCAAGCGGAATACACCAATGTCCCCGAGCATTGTTATAAGCTCGAAGCAGGAGGACATCATTCTAGATATCGAACGAAAGTGAAAGTATTGCAGTGTGACCTCTGGTGGCCCACACTATTCAAGGATGTCGCAACATATGTAAAGAATTGTACCGATTGTCAGAAATCGAGAGGTAACATTGGTTCCAAATACTCAATGCCACTCAATTTCATCCAATTTTCAGATTTATTTGACACTTGGGGCATTGATTTTATGGACCCTATTCCTAACAGTTAAGTATTTAAATACATCCTACTTGTCGTAGATTATGTGAGTGAATGGGTGGAGGTTGTCAATGATCATTCCACTAATAGTCGTACTATTTGTCGCTTTCTTAAAGACAACATTATCTTGTAGTTCCAGATACCCAAAATTCTTATATCAGATGGGAGAAGCCATTTTGTGAACAAGGAAGTCAGAACGCTCGTGAAAGAGTATGTTATTGAAAGTCACATCGCATCTCCTTACCACCCACAATCATTTTTTTGGCTAAATTATCTAATAGGGTGATCAAGACTATTATGCAGAAGCTTGTATGGCCAGATAGGACGAATTGTTCTCAACTCCTTGATTTAGTTCTACGGGCATCAAACCTCCTATAAGGCTACATTGATTTTGTCTCCCTATCGACCGGTTTATGGAAAGCAGTTAAATCTACTGGTTGAATTAATTCACAAATCACTTTGGGCAGTTAACATCTATAATTTGAACTCACAACATAGTGGTCAAAAATATAAGATAGATATGAATAGACTACTGAAATTTTGATATTATGCATATGACAATAACCTAATGTACAAGGAGAAAGTCAAAATATGGCACAACAAGCAAATCATAAGAAAAACTTTCGAGTTGTGACAAAAGTTTTGGTTGTTTGAGGCAAAATTGAAGCTTTTCCCGGACAAGTTAAAGAGCAAGTGGACATGACCATTTCTGGTGAAGATCGTGCATGACAATGATAGATTCTCATACCCAAGTTGTCGTTTGATGTACAGTCGTTCGTGGTTGATAGACAATTATCAAAGCCGTATATTGATCATGATACATTCATGTCTATGGTGGACTCGGTTGAAGTGTTATTTCAAGAATAAAACAAACAATTAGCGGATTCAGATTCTTATGCACAAAAAAGACTCCTTTATTTTTGCTCTTTTTCCTTTTTCTTAGGATGAATTTATCCTAAGTATAGAGGTGTGAGTGTGTTGTGTGTTCATTCATTCCCTTGCTTGTCTCCTAAATTGTTGATATTCTCTATATATTTAGGTATACTTCAACGCAAACATAGGGGGAGACTTTTCGAGCTGTTGCTTTCGCATATTTAAACCCTCTCCCATCTCCTCTTGATGTAGAATATTCTATACTTAGGATTAATTGATCCTAAGTATAGCGAGGATGGTCGACTTCTTATTCTTGATGTAGAATATTCTCTATAAGCTTTTTTATACTTATAATGAGTTCTGTCTTCCTTCTTCTTCAATATATACGGACAATGCTCAGGTTAAGCAGAGGGGGGGCGTCCATACGACATATACTTTAGCCATAACTCGTACTTGTGTATTTTAAATAATATGGCTGAGATAATAATGTTGTATAAAATCCATCAAAAATTATTAATATATAATAATTAATAAATCATGATAACATATTTTTGTAAAAAAAGTTTTAAAAAGGGTTTGGATAATTCTTTGGAAAATCTATCGAAACCATTTGGAATTTTTTTTGTAAAATATTTTCAAATTTTTAAAATATTTTCAAATCGTTGTAAAAATATTTTGATTGTAAAATTATTTTAATTTGTTTCAGTAAAATGTTTGAAAAATCTATCTGCATATGTTTTAGAAAGTGATTGTAAAAATACTTTGAAAACTCTATACGTACTGTTTAAAAAATCTTTATAAAATGATTTTCATTTTTTTCTAAATGTTTATAAATTTTTTGTCAAATTATTTATAATTAAAATTTCAAATGGATTGTAAAATGTCTGTAAAAACACTTTCAAATTATTTAGAGGGCTTTGTGTAAAATCATGTAAATAATACTTCAAATAATTATTCAAATAAAATTCTTTAATTTATTTGTTTATAAAAGCCTTTATAACTATATAACTATGTCTTGCAAATATTAATGCACTCTTGTGTAAATATCTACACATATTTATTGCATTAAAATATTCAAAAATCCCTAAAAAATTGCAAAGTTTCAAAACTTGTAAAAATTTACAAAATGTTTTCAAAAAATTATACTAAAATTTGCAAAGCTTTTTCAAAAACACATAAAAGGTTCAAAATTAGAAAGTGTTTCACAAAAAGATTTTCTTGCATTATACATATCATTTGTTTTTGCATTTTTCTGAAAGATAATGGCTATTGAACTGGTCTAAGTAAATTTAAAAATTGGAGCTTTATTATGACCTTAATACACTTAAATTCACGGGAACTTATAGGAATTGGATTTGAGGCTTCTCAAGTCAGCTTCACTTAATTATTTAAGATCATAAGACTATGTTCACATGTCGTTGTGTATGCCTAAGTAGAATATTTCAAGGCACGCACATGACTTTTTAGACAGTAACCTAACTTGCACACCTGCACATCCACTTTGCTCATCTCAGTTGAAGTGCTAAAGGGATCGATTTTTCGGCATCAGACACAGGCCAATGGAAACATTAGAAGTCAAAAAATTGTGGCCTTTGTAACCCGACCCGATCCTGTAGCAACGAGGTTAAAAGGCAAAATGTCGTGGGTTGCAATAAAGCTTCAGAAGTGGGATAGTCTAATGTCTCAAGAGGAAAAAAGTCCTTATGTAAATGCTATTGTGAATAGTAATAAAAAAATCAAAACCAAAAAACTCCAAAAGGAATATATGGGAAAATACTCAATGAGTAATCAATTCCCATCGGAGAATGTATTTAATAAGTAAGCTTATGCTTCAAAGTCAAAGTATTCATGTAAGCCTACAGCTGGATGACTTGGCTACGTTGGTCAAGCATCCAAGGATAGGAAGATACATTGTTTACCATCCATTCTCTTCTCCATCTCATATTCCTTAGTCGGTCATACGTGAACTTATAAGGGAATACATCGCTTCTCGAGGAAAGAGTTGCTATATTGGGAAATTAGGGTCACCATGTTGGAGAAGAGCCACATATCGTTGACACTGTACCAGAAAGATTCATATTCATAGGAGTTTATGTATGAAGAGACTTTTTCTGATTTGGCTATTAAGGAGAACCGAACAGAGGATTATGGTTCTTAGGGGCTGTTAGGTTTTAAATCCTATTTCTATTAAGGATCTAACAAACTAATTATCCAAAGGTCTAAATAAGCTCCAGAATTTGATTATAAGACAAGTTTAATAGTCATTATCATTATATGTTCTTTCTTTTTCTTTTCTTTTCTTTCTTTTTCATGCACTTATTATCATAAAGTGTTTGCTAGGGACTAGGAAAGCCATGTATAGAGGAGTGATGAATTGCCACTCATGCACAATTATTCATTATTTTAGGCTTTCATCTATTTATAAATGCATGTAAATATCAATAACACACCTGACTTAACAAATATATATAGATCTTTATAGTGTATATAAATACATGTATTTAAAACCTAAAATGAAGGAGTAAATAAAAGAAAAGAAAAATAAAGCAAGTGTCTGATACACTGACTGACCCTGACCTCTACGTGGTCGATAAGAAAAAAGTAGGGGAGATATGGCATAAAAACCACATAAAAACAAGCAATGAAAACCCTAATTCTTTTGACAGTATATTAATTTTGGGATCCAATTTATTATTTATTATTCATGCATCAAATCAATAAACTATGAACATGAAACTTGTTATAAAAATATAAAAAAATATATAATTTAAAGTAGAAATAATGCACAGTGTGCTTGGGACACACAAAATAAAATGCAACAAAGAAAACTTCTCTGACATTTATCTTCTTCATACAATCTCAAAATGCACTAAAACCACCTCTAATTGTAAATAATCATTAATAAGCAAGTTAATGAAGGTGGTTTCATTTTATTTGGAGTTAAAAAGCAAAAGTTGGTTTTCAGGCCTTCATTATGCAATATACCTATATATTATATTCCATATAGTTATTGTTTACATCTTCAACATTATTTTTATATTTTTTTCAACAACGCTTCAAATACTTGTACATAATAAAACTAAAACAAAATCATTAAAAATACACTAAAAGAATTAATGTATGTTACTACGTGGGTAAATACCCATTAAGTACATATATTATATGTGTATATATTTATTTAGCACATAAATAACTTTAGAAAAATAAGAGAAAATATGTACAAATGTATTTAAATATAACGAAAATAATAAAATTTTATACATAAAATAATAAATTGTAAAGTTCTAAATAAAAGTAAAACGATATGTGTGTGTATTTATATCTACAAATTACATGTAAATATCACACTCAACAAATAACATAATAAAAATAAATTAAAATCACCAAAAATTGCTTTTTAGTTATATAACATATTTCATGTTTTAAGTTTCTTAAAATAAAATTATTTTCTACTTTACTGTCATTATTCTTTTATTTATTCTTCTGGTTTGTCGTTTAGCGCCTAAGTGGCATTGACGTGGACAATCCTGGTCCTTGGAATGTTGACCATGGATCAGCAACCCCCCTCCCCTCTGCAGCCTCTTCGAATTATCAGTCAGTTGATTTCTCCCCTTTTTTAGGTGAACTTCATTTCCCATTCAGGACAGATTTATTTTTCAAAATATGGAGATCGAATCACCATCTTACCCATGAAAGATTTGTAGGTGATTTTTTTTTATCCAATCGGTCAAAACCATAGCCCACTTTTTCACCTTTTCTAGCCAACTATAAATAAGCTCTGGCCTCTTCTTTTGATTCGTTGATCACTCATCATCTCACTAACCCCCCCCCCCCCCCCCCCGAACCCCTAGAGAACTTCACCTTAGTGACAAGATGGTAGGATGTTAGTTCTTGGGTGAGGACGAAGGAGGAGGACGTGCATCCACCCTTAGTCGAAATCACCTCCAGTGAAGCTTTGCCTCATGGATCTCTGACTGCGATGAGTTATTGATGAGTGCTTAGATTTGGGTTTTTATTTTAAAAAAATGTTCACAAATGAAATTGTGGTTATCGCAACCCAAATAATCATTAAACAAAAAATTATTCAATTCTCATGCAAAAATAAGTAGAGAAAATGTAGTAAGAGGACGTTGCCATTTTTGTATACCTAATATGATCAAACTCAGGGACACTACAAAAATCCTGAGGGTTATTCCAATAATTGAAAAATCAATGAAAAGAATCAAGAAATCCCTATGCATACTAGCCTTGGTTTTGGTATTATTGAATTTTATATATTTTTATGGTATTTTAATTTTATAGTTTTTTATTTAGTTTCTGATTTTTAATACATTCTTATGACATTTAATTTTGCAAAAGTTTTTTATTTCGTTTTTAAAAATAATGCATTATTTAAAGAAAAATAAGAGACACACTCAATCAAACTTTTTGTATTTTTCAAATATATCAAAAAGGGTAATCAAATTAATAGAATTTTATTTTTGAGTTTTTATATTTTTAATTTTTTGAGATTTTCTAGAGTTTGTAAAATTTTTAGAGACTCTAAAAAATCAATAAAATAAAATAAACATAAAACAAAGTGAATGTTTTTTTGATTTTTAGAATATCAAGTAAGGTCGAAAATGGACGAAAATATATATAATGAAAGGTATTTTTATATTTAGTGAAATCTTTTCTTTGGACATTTTTATGGGTTTTTATGAATTTTTAATGTTTTTAAGACTTTTCTGATTTTTATATTTTTTATGTAGAATATGACTGCCAAAATTATTCAGAAAATAAAATAATCAAAAATAAGAAAAAATGAATTTTTTATAATTTTTAGAAAATTTTTTATAATTTTTATTGATTTTGAGATGCAAACAAGGATTTTTTGTTAGATTTCTTGAATTTTCAAAATTAATAAAAGCAATCAAAATGCAAAATGCAAATTATGGACGCTATGATAGATGTAATAAGAACCTATTAGATTTTTTCTGGCATATTTAAAAGGTTTTTTAATATTTTTTGTTTAATTTAAAACATGCAAAGAAATGCAAACTCAATGGGGAATATATACAATTATTTATAGTTTGCAGACTAAACAATAAAAAGTATTAAAACTATAGGGCATATTGTGTGATTCTACAAAAAATCACGTGTTAATGCATGTGCGCCCTGCTGAATTGGTCATAAATGTTAATAAAATAATTCCAGGAACCAATCAGTAACAAAGAAATGCATACCTTTTATTGTAATTTTCCCAAATAACCACGGGCACATACGTAGTTCACACACAGACGGAATTGTAAATAAAATAAAGTGCAGGGATCAAAATGGAATTTTTTGATTTATTACATGCAAGCATGTGTCTGAATGGACTTATTTGAAAATAAATTAAATTTTGAGGTTGTGAGCGCAATTATAGCCTTAAATGTATGTGGCAGCTTTGATGGTTGTGATGCTCTGGAGTGAAGCGACTCGATCTGATCTGGAATATGTATCTCACGACTCAGATTTGGAGCCTTTTCGACGGTCGACATCTAAATTGGAGTTGTATTCTTGATCGTGTGGCTAAGAGGGCTTCTGGAAGAACTAGGTAGAGAGTCTTCCCAGTCGAACATGATCGGCCTGGATCTCCCTCGTCATGACTCCGTCCATGTCAAGTCGGTCTCAGATCGAAGCTTCGTTGTTCAGCATCTGATGCACTCCTTGGATCGTCGTGAAATCACTAGATCGTTGATGTGAAAGGTGTTGAACATAGCTACTCTAGGAACCTTCTACCCATATTTTAATGATGCTTTTGTGCTCTCTGACCTTGCAAATGAAAGCTTATGCTTACAGGGATCCTCCAACCAAGAAATTAGCTCAAAAATATGGAATAAGGTGGATGGGTGGGGGTCCCCAGCGAAGTGTGGTCGGAGGGGAGATTGGACTCCAGATCTATGAGGATCCGAAGTGAGCATTGGATAGAAGATCTGGAAAAAGAGATAGTGGACACGTTGGTTTAATCGAGTTGATTGGAGATAAACAGAACCCCTCTGATTATGTGATCGGAGGTTGAAGATGATCAGGCGAAATGAGCTAAAACATTAATTAAAATGCATAATTAAAATTGCAAAATAAAATCTAAGCTACCTAATGTTACCGACGTATGGAAAGGAAGTGGAGAACGTCCTCGATTAGCGATGGGTTGTAGGGTGGAGGAACATGTAGCTGAGGACTTCGACAATGTGTTGGATCGCGAATCTAGGGCACCAAATTCACACTATAGATCAGGGATCTACTCCTCTGTTACATGAGCAAAAACCCTATCACTCAATCACCGGTAATTTTGGTCTATGGTCGGATCAAACTAGAGGCAGAGGTGGAAGTTGGCTATTTATAGGATGAATTCCGATGAGTTTTGAAATTCAAAAAGGGTGAGATCATATGTGAGGAAGGTGGATCTGAGATGCTGGCGAGTGAGAGGAATGAGCGGGCAAAAAGATCAAAGAAGTACGTGTGGGTTTTTATTGATTGATACACAAGAGAAAAAGGGCAAAGGAGTGATGGGATGTACGATCAGTGGGAATTAGTTGTAGACTGAGTAGGTGATGTGGGTCAACAAACCCAAGTCAACCAATCAGAACGCGTATAAAATAAGACAAATTAGATTAGGCAAGAAAAATCAATGAAATTTGTTAAATAAGTCAATAAAAAATAAAACATGAACTTAAAAATTAAGTAATGTATGAAAAAATGTTAAGGTTAACTAATGTTAATTTTAGTGATTTTTAAATAAATAAATAATATATATACAAGGGTTAGAATAAACATAAGGAATTGTTTATAGGTATGCATACCTATATACACGAGGAATTGTTTTGTAGTTATTTATTTATAAAAATATTTACATAATTAAGTATTTTATTTATTTGCAATATTTTACAAGGGTTTTTTGAAAATTTTATTTGATTTTTACAAATTAATTTATTAGTTAATTAATTAAGTATAAGTATAATATATACATGGTCATACATATACAATAAATATATGATTTTATTTTTTATTGTTTTTTGATTTTGTTATTTTTATTTGTATTTTATATAAGTTAAGTACAACATTCACAATTTACTAAAAATACAATATTAACAAATATGCACAAGAAATAAATAATTAAATAATATACGTAATGTTTATAGGTATATTATACAATAAACCCCAATTGGCCACATTTCACACATTAACTCTGATTTTTTATGAAATTACTGCCATTTTAATGAGTATTTAATTTGGAGTACAATGAAATTGAGTTTGATGAATTTGGAGTTTTGGTGGAGCATATATTAATCATGAAAATTGAGTTTTTTGGCTTTTGGAGAGTGTTGTTATTTATACAGTATATACAATATTTTGTTCCAATTATTTATTATTTAAAAAATAATTTTAACAATTTTCAAAAAGAAATCATTTTTATATACAAAGTATTTGGTAATAAATTAATGAAATAATGTGCAATATAGACAATATTGTACAGGTGATGAATATGTACATGTGACAAATGAATTTTCTGGATTTTCTAATAATTAGACCACATTTCCCCATACTTTATTCGTTGTCTATCAAGTCATGTCTTGACCTTCTATTGGGATCTGATTCAGCTTGTATCCTTTGCATATTTACAGTCTTTTATTTTCTTTATTTTTCCAGCATTTCTTTATTTCTTTAGTTATTTTAGGTTAAAATAAGGATAAATACACAATATTTACACAAGAATTAGAGTTAGGAAAATAATAAATGTAGTGATATTTATAGGTGTTTTACAAGGTATTTTAAGCTAAAATAAATGAATAAAGATGATGAAACATAGATTCATCAGCATCTCATTTCTATTGCATTTTGTTTTTTAGCCTACCAACAATGTAGATCTACTTCCAATTCATTTTATTCTGCTTCAAATCACTCAAAATACCAAAAATAAATCTTGACTGGATCTCATTGATCCGACACTTCTCTATATTCACATACACACACATACACACCATACACACACACACACACAACACGTCGATGCCATTTCCACCTCACCGGCTTCCACTCTGCTTATCCATCTCAAAGATCATATCAACCACCCTAATCTCATACAGATCGGGTCCAACCAGGTCTCCCTCTGCCACTTCATCTGAGAACTATTACACTAGCCCATTCACTGCTCGTACCTACTTCTTTTTAGCCCTGGAGGATTCGCTTCTTGGTCTTGGTTCTAACTGTGCAAGTCTTAGCCATAGATAACCCCGTTTGAGGGTTCCAAAGTCTAGTAGGAGCTCCTCCTGGTCATTGCTTTTTCCTTGACCTCCAGGACCCGTTTAGTGGGTCTCGGACCTTCTTCTGACCATCCACCGCTCTTGTAACATCCTAGAATGCTCCCAAGCCCATAATCTATGCGGAAGGAGGAAATAGTTGCGTGCGAGCCCATATTGAAAGTCGTTGGGTGCTTGTTCTTCGACTGTTTTTCTAGATCCATAAGTCATTGTCTGATGAAGAAAAAATATCCAGCTTCAACATCCATCGTCTGATGAACCAACCCCAGCACCATTGAATCTGATAGCAGATCTAATTCGAGTTGACGATCGATGAAGCGATACCAACTGTGTATGTCTACCACACGTTTAAGTGAATGAATCTTTAACGTTCCTCGATTCATAAAGTGAGGGTATTTTGTATATCTTTGCACTATCCATCTTGTGATTTTAGGGGACATGTTCGGAAATGTTGAAACTACTTTTAAAAATTCCAATTTAGTCCTTGGTAGTTTTATTTGAATTTATTTAGAAATTTTCTTGGATGCTCTCATACCTTTTATTATTTGCATATATGCCCTTGACAAGCGTTACTATATTATGAAATTAATTACAAAAAATTTGTTTAAACCCCTGGACTTTTCTTAGTTGTCAAAATTACATTCTTATGGTTTCAAAAATTACATAATAGTCCCTATACATTGTAATTAATCGTTTTCTTTTATTTTAGTTTTATTATTTTCCTAATTAATTCCAAAAATATTAGAAAACTTAATTTAAATACATTATATAATATTATATCACATATATTTCTGTAGTGGTATTGATTTTTATTTTCTTAATTAAAAGTGGCACAATTACTTATATCTTAATGTTTTAAATTTGAAAAATCATAAAAATTAAATGAAGAATAACGAAAAAAATACAAAATGCAAAAACATTAGGGTAGGTGTATTTTAATGTCCAATATCATATATCAAAAATTCTTAAAAAAATTAAAAAAGAAATTTTAAAAATTACAAAATGCAAAAACATTAGAAAAATCATACAAACTTGTATAAAAATTAGAAGAATATGTTCTAAAGTTTGAAATTATTTTTTATCATCTATAAAGGAAAAATTACTTTAGGTCTTTTCTACTATGATAGATATTTTAGCCCTTCTGAAGTTCTTGTATTTTTTTTATTTTATGTATATTGATTTTTTAAAACCATACAAAATTTTAAAAATGTCATAAAAATACCCTAAATAGAGAAAATATAAAAAACTCAAAACATTTTATTGGGTTTATTTTGACTTTATTTGGTATACGTGACAAATCCGAAAAGACTCTTTTATATATCTCTTTATATATCTCTCACGGATTAATTTATATATTATTGTCTATTTGTTATTATATTTCTATTAAATAAAAAAATTGAAAAATTAAATTTATAAAAAACGTTAAAATTAAAATCAAATAAAAAGCTTAAAAAAATAATTAGCAACCCACAAAATACATAAAAACTAATTAGGATGCAAAACGAACAATTTTATGCTTGATTCCTTGAGTTTGGTTTCATTTTTGTTGTTTATCCTCGTTTGATCCAGAGGATGACACTCTTCATGCTTGCATATAGACATTTCATGTAGAGTTAAAAAAAATCATAACTCGCACAATTGCATGATCTCCTTATACATGCACATCTGTGGGTTTTGATGAATATTTGATCGATTTGGTTTATTAATATTAGAGTAGCGAAAGAGAGGCACGGATACAATGATTGTGGGATATAAATTGTCAGACACCACATGCCCTCCAAGATCAGGCGTTGGGAATTCACACATCTCTCATACCAAATCTCTTTGATCGACAACGATACACCATTCTCCTCCCACACTAGGGGTGGCTCCTCCAGTATTGTCTCAATCGGTGGTGCATGTTGACGGAAGGATTGGGTATAAGTGTGGACTTCTACCCATTATTGGAATTGCCCTGACATTGACCGCTCATGTATATGGTGTACAAAGGAAACAAGAGTAGTCGATGCAATCATGGTGGGTATCTTAATATTGGATACCCCATTTGATAACTCCTTCACCTACTTTAGGATCTTGGTTAAGGTTTCAATCTCATTCATCATCTTATCGTTCCATATGACCACTGTCAATTTATCTACAATAATCCCCATGGTAGGGATAAGGTTTTATGTGATATCACACACAGTCTTTCCTTCTTTTGATATGAATGTAACCATGAACTCGGTGTATGCCCTAGTTGTTGTTTGCACACAGCTAGTGTCAGCCATCTACTCGAATACCCGCCATACGGTATCTGCTACACCTGATGTATAATTACCTCCACAAGCAAAGCTCACTAGACCTTGCATATCATGGTTGAGAACAATGAATAGAGATTGGACCATGATGTTATCATCCAATCCATGACATGGACACTTATATAGTTGTTCTTGAATATGTCCTACGTATCAAATAAAGGTTCAATAGGAAGCTGGAAAAACTCGTGATGCATGTCCTCATATGGTTAGTTCTACTCTTAGTATAGAACTTCTTCAAGAACATGTCCTTGAACTGGGCATAGCTGGCCACTGTCACACTTAAATCATTAACCCAGTAATTAATCTAATCCCCTAAGGTAAATGGAAGGGTAGTAAGCCTAACATAATCCTGGCTAACTCTAGGGTGACATAGGTCAGCACAAACGAGCTCAAAATCCATAAAGAATGCATATGGTTCCTATGTGTCATTCTCATTGAAATGATGCAACAAATTCAGAAATGGTGTCTTCAACACATATTCTATTTTTGGATCTGTGGGACTCAGGTAATTTTGCACTTTGTATTGTCCTGGGTTGTATGTTGCATCCATATGGGCATCAACCCCTACATTTAATTATCCCATCTGAGCTCTAAGTAGGGCATGTTGCTGCTCAGATGCAGCTATTCTAGCTAGTATAATATGAAAAGAATCATCATGATGTTCATTCTCATGATGTTCTTCCTCATTTTTATTCTTGGGACACATATTGAATTAAACTTCTTTATCACCTTCATCAAAAAATGGATTTGAATTAATCATGGTTGATTAACTTAATTCATTCTCACAAAGCATAAGGTCTTCCTTGATAAGTGGAGAAAAAAGAAAAGTGTTGTGAGTGAGTCTGGTCTCAAATGGATCGTGAGTCCAGGGAGGTCTAGGAAGGGAACAAACCTCTGAAGATTATCTATTTAAAGGACTCAATAATAAATTTACAGAGTCCAAATGAAAATCCCTGTAATTAATCATCTTCTATGTCAAGAGGATCATTTATGAACACGGATATCAAGGAGAATCTATGGACTACAAACACGTTGATGTGTGGAGAGAACTCATGCAAATCAAACACAATGCAAACCCTTTGAATTCACCAACTAAAATCGTAAATGCCATAGAGGTTCGGCTGAATTATTTTGTCAATTTTAGTTGGTGATAATATAATCTTTTTTCCATTACACACATGGTATCGCCTTACGCTCAATGATCCTTTTATGTTCTCCCAATCAATGAGGTGGTTTGCTCGAGCTTCCGTGTTTCAATATCACACCTCAAAGGAGAGACACTAGCCTATAGAACTGAATTGCATACTAAGGTCGAAGGCAATCCCTTAGAATCTCCAAGCCTATAAGAGGATGAACTGGATACTTTGGGTGAAAGACAGGGATTTAGGCTCTAACCATAATGTATGCATGTATGTACCTATGTCCAGTGAGAGCTTTATGCACTTGTAAAACAAGTGTTCATTTTATTCTAATTGTCAACTTGCATCAATTTAGTCCCAATTTAAACTTTTTTTATTACTAATCTGGTATTTATGTGAGCATAAATACACACGAACCGTTCACTCCCTTTGACTTTTAGACTTAGGTTATAGTCAAGAGAGGAATTAGAAAACATAATGCAAACAAGAAACTATGATGTATGCTCAAGTAAGAATGTACTTAAAGTGATTCATAGCAATCTCCATATATTATGCTAGAGTGAATTTAAAGTTTGTATACTAAATGCATGCAAGTCAAAGAAGCCACACCAAAACAGGATACTATTAACTAGGAAGAATCAAATTTATATTTGAGCTAATTGTATGTATTTATGTGCATCATTTAATCTTTCAAGAAAAATATGATCAATGAATATGTGTGGCCTATATTATGTGGGGCATAAGAAATCTTGGATTTAACTTTGAATCGTAATGTTCCTATCCTAAATATCATTGCACAAGTCGAGAACCACTCTCAACACAACCACAACAAAGAAAAAAAATTGTTAGAGTCTCTGATACACATACGAGCTACCAAACAAGACATGTGGTTAATGAAGTAATTATCTAAACTGTTAGAAATAAATAATTACAAAATTGAACAAGAAGTAAAAACTCTCTCTCAAAAAAATGACTTCGTTATGCCTCAATAATCGACTTCTAGAAAAAATGCTCCAATTCCAATAGACCCTCGCAAAAAACTAAAATTTATATTAGAGAGTTAAAATATATACAAAATGAGTATATAAATGCTAAAAGGATAAACAATAAAGAGGAAAGAAGTTGCTAGGAAATTATTCACAAGAAATATATGGAGATCAGGCTATCCAAAATATTGGAAAGTCTAACTCATAATTCTCTAAAATCAACCTAATTATTTTTCCATCAACATTGCCTTCCCATCAACGACACCACTTGACGAGACCAAAAATACCCTAACTATTTTTCCATTTTTATATTGTAGTCATGCACATGGGAATCAATCAACAATTAACCACACGAATAAACAATTTAAAACATTTAGCAATGTACTCATATGTGTTAATTTAATCGAGGCATGTCCTAGGATCGACTCAAGGACGCAAAGGAACAACTTAAGGCTCACTTTATCAAAACTAATGCATGATTTTCAAAGAAGAATTTTAATGTATCGTTTTATCCAATTAATGATGAAAAAAAAATTTGGTAAAGTTTAAGGACTAAAATGCAAATTCCAATCAAATGATTTTCAAAAATCAAATCTTAGTCAGAATACGAAAATATGTAAAATTAATCTATTATGTTTTTTCTGTAAGTTTCGGATGCATAATGAATTTATAACAAATCAAATACGCAGACTATATGATTTTGAGTAATTTAATTTTAATAAATAGCAAACACAAATATTTTCAAGAGATGAAATTATTCTAGATAGACCCATGTGAGAGGTATCCATAACAACTTTTACTTCCTTAAATTACTAAGTGTACAATCAACAAAAATTCAAATACTTCAATCTTAAAGAATTTATTTTAAGCAAATTAAACATTCAACTGATGTGAAATTTGTTGACATGAAAGAGAACAATGAATTCCTCATATAATGATTTTTTGGAGTATTTAGGAGCATTTTTTAATTGAATACACAACAAAATTTTTGTAAATTAATTAAAGCTCACAAAAATTGAATGAATTATCACAAAAAAACAAATTAACTATTCCACATCATGTATTTTTTAGAATAAAAATCTGACAAAAAATTGAATCAAAATTATTATCTAAACAAAGGGATCTTCATCATATGACATAAATAAAATGAACATGAACAAATGTTAAAAGGACTAAAGTGCAATGACCAAAACCAAAAAGAGATTCTTCACGAAATTTCTAAAGCAAAAGATTCAATGCACGTAGAAGCTAGTCTGCATGCGTTTTATGATTAACTAGAAGCGAGAGGGCCTAAGCGTAATTTACCCAGGTGCTCGTGTGGTACATGTGCACCTGGAGGCTCGCACACCTAAGTTGTTGTTCGACTTGTAGGTCTAGTGCTTCATACACGTTGCCGAGATTCTACGTGGAGGTTCGCTCGCCTTGGGTGTACCCAAGGCTACTAGTTACGAGTGAGAGGCACATGGATCGAGGTGGCAGTGGTCGAGGAGCATTGAGGTCGTGTTGCGGTTGGAGGAACTCAGGTTGGAGATGCGTCGGTGTGAGACATGAAGAGTGCTATAATTGATAATGTTTGGTGGTGGAGTGAAGGATATGGTGAAATCCTCAAGCGCATCACGGAAGCGTGAGCATCGTGTCGAATACGACGAAGAACGACTAGTCTCACTAGTGTTCTTGGCAGCAGAAATTAAACAATTTTCATGCGAGACCACATGATCCAAGAACACTTCCCGGATCGTTTTGTCTAAACCACAAACAAGTAATAGGATTACCTCTCGAACCGTGGTTGCGATCGAGTTTCTAAACGAAGAGACCTCCTATCTCAAGTCCAATCCGACGGAGGAGATGCTTGCGAGCGCGGGGATGAATCACATACTTCTCGCATTCCATGTTAATGATCCAAGCGGCATATCTCCTGATCTCGACACACAAGATCTGACATCTTCTTCACGAGCGAGGCGCACCGAAGGAGACGGAGATCCACGAGCAAATTATCGGGCAGCATAACGATGATGTTGCGGCGACGGAGAACCTCTCTAGGGCATCCATGGTGGACGACCACATGAGAGGGAGAGAGAAAGTAGACGTGTAGATAGAGTAAGAGAGAGAGAGAGAGAGAGATTTATTTTCTTTTATGTGTTGTGTGTCAAGAAGAGCAAAGGGGTGCCTCTCCTTTTATAATATTTTGGGATCCATGGATCTCAATCAATGGGCGACACAAATCCAATGATCCTCATTGATTGTGTTTCTTTTGATGGCTAAGATTTGTGTTGGTAAAAAGCCAACAACAATTAATTTAATTTAGATCAAATCTATATTAATAAATCAATATAAATCAATCTCAAATTAAATCAAACAAATATGGAGATAATGGAAAAAAAGGGAATGCCTCCTTCCATATACATGGAGTGGACGGCCACCCTTTCCTAATAGGAATAGGTAGCCGTCCCTCCTATGGAAGGAGCATCTCCAATGTAATCTCCCTTGATTACATTAGTCCATGTATCTCCAATTTATTACAACAACAATTGTTGTAAATTATTCTACAAAAATAATTCATAATTATTTTGTGAATATTGCAATCTTACCATTGGAAATTTGTGAATCACATTCACAACCCAACATAAAATGTGAATTACATTTTCAATAAATTGTCCAATGTGAATCCAATTCACATTAACACTTAATTAACAAATGTAAATTACAAATAGCTCTCTCTTGTATATTATAAATCACATTTATAATATATATGACTAATATGGATAGTACCATCCACATTATTTGTATCCATGATAATTAAATCACCTTAAATCATCTTGGGTCTCCATTCTCTTATAACATGAATCACATTCACATTATTCACATCTTGATAATTCAATCACATTCAATTATCTTAGATAACTTTCTTTATAATATGAATCAAATTCATATTACTTATGATAATTAAATCACATTTAATTATGCATTTTCTCAATGCTCGGATACTTATATCAACAACGAATATATCCATGAACTCTTTAAAGGATAATGCGCTTTCTCCGCGAATACTTGGAGATAAGGACAAGGTGATTGTATTGTTCCACGTATAGTGACTTAGACATTGAGATCATATCTCAAATCCAGATCGCGGGCCTCCCATAGATTCTTGATTAAATCAAGACCGCAAATCTAATCTTCTCATTGCATCTGAATCACATTCAGATCAATGTCCAACATTTGGACCAAGATAAGATTACTTCTCTACTGAAAAGAGTCACTAAAATCCAGACCTGTTTCATCACTCCCTAGGAATGGATGCGTCATGGTTATACAATCGTTTAGGATCACATCACCCTCAGGTATTCCCAATACATGTACATCCTGCATATTGGAAGACTCAGAATAAACCCGAAGGATTGGATCAACTTTATACTGTCTACTTCATGGTTTTATCAGCAAGTTTCGCATTCGATCATTGGGAGTTGGTATCGATCATATACTTTCCAAAAGTATATATCATACCTAGGTCTTGATCATATACTTTCCAAAAGTATATATCAAACCTACAAATTGAGTCAAGCTTCCAAAGCGAGACTACCGTGCACGGAATTTGATTCTTCCCAATATCTCATGAGTGAGATCATGCCTTCCGGTTCAGTAAATGTACCTGTATGGTCCCTTTCAGAGATCGTATTACTCATATGCCTTATATGCACACCAGCGCGCCGGTGTATAGACCTCGGTTAGGTCATCAACATATTGGTCTTCCAAATGTACATACTTAGACATATAGTAACACATCTGTCTCCGGTCAGAGGATGCGTGCCTATATCATGACAGCATACGGTATAGGACTTTGGTTATCTCGATCTCGTTAAGTCAACTCTTTGACCTAAATTATCTAACACCTCTGAATCTCTATTCCTATGAAGAGGACCTGCATCAAGAAGTTTGTTACATATCAGCCTAAATGAAAAGGTATTGCCATCTCCTACTTAGGTCGGAGATCATCCCTTAACAATCATTTGGCGGTTCTTAATGAGTCCTCAATCTAACTCTTTAGATATTCATCCAAGCACCAGCCTCTATGATTCAATAGATGAATCAACAGCTCTATGATCATCAAGATGGCCATGGTGCATAACCCTAATTGTACTAAGGGACCTATTATGAAAATCAATTATTCTTCATTTCAGATCACGGAATGATATTTGCAATAACATTTATTGCATAATGGCTCGCCGTGGGCTCACATGTCCAACATGGAGATGGTGCTTCAGCCTGGAGGGCACATGACACAAAATGGGGAAAACAAAGGATCAGGCCCCGAGGTGGAGCATCAAGGAGGTGTGACACAATAATGGACCAATGAAGGCAAGGAGAGGCTCACATCAGTGGAGCGAGCGACTACGAGAATATGAGGAAGAGGAGATCAAAGTCGGAGGTGCGGCCATGAAGAACATGTGGAGAAGAAGAATAACATGAGAAGAAGAACATATGTGAATAAGGAGAAGAAAAATATACTTGGAAAGAAGGAGTGCACAACTAATTGGTTCCTCACTTTAAAGCCTTGGAAAGGCTGTGCCCAAGTGAGCTTAGAAGCTCACGGCAATACGTGCGAGCAACTGGATCTTGCTGGAGATGTGGTCTTCACCGAAGGAGTAGATGATTGTTGTTGTTGTCACCAGCAATAGTGGTTCTCAGTCTCTCTCTCTTGTCTTTTGCTGGAGCTTTGAATATCGACAGATGAAGTGGGGAAGAGGAGCGATGAGGTGGTCATGTAGTAATGTTCGCGAGGAGTAACAACCAAGGAGGTGGTGACCAGCCATTAGCCAATGAGGGGAGGTGTTGCACCACATGTGGAACGTAATGGTAGACAGAGTAAGAGGAAGGTGGAGGAAAGAGAGATAAGAAATAATAATAATAATAATAATATACTCATAAAATAATAAATAATAAATAAAAATGAAAAGAAAGGGGGTAACACGTGGCGGCTCCAAGAGCGCCACGTGTCCCTCCCAGAAAATTCAAAGAAGAAATTCAAGGAAAATATCATCAAAATAGCAAATAATGTCACATAAAAAAGTGGTCTACATGAAAGTAGCTCGTATAAATGAGATCTAGAACTTTTTGAAGGGACCAAAATCAAAAGAGATCATTTGTGCAAAACATATTTTTGGCGGTACCATATAGATATAAAATACATGCATTTTTGTATTTTGCATTTTTTATGATTTTACATAAATTAAAAATTTAGATAAAATAATATAAAATAAAAAATAAATAAATACACATTAAGTTAAATTTTTGGAATTTAATAATATTAGGAAAATATAGAAGATAAATACTAGGGACATATATTCAGACTATATATATACTGGGAGAGATTTATTTTCTTTGATTTTTTATTCAATCTGGCACTGGATATTTTCACAATTCAATGAAACATATATTCAAGAAAATAAATTTAAAAAAAAATATCAAAAGGAGTTATCTTTGTACATAAAATAATAGGGTTAAAATGAGGAAACATGTACAATATACAATGAGGTCCCGAAACCCAAGTTTCAGATATGAACTCTGATTCTTTTGAATTTGATCTTGTTTTGTAGATAATGGGATTTACATTAATTCAAAAGTGAGGAGGGTTCACAGGAGACTGGATGAGAGAGATGTCGACATTTACAACTTTTCGTCTCCAAACTAGGGCTTTATTATTATTAGGCAAATATAGAAGTTAGTATTTTTTTTAGATTTTTCCTTTCTTAATGTTAGTAATATGTACACAATGGAGTTGATGTTATTTATTTAGGTTTTATGGAAAAAAATAAAAATAGGGGAAGTTATGGGATTATACATGTGATATTGTATAATGATTTTGTCTTCTTATGAAATGCAATTATGCATGCTAAAACAAGAATATTAATTACCTATGCATGAGTGCTAGAAATGAAATTAAATTAATAAATACAAGTAATAACTGGGTAATGGAGCTCTATTTTCATCATTAAGTATGACGAATTACAGATTCATCATGGTGGTGGTGGTGGTGTTGCTTCTTCCTCATCGGATCGAGAATGAAGTGATGGCTCAACTACTAGTAATGAAAACTCACCCACAGAAGATCAACCTTTCCCCTTGGCTGAAGCAATCGATTGTAGTGTTCTACCTCCCCTGAGATTAACAACATTAGATAACATAAAAGAATTTATACCAGACTCGGGAGGTGGTATTGCACTATGGTCTACCTACAACTTTCTCCTGAAATTGTTGGGGTTTGCCTCCACCTGTGTCGTTATGATTGTCTTCACAACAATAAGGTCATCAATCTTCTCGCTCATCCTGTTCGTGATCTTTATTAGTTGATCCAAGCAATCCAAAGCATGGTTCATTGAAGAAACCTCTGAAGATTTTGCAATTAGGGGAAGATGAGGCTGGTGGTACTGCGACTATTACTAGTAGTATTGAGATTGATGAGGAGGATATTGTTGTTATTGATAATGACGTGAAAAGAACTGGTTCTGACATTGAGCAGTCGGCTGTTGAAACTTATATGGTAGGTGATATGCCAGCTGCAGGTGTTGGTCTTGCATTCTTCAGTTGTTTCCTTGGTGTAGAGACTGGTGGGATTGATACAGCTGGAAATTCTGTCCACCCTACCAAGGATGGAAAGGTCAGAGAGTTGTGTTCGAGCCCTGAGGTTGTCCTCAAGGACGGGTCGGAGCTTGTGCACTGTCCCACATGGCATTAACCTCCTAGATTTGTGGAGATGCTGGACAGAAAGGCCGTGTACAATCCTAAGATTCCGGATGGTACACTACCATCTTCTATTGTGGCGATGTTGATCCCTGGTTTGGTGTCTACACGTAATACAAATGTTGAACTGACGAGATTGTCCCTTGATTCTGTTACATGGATGGATTTTTCGAGTCTACAGAAAGTTTAATGTTTCTTTCATATACTTGTAGGCATGGACGGTGCTCATCAGAATCTCAAGCTGCTTGGAAATTTGATCGAGTTTGTTGTGAACGCTTTTCAACAATATCAACTTTAAAGGGATGGTTCCCGATAATGCTGAGTTTAGAACTCATGTCTCTCTCTTCCTCATAGTATGATGCTATATTCACAGGCTTGTGCATGATCGAAGGAGTTTTCTGGAACACATGGGATGAAGATAGTGGAATTGAGCCTTCAACCATCTCTTCGAAGATTTATCATATGACATCTTCATCGTTATTAAAGTGTGAGATTCTACACGTGGCATCCACAATATGTTGGCATTCTTGGTGCAAGCACCCAAACAAGTTCTGGACCAAGATGGTCTTTTGTAAATCATGATGGGGGCATTTCTTCATAAGATATCTAAATCTCTCTCGTACCTCGTGAAACTATTCGTGGGGTTTCAAATGACCCAGGTAAAAGTATTATGAATGAACGACTGATTTGAGTTCTTCCTAGGTCATCACCACCTTTTCCAAGTGATTAATCCAGTGTAGCACCTTATGTTGAAGGTTGAAAGGGAATTCTACCATCTTTGCTACCTCCAACGAGATGTTGGGGTAGTACATCATGCTGCAAATCTTGTTGCACTGATGTAGGTGAATATATGGCTCCTAATTTTTGTGGCCATGAATGATCAATAGGAGAGGGAGTACCGATGACTTCAACTCAAAATGTCCGTGGATTGTAGGTATATCTATCCATTCAGTAACCTGTCCTTCACTAGGGTTGTTTGTCTCTTTTAGGGTATGCTTGGGTTGACCTCCCTCCTCAGCTCCTCATCCATGGGTTGTTGCTAGTTGTTCTTCATAATATCCTCTATGATTCTATTCATCCTCTCCTCCTCGGCTTTCTCTATCCCTTCTCATCTCCATAAGCATTTCTTTGAACGCAACTTGGGCATGATCTAGGTCTGTCAATTGTTGTTCAATGGCTTGGATCGATGTCATCAACTGTGTGTTGACCTCATTCTGATCGACTGTCTCATCTGATGTTGGTTCCTTGTCACATATCTATGGCGCCATCTCAATGTCCAATTGTAAATTAGGCTCCTACTCGAGCGTAGAATCCACATTGGGCAATTAGTCTTGAACAATCATAAGAATAGAATGAGCAAGATTGAGATGAATGTTTGTCTTGAACAATGGATTTATTGGTGAAAAGAAATTTGTGGAAGGGGGAAAATCAAGAGAGTCATCTAAATCTTCAAATCGAGTGAAGAGTGAGGAGTCGGAAGAATAGATCGTAAGATCCGAACATACTCATTGGAGAATACCCTATATTATTGAGGATGTTGCATTCACGAATCGATGTTGGTGTTTGCAAAATCCGAATAAAGTCATCTCGGATGTGACATCTCTGAAGACAAGAGAAGTGAAAGATGGAGTAGATGAATGACGTGAAGAATTCAAGAGGGTTTGAGAAGCAAAGGCTCACAGTGACCAAGAAAAAAAAAGAGTAAGAATATGGGTGTAAGATAGAATGGTGCAAAGGCACAATGTATTTGATCTTGAACAACTTTACACTAATCAACCAAACCTCAAAACAATGGTAGATTCACCAACTCAACGCATTGAGCCATAAGAGTTCGGTAATTATCTTTTCAATTTTATTAATTTTATCAGGTAATCTTGTCAAATTTAGTTCTTAGATGCTAATAATGTAGGCAAGTGAGTAGTGCCAGAAAAGTATCTCGTACTTCCCACTTATTTTGTAAACAATATATTGTACTTTTAAAAGGCCCTTGTTATCGGATCTACACCATTACTCAGCCAAAGAAAGAGGAGGAAGCTCATAGGCGAAACCAGTACTTCATAATCGAGTTTGCTGGCAGAAAAGGCCCTACTCAGATGCAGAATGATGAGACAGACTCTGCCATGAAGAGATGGCCTAAGCTCAATACTTCAGACTAAGTCTACATTCATGTGAAACTCTACTTTCCCACGTACGATAGCATAACCATTACTTCATGAATCCATACGATAGATAAGGTAGGGTTTGTTGAACATGCAATCCCATGATGAGCCATTTGAAGTATTATGGAAAACATCCTCAAGCGTGTCACAGAAGCATAGGGATCGCATCGTATGCGATCGTGAGCGACTAACCGAACTAGTTATTCGGTGTAGTGGAATTTTAAAAAAAATAAATGATGAAATCATAATATCCATGAACCACTCATAGATTATTTCCTCTAAACCACATACTAGGTAAAGGAATACCTCTTGTAGCATGGTTGTATTCGAGTCTCTAAGCAAAGAGACCTCCTATCTCAAGTCCGACTCGATGGTAGAGAGGCTTTCTATAGCAGAGATTAATAGTGTACTTCTCACAAATTGTGTTGTTGATCCAAGAAATTGATATCCTGATCTCTTCTCATGTGATGAAATGTTTCTTCATGAATGTGGCATACGTAAGGAGACGGAGAACCATGAACATTCAAGGACATGGCGTAACGGCCATGCGATGACGAAAGAAACCTTCTCTCTATGGTTAGAGTGAATGGCCATCAATAAGGAGAGAGAGAGAGAGAGTAGGTGTGTGATATGAGAATGAGAAAGAGAGAGAGAGAGAGAGAGAGAGAGAGAGAAAGCAATTTATTGTTTAACAACTTCTTAAAAGCGCAAGGGTGCCTCCTCTTATAGTATTTTGGGTGTCCATGTATCTCAATCCATGGACTACACAAATCCAACAGTTTAGATTGGGTTTATGTTTGTTTCAATGGCCATGATTTTTGTTGTAAAAATACAACAATAATTAATTTAATTTAATGTGATTATTATTGAATCATCAATACAATTCTATTTCAACTAAATCAATTTTGCATGGAGATAATTTACAAAAGATAAATCTCTTTATTAATGGGAATTGGTGGCCTTCCACTTCCTCCCATTAAGGTGGCTATTTATCTCCAATTAATTTGCAACAACTATCTATTGAAAATTTATTCAAGCAAATAATTCATAATCACTTTGTGAATATTGCAATCACGTCATTGGAAAATTGTGAAACATATCCACAACCAAAAATAAAATGTAAATTACATTTTTAATCAATTGTCCAATGTGAATATAATTCACATAAAAACTTAATTAACAAATACAAATTATAATTCTCTCTCTTTAAAATGTTATACATCATGTTTATAATATATATAAATAATATGGATAGTACTATCCATATTATGCATATCCTTGATAATTAAATAGCATTTTGTTATCTAAGATCTCCATTCTCATGCATTCAAATAATGTGAATCTTATCCATATTATTTATCATAATTAAATCACATTTAATCATCCATTTCTCAATGCTTGAATATATTAATAATGGAATTATTCTTGAACTCTTTCAAGAATAATGCGCTTTCTCCACAGATACTTGGAGATAAGGATAGGGTGATTATATATTTCATGTACCGTGAATTGGATGTTGAGATCATATCTCAAGTCCAGTTCTTAAGGACCTCTTACAGATGTTCGATTAAAAATAAGTCGTAGATCTAATCTCCTAATTACATGTGAATCACATTCAGATGAATGCCCGACATTTGGAGGAATATTAGATTACTTCTCTACTTAGAGGAGTCACTAAAATCCATACATATTTCATCACTTCCTCGATGTAGAAGCGTCATGGTCATACAATCGTTTATGATTACATCACTCTTGGATGTTCCTAATACCTATACATCTTGCATACTAGAAGAACTAGAATAAATCCCAAGTTTTATATCTCTTTTGGACTGTCGCCTCCAGGGTTTTACATTAAGATTTTCATTGGGAATTGGTATCAATCATATGCTTTCAAAAATCATATACCATACCTAAAAATTCTTATCATGCTGCCCAAGAAAGATGAGCATGCATAGAATTTGATCAGTGCCAATTCCTCATGTGTGAGCTCATGTCTTCCAGTTCACGAGTGAAACTCTATGATCCCTTTGAGAGATTGTATTACTCATGCACCCTTATATGCTAATCAACTCATCGATGTAGATCTTTATTAGGCTGTCAGTCTATTTGTCTACCAAATGCATATACTCAAACATGTAATAATACATTTGTCTCCGGTTAGAGGTTGCATGCCTATATCGTAATAGTATATGTCATAGGTATTGGTTATCTCGATCCCGTTACGTAAACTCTTTGACCTAACTTATCTAAAACCTTTGAATATATATTCCTATGTAGAGGACTTTCATTAAGAGGTCGGTTAGGTATTAACCTATAGAGAAGAATTGTCATTTTCTTCTCAAGATGGATATCCTCTCTTAATAATCACTTGACAGTGCTTGATGACTCCTTGATATAACTATTTAGATATTCATCCAGTCACTAGCCTCTATGATTCAACGATTGAATCAATTGATCATTAAGATAGCCATGGTACATAACCCTAATTGCACTAATGGACCTATTATGCAAATTAGTTATTCTTCATTTCAGATTAAGGAGTGGATTGCAATAATAATTTTTGCAAAATGGCTCATCGTGGACTCGCATGTCCAACAATCCCCCACTATCCCAAAGAATCATTACTAGGCTAATCATATGAACCCACACTCATGCGGCAATCATAAGCTATTTAACATAGCTAGGTAAGTTGATCAGTCACTTTGTTCTCGAGAGACTACGCCAAGTCCTTTTATGGTAGTTACATATCTCTAAGTAATAGTTCTCACATCCAATACGAATGTTGTACCTTATGGAACTAATAATCAATATTGTTAAAGTAGATGTAGTGTTTTTGACACTACAACTCAATAATCATTATAACCAGTACATAATTTCTATTATCCTTATAAGAATATCCTTAATTTCCAGAGATCTCATTCTCCGAAGATTAGCACCTAGTCTTATGTCTTATAAAGCATTCATAGTTAAGACTTTTTATATCACCATCCATAGTAGGATTTGCAATAGTATACAATTCCCACTGCATGATAGATATCTGGCTTTTATAAACATCTAGTATACATCAGGCTTCTCAGAATCGATGCACAAGAGAAAGTAGTTTTAGCATCATAAACACTTGATATGTTATCTCTTCATATTGGTTTGTACTAAATAAAATCCATCATTAGATTTTTACAAAAATTGAATATATCCAAGATGAACCATTAATGTGGCAATCCTGATACTCCCTTGTCTTTGCTTCTGAACAACTTTAGAACTAAGAACTTAGAGGTATCCTTGAGATCATATAACCTTTGTCATCATCCTTATATCATTCCAAATGATTAAGATATTACCTACATTTAGCACGATAAACACAATTGTACTCTCACTAAGCTTCACATGGTTCAACAAGATTCTATCTGAAATCATAACATTTATAATTTCATCAAATCTAATGTTCCAACTACAAGAAGCTTATTTGAGTCCATAGATGGAGCTCTTCATCTTGCATACCTTGCATTCTTTAATTATGAAGCCTTGCGACTACTTCATATGAATATCCTTGTTGAGGTATTCTTATAGGAATGCAATTTGACTTACATCTTGTAGATGTCAAAGTCAAGTTGTGTAGCTATAGTTGGGAATATTTTGATGGATTTAACAAAGTCACTGAAGAGCAAGTCTCAAGTGATGTCCTCTCTTTGTGAGTATCTTGTGTATACAAGTCGTCCTGTGAAGGTCTATACCTTCTCATCAGGTTCCCTTTCTCTTGAAGATCCGTTTACACCTAACGAGTTTGACCCATATAGGAGAATCCTAGAGGGTTCATATACAATACTTATATATGAAGTCTACTTTATAGTTTATTGCTTACCTCCATATTTGCATGTCATTATCCTCATAAGCTTCATCATATGAAGTTAGATCTTTGTAAGAGTTATCTAGCACATGGAATCCATACCCTTCAAACTAATTTGAAGAGGTATGAGTGTTTCTTCATTTATTTGTCTTTTTAGTATCTGATTTTAATAACCTCATTAGCTCCCTAAAAGTTTCAATGAGTTCCTTATACTTCATTTTATCGTGATTCTCAAAAGAGTCATCCTCTTAGAGTCAAATTCTTAGAGATGAAAATCTTTAAAAATCTCAAGGTCATAAAGTAGGTATCCAATACCATACTCTATTTTCCTAATGAAGTAGCACTCTTTAATGCTTGATTCCATCTCATTTGCATCCATGCTATTGTCACGGACCATGCAACCCAAAAACCTCAATTTCCAACAATGGGCTAGGTTCAAAACCATAGCTTATGATGGTTTTGAGTTTATATTAGCATGGAATATTATTAAGGATATATATATTGTAGTATATACTACATATATACCATGAAACTAAGAGGTAGTTATGCTAAGATTTATCATTGATAAAATCATGTCACACATGATCCAATTGTATCTCCCTAAAACTCTATTGAGTTTAGGTGTAATAGGAGGAGTGAGATAGTAATGACATTCCTTTCTCCATAAGGTATTCCTTGAATTCATCTAATATATACTTACTACCTTTGTTAGATCAAATTCATTTCATCTTCCTTCAAACATTGGTTCTAAACCTGAATTTCAAAATCTTTGAACATTTCAAAGAATCCTGAGGTGAAGGAAAGAAATCTCATATCACAAATAATCATCAATTGATATCATATATCATTAATGTTTATTGTGATATAAATGGTCCACATACATCAAAATGTATGAGAATTTGAATACCTGTGCATCTTACACCATTCTGACAGAAGGGTGTATCATACATTTTACTTTGAACCTCTACTCATAAGTATGTAAGTTCTGAACCTTTAGAAAATCTAAAATATCTTACTAGTCTATTGATCTTATCATTAGACATATGTCCAAGAATCGATGTTAGATCATTGTCAAATGATCTTCATCCTCCTATTGATTTTTTAAGGTTTAATTTTTAATGTTAGAAATGTTAATGAACCATTCATTAATATTCTAATTTAGTAGAGTCTACTAGATATTAGATAACTATCTGCAATATATCCATCATAACTCTTTATGATTGGTCTATTCCAGATACATGTTCTTTTCTAACATTTAGAAATAAACAATGAATATATTCTAATATCCAAGTCAAGAGACATTCTCTAGGACTATGGACTCTCCCACTAAAATTATAAAGTTTATGAATCCAATGGAGATCGTTGAAACAATTGCATCAATTCCCATGTATATGACTATCAAATCTTTAAATCAAATATTATGATCTTCTAAAACATATGCAACAATTGCAAGTGTTATTAGAAGAATGAGATACAAATTTTTTCAGACTTTGATCTTGTCTTATAAGGAAGTCAACTTTAATGATTATACGTCGTTTATTCCGATTCACTATCTGAGTCCTTCTGTTAGGATCCCAGATAGTGTAGATAGTCATACTATTGAGACATTGGTTTGTTGTATTGCCTTGTGAGACTGAGGCGAACCATTCATACAATAAATGTTATTGTAGTATATGGTTTATCAATAAAAGTTATTGATTGTTTCACTCCCTTTCTGAGATTAATTGAATGAATGCACAAAAGGCACCTTTGTACAATTAGGGTTATGTATCATGGCCGTCTTGATAATTATACAATTGTTTATTCATTAATTGAATCATAGACGCTGGTGCTTGAATGAATATCTAAGGAGTTAGCTTATCAAGCATCGCTAAATGATTATTAAGAGATGATCTCCAGCCTCAGTAGAACATGGAAATCCTTTTCTCGTTAAGGCTGATATCTGACCAACTTCTTGATGCATGTGCTCTACATGGGAATAGTGATTCAGAGGTGTCAATTTAGTTAGGTCAAAGAGGTTACTTAATGAGATTGAGATAACCTAAGTCCTATGTTGAATATTGTCACAACATAGGCACACATCCTCTGACCAGAGACAAATGTGTTATTATATATCAGAGTGTGTACATTTGGCAGACCAATAGGTTGATGACCTAACCAAGGTTTATACATTGACGAGCAAGTCTGCATATAAGGGCATAAGAGTAATACGATCTCTCAAAGGGATCATACAAGTGCACTTGTGGACCGGAAGACATGAGCTCAATCATTAGGTATTGGGACCGATCAAATTCCATGCATGGTCATCGTGCTTTGTAAGCATGACAAGAATTTGAGGGTATGATATATGCTTTGGGAAAGACATATGATCGATACCGATTCCCAATGACCAAGAATGACAAACTTGATGATTAAACCCCAAAGATGATAGTATAAAATTGATCTATATCTTTGGGCTTATCATATGTCTTCCAGTATGCTGGATGTACATGTGTTAGGAAAAGCTGAGGGTGATGTGATCATAATCAATTTGTATAACCATGATGATTCCATTCCGAGGGAGTGATGAAACAGGTTCGGATCTTAGTAGAGAAGTTATGATCTTGGTCCAAGTATTGGACAATTATTTGAATGAGATTTAGATGCAATGAGAAGATTAGATTTGTAATTTTTATTTAATCAAGCATCTATAAGAGGTCCATGAGATCTGGATTTGAGATGTGATCTCAATATCCAAGTCACTACGTAGAACAATACAATCAACCTGTCCTTATCTCCAAGTATCTGCGAGAAAGCTCATTATTCTTGAATGGGTTCAAGAATAATTCCATAGGTGAATTGCATCTAAGCATTGAGAAATGGATAATTAAATGTGATTTAATTATCTCGAATGATGTGAATTTTATTCACATTATTGCGATGCTTGTGAATGATTATCCAATATAATTAAATGTAATTTAATTATTATGGATAAGAATAATATGGAAAGCAATATCTCATTATTTGTAATATATTATAAATGTGATTTATAATTTATTAGAGAAAACTTATTATGATTTATATTTGTTGTGAGATGGATTCACATTGGATAATTAATTGAAAATGTAAATCATATTTTATTTTGGGTTGTGAATGTGATTCACAAATTTCCAATGGCAAGATTGCAATATTCTCAAACTAATTATGAATTATTTTTATAGAATAATTTACAACAAATGTTGTTGTAAAATCTTGGAGATTTTCATGGATTGATGAAATCTCAAGAGTGAGATTGCATCTCCCATGAGTTATGGGTGGATGGCCACCATCTTCCATCAGGAAAAATGTGGTCGTCCCACCTATTATCATGGAATGATGTAATCTCCATGCAAAGATCTCCATGTATACAACAACAACAACAACAACAAAGCCTTTTCCCACAATTAAGTAGGGTCGGCTACATGGATTCTTTGCCTCCATTCAAATCTATCTTGGGTCAATCTCGGACTTATATCCAAAAAACTAAGATCCCTTCGTATAGTCTCTTTCCAACACTTCTTGGGCCGTCCTCGCCCTCTCTTAGCCGGCTCAACATCCCACCACTCGCATCTCCTAACCGGTGCATCAGTTGACCTTCTTTGCAAATGACCAAACCATCTTAAGCGGTTTTCTCGCATCTTATCCTCGATCGGAGCAACACCAACTTTCTTTCTGATTGCATCATTCCGAATCCGATCTTTACGTGTATGTCCACACATCCATCTTAGCATTTTCATTTCTGCTACAGCCATTCTCTGCACATGTCTATGGTTCACAGGCCAACATTCAGAACCATAAAGCATAGCAGGTCTCACGGCTGCTTTCTAAAACTTTCCTTTAATTTTTAAAGGAATTTTCTTATCACAGAGAACAGCAGAGGCTCCTCTCCACTTTAGCCAGCCTGCATTTATTCTATTAGTAACATCTCCATCAATTTCCCCATCATGTTGCAAAATAGATCCCAGATATCTAAAAGAATCTCTCTTCTGAATGTTATCGTCACCAATCTTCACCTCGATTTCTTCACCATTGATTCCATCAAAGGTGCATTCCATATATTCTGTCTTAGCCCTACTTATACGAAAACCTTTAGTCTCCAATGCATGTCTCCAAACCTCAAGCTTCTCATTTACTCCATCTCTAGTCTCGTCAATCAATACAATATCATCAGCAAATAACATACACCAAGGTAACTCATCCTGAATGTGACTTGTCAACTCGTCCATAATCAAAGTAAAAAGAAATGGACTCAAAGATGAACCTTGATGTAAACCAATGTTGATATCAAAATAGTCAGTCTTCCCTGTCGGGGTCCTTACACAAGATAAAGCCCTACCATACATATCCTTTATGAGATTAATGTATAGGACAGGTATTTGTCTCTTCTCCAAAACTCTCCACAGTATCTCTTATGGGACGGAATCATAAGCCTTCTCCAAATCAATAAAGATCATATGGAGATTCTTCCTTTTAGCTCTATAAATCTCCATTGTTCTCCTCAGCAAATGGATGGCTTCAATAGTTGAGCGACCTGGCATGAATCCGAATTGGTTTTCTTTTATTTGGGAAACTTGTCTCAACCTTCTTTCGATCACACGTTCCCAAATTTTCATAGTGTGACTCATCAGCTTGATACCTCTGTAATTTGAACAATTTTGAATGTCTCCTTTATTCTTATAAAGAGGCACCACGATACTCCTCCTCCAATCTTCAGGCATTTTCTTGCTTCGCCAAATAACATTGAATAGATTCGTAAGCCAAGTCAAACCACGCTCACCTAAAACTTTCCATACTTCTACAGGGATGTCATCCGGTCCAACACCTTTCCCAGGTCTCATAACCTTCAAAGCCTCCTCTACTTCTTTTCTTTGTTTTCGTCTATAGCATGCACAATTCAAGTAACTTTCACTACTAGCTAGATCACCCAAAGTGATCGCTCTATTTCCTTCTCCAATGAAAAGTTTATAGAAGTATTGCTCCCATCTAGTCACTATATCCTTCTGAGTAACAAGCACGTGACCTTCCTCGTCCTTAATGCATCTCACTTGAGAAAGGTCTTTGGTCTTTCTTTCTCTTGCTTTGGCTAACCTGAATATATCCTTCTGGCACTCTTTAGAGTTGAGATTTTTATACAAAACCTCATAAGCTTTTGACTTAGCTTCGCTTACAGCCTTCTTTGCTTCCTTCTTCGCTATTTTATAGTCTGTGACAGTTTCCTCTGTTCTATCCTTAGACATAGCTTTAAAGAAAGCTCTTTTAATTTTTAGCTTCTCTTGCACCCCTTCACTCCACCACCAAGCCTCCTTTTGACCCGGAGCTCCTCCTTTTGACTCGCCTAGCGTCTCTTTGGCTACCTTTCGGATACAAGATGCTACTGCCTCCCACATCTCGTTTGCACTACCGCTACAATTCCAATGTAATTCTTCTAAAACCTTCTCCCTGAAGCTTGATTGCTTCAGCGGAAGATTCCACCACCTAGTTCTAGTGATCATAGGAACCTTCCTTTTCTTTACCAGCCTTTTTATTTGTAAATCCAAGACTAACAAGCGATGTTGGGTTGTCAAACTTTCTCCAGGGATTACTTTGCAATCTTTGCAACATAACCGATCTCTTATCCTCAACGTAAAGTAATCGATCTGTGTTCTAGTTGAGCCACTCTTATAAGTAATTAAATGCTCCTCCCTCTTCTTGAAAAGAGTGTTTGCTATGAAAAGATCATATGCAGTTACAAAATCCAGAATGACTTTTCCCTCTTCGTTTCTATCCCCAAAACCATGTCCTCCATGCACACTTCCATATCCTGAAACATCTTTTCCCACATGTCCATTAAGATCTCCACCTATGCAAACCATCTCTCTTTGTGGGATTCCTTGTAAAATCTTATCCATATCCTCCCAAAAAGCTTGTTTAGTCCTTTCATCTAAACCAATTTGTGGTGCATAACCTGAGATGATATTCAGAATTTCTTCTTCAAGCACCAACTTTAGCAAAATAATCCGATCCCCAAATCTTTACACCTCAACCACACAATCCTTCAAATCTTTATGAACAACCACTCCAACACTGTTTCTGCCCTTATCTTTACCTGAATACCAAAGTTTAAAGCATGTCCTCTCGATCTCCCTTGCTTTCTCTCCAACCCATTTAGTCTCTTGAAGACATAATATATGAATCTTCCTTCTTTCCATTGTATCCACTATCTCCATCAATTTTCCAGTTAAAGTACCGATATTCCAACTACCAATCCGTAGCTTCCTTTTGGACTAACTTCTTTACTCGCATGCGTCCATTATGCGAGAACCCTTGCAAATTTTGGACTACATCCGGGAGGTGATGCAGCGTAACTAGCTTATTTACCCGCATGTGTTCCTCATGCGAGAACCCTTGTAAATTTTGAACTACATCCAGGCTGCGATGTAGCGGCCCTTGCCAATTTTTCATTGCATTCGGGCGATGCAACGCGTCGCAAGTAGGTAACGCCCCAACGAAATATGTATGTTTGCTTAAATCCATGTTTAAAAGATCCGAACGGTTTCGAGATAAATTCATAAATAGTGTTCTTAGAAGAAATTAAGAACACTATTTACGAATTTATCTCTCCTGCGCTGGTTGTCGGCTACCTAACGCGCAACCCTCCTCATTTACCCGGGCTTGGGACCGGCCATGGCTGAGTTAACGATCTCCATGTATATTTGATTTAATTTATGATTGAATTATACTTTGATTTATCAAATATATTTAATATAAATTAAATAAATTGTTGTTGTATTTTTACCAACAACGTCTTGGCCATTGAATGAAGCATAAATCAATCTCATCAATTGATTTTGTGTAGTCAATGGATTGTAATGCATGGACTCCCAAAACCTTATATAAGGATAGGCACTCTTGCCCTTCCAAGAGGTTAAAGAACATCACAACAATAAGCTCTCTCCTCTCTCCCTCTCTCTCCATTGGTGGTCATCCACCTAACCCTAGAGAGAAGAAGAATACGTCGTCACTTCGTCGTTATGCTGCCGATTCGACAACTCTCAATTCTCCATCTTCTTTGTTGTGACTAGCTCATGAGGAAGATATTAATCTCGTGCGATGAGATCAGGAGTTTCATACGTGGATCAACATCTTGGATTGCGAGGATCACGCAACTCATCCCCGCGCTCGCAAGCGTCTTCTCCGAAGATCGGACTTGAGTCAGGAGGTCTCTTATCATAGAGACTTGATCGGAACCATGCTACAAGAGGTATTCCTTTATCCATGATGTAGTTTAGATTAAACGATCCGAGAATCGTTCCTGGATCATGTGATTTCATCACATGATTTTTTTTAAATTCTGTTGCATAGAACAACTTGTACGACTAGTCGTGATCGATCGTATATGAAACGATCATCATGCTTCCATGATATGCTTCAGGATTATTCCATATCCTTCAAATGGTATCAGAGACTTAGTACAGAAGTTTTGGATATGATCCATTAACCTAGGAAGACTCGGGTTCATTAGGGTTTGCGAAAGTGTTGTCGCATTTGAATTTCTCGCCTCTGTTTAGTGAATACTTTAAGCCATGTTTAATATGTTTATACATGAAAAAATAAATTGGATTATATTTTCCATTAAATACTGAAATTGCAGGATCTGAGTTTGCATAATTTGGATATCGTTTGCTCAAGATATGATCATTTGAATGAACATGTATCCACTGTTTCAGGACTGCAAATATTAACACGTAATTAAAGGGATAATTACTGTTTTGAAACGCCTTTAAATGCATGTTAATTACTTAAATTTTGTTTTAAATCAAATTAGCAAACTTTGTAAACTTATTTTTGCATAAATTTAATTTGAATTGGTTAAGATATGTTAATTTTAGTTAGTAGGGGTCACTGCTGAAATTACATTCCTAATCAAGAATCATGTGCTTGTCAATTAGTGAAATTAACTATTAATTTTCTGAAATAAATATGGAAATTATTTGAGAAATATTTATTTATAATTATTTCCATAATTGACATAGCCTCGACGATCAATTGATTAGATTTGATATGGATCACAATTGGTTACACAATCAACAAACAAACTTGCTTGAATAGGATTGGGAATTTGTTTAACAAATTTCCTTATAATAAAAATGGTTTTGATTATTACTACATGATATAACTTCGATTGAAAAACCGATGAACATCTCAAGCACACAATGATCAATTTGGCATTATCCTTTCTAGAGGTGGATATGGTGTCCAGTCGGGGAGCGTTGGGGTAGCAGGTTGCACCGTATGTAGTCTATCCCACTCTCATCAGTAATGGCCATGATAGAGGGTATGGACTTGATAATGTCAAAGAGATCAATGTGTATTTTATAATTATTAAAATTCAAATAATACGTACTTTGATAATAAACCATCCTTTCAAGATACAATCAAGTTAGTTGATTGAATTGGATTGATAAATGATTTAATGTGAATAAATTGTTTATATCCAATTGAAAAACTCTATTATGAATAGATGTGTATTTATCAAGGAAGAATTACTTATAGCACTATGATTCATGAAAATTAATTAATAAAAATTTTAATATGAGGTGGAGGATCACATAAGTGACATCCATTGTCTCCCATCAAGGCAAAGGGTTCTGTCGCCAGATATTGTATGTAGGAGACGCATGTCCGAAGTGACAGCGGTTGTATACAATTCATTTGGATCGAGTTCTTTGCTTCTCTAAAGAGTAAGGTTGCATACGTAGTGACCCTGATATCGGGTCCTCATATTATTGGGGTGATATTGGATTATGTATAGGGGGTTTTAATCTTGTTGACAGTTTGTTCAATTAGCAACGGGTCAACATCACCTTAGGAATGGTGGGCCCGGGTGTTAAATACCGAATTGGGAAATGCAAGTTGGACTTGCAAGGCAGAATGTGTTCCCGCTTCTCTTTATTCGAGTCATAGGTTCTCATATTATTGGGATGTGACAAAGATAAAGAGGAGATCTACGTTCTTGCTAGAGAAATAGCGGTAAGTATATCTCTTTATTTAAAAGTGAATGAGGGAATGGACTTTCAAAGTTGAAAAGACAAGACTAATTTGATTTAAAATTCCTTAATCAACTGTTTTAAAATTAATATATAATTTTTTATATGTTCTAATATATTGCACTCTTAATTTCAGAAAATAAAGTCCATGAACCCTCTGAGTAGGCTCTTGGAGGTCAATCAGTTGACTGGACCAAATTATTTGGATTGGATCCGAAATTTGGATCTTATCCTTTCTAGTGAGTGCATTTCATATGTGCTATCCAAGGACAAGCTTGCAGACCTAAAGACTCCGGAATACATCAAATTTAATGAAAAATATGATGAAGATCATAATCTGGCAAGATGCTATATTCTTGGTTCATTATCCAATGTGCTTCAAAAGCAACATGTGGAGATGAACCATTTCCAATATCATGTTGAATCTAAAAGAAATGTTCGGTTATATGAATCACACCCAACGTTATGATGTAGTGAAAGAGCTTATTTGCTGCAAGATGCAGGATCAGAGAACGTGTAATCAAAATGTTTGAATACCTCTCTAAATCACAACCCTAGGAGCCGTCATGGATTCTTACATGCGGGCTAATTTCATTATGTTGTCACTCCCTAAGTCTTTCAACAACTTTGTAGTCTCGTTCCACATGAGAAAAGTTGATTTTACTAATGATGGGTTGTTAGTTTCATTAAAGTCTTCTGAAGATGTAATGAGGAATGATGGCCCTCTACCAGTGTAATGGTTGTACAGGTCAAAGGAGAGCACGGTCAGAAGCAAGGTTCTCATAAGGGCCTGACCCAAAAAAGAAATAAGAAGAGTCAAGGTGTTGGCTCATCTTCCAATGCATCCACATTGATAGCATCAAAGACATCCGACATTTGTCACCACTGCAAGAAGCTGGGGAACTGGAGGCATATTTTCCTAGAGTACCTAAAGTCGGTCTACAAAGATAAAGCCCCTGCACGTATGAAATCTACTTTCATCATTGAAACTAGCTTTCTCGTTGAACGAAAATGAAGTTGGGTTGTTGATTCTAGTGATTCTATTTATGTATGCAATGTGTTGCATCTATTCCAGGAAACTAGGAATCTAGAAGAAGGGGAGATAGTCATCCAGATGGGATCTAAAGCAAGTGTTGGAAGCAGTCATCGTTGGGACCTACAGACTATCATTATCTAATGGATGTCCTAGTACGTAAAGAGTGTCTTTATGTACCTGAAGTCAGAAGGAATTTTATATATGTATCTAAACTTGTTAGAAGTGTATATTCATTCCTTTTCTGTAATAAATTAGTCATAAGTCATTATGATAAACATATTGTGAATGGTGCTTCGACTTCTGGTGGACACTATGAATTTTGCAATGATGAACTTGTCATGAATGTTCCTACCACTAATAATAATAAAAACCCTAAAAGATCCAGGTAGAATGCAAATCATTCGAATATGATTTGGCATCAATGGCTGGGTCATTTATCTATTGATAGGATCAATAGATTGATAAAAGATGAACCCTTGGATTTTCTACAGGTTCGATCTTTGCGTACCTGTATACATTGTATTCGATGTAAAATGACTAGGATGCCTTTTCGCAATAAGGTTACACGATGCGAAGGTATTCTTGACCTAATACATACTGATGTATGTGGTCCCTTCAGTACCACGACTCGAAATGGATATCGATATTATTTGTCGTTTATTGATGACTATTTGTGAATCGGGTTTTTCTTCTTACTAAATCATAAATATGAAACCTTTGAAAAGTTCAAAGAGTTCAAGGTTTTGGTTGAGAACCAAACCGATAGGAAGATTAAAAGGATTCGATCTTATCAATGTGGGGAGTACCTGTCAAATGAATTCAAGGAATACCCTAAGGAGAATGGAATCGTCTCCAATCTCACTCCTCCAGGAACCCCCCAACTTAATGGTGTTGTTGAAAGACGCAATGGGACTATCATGGATATGGTTCGATCAATGATGAGCAAAGCACATTTTCCTCTTAGTTTCTAGGGATATGCAGTAGAGATTGCAATATATATCCTAAATAAGATTCCTAACAAATATGTATCTAAGACTCCTCATGAGCTCTGGTATGGAACCAAACCTTGTTTAAACCACATGAGGGTTTGGGGTTGCTTGATCCATGCAAAGAACATGGACCCAAGTAAACCGGAATCTTGCTTTCGCGAGTGTTACATCATTGGGTATGTTAAAGATGGTATTGGATACCAACTTTATGACCCTGTGAACCAAAAGGTTTTCATCTCTAGAAATGTGAAATTTCTGAAGGATGATTTCATTAAAGGTCAAGATAAAAAATTAAGTAAAGGAACTCATTGATTCCCCTTAGGATTATGAACTTCCTAAACCAGAAACTGAAGAGATGAATAAAGATGAAACACATATACCTCTTCGAAGGATCTCGAAGGTGGTTGCATCACCTGAAAGGTATGGATTCCATGTGTCAGGTGAAACTGACAATGATCCCGCTTCATTTGATGAAGCACTCGTGGATTACGACATTGATAGATGGAAGCTAGCAGCGAAGTCAGAGATTGACTCCATGCATAAGAATGGTGTATAGACCCTAAATGATCCACCTAAAGTGGTAATACCCATAGGATGTAAATGGATATTCAAGAGAAAGAGGGGTCCTGATGGGAAATTCGAGACTTTCAAGGCAAGGCTTGTAGTTAAGGGCTACACACGGTGAGAAGGCATCAATTATGATGAGACATTCTCCCCTGTGGCTATGCTTAAGTTCATCAGGACACTGCTAGCTACAGCTCCATCACTTGACTACGACATCAAGCAGATGGACACCAAGACAGCTTTTCTCAACGGATACCTCGACGAGGATATCTATATGGAGCAGCCCTAAGGATTCATAGTTGAGGATGGAAAAGTATGCAAGCTGAAGAAATCCATTTATGGGCTCAACAAGCTTCTTGTAGTTGGAACATCAGATTTGACGAAACCATAAAGAGTTATGATTTTTTGCAGAATCCTGATGAACCTTGTGTGTACAAGAAGCTTAGTGGGAGCGCTAATGTATTCATCGTGATTTATGTAGATGATATCCTTATCATTGAGAATGATACATGGATGATGACCAGTTTAAAAATTTGGCTATTGACGAGTCCAAAATGCATTGCGTTAAAGATGTGTATTTAATCGTGCGTGAAAAAAGATAATGATTTGATTTTGTCATGCGTTGCAGGCGGCAATCGGAATCGGTCAAGCAAATAACCACAATTATTTATTCAATTTTTAATCAGGTGGTTTTATGTTTATTTTACATGGGCAAGTCCCAAGGTCGATCACAAGGAGGCAAAGGAACAACCTAGAATTATGTCTATCAAAATTCGTGCGTGGTTTTTGATGCGGTCTTTTTTTTCTTATTTTAATGCAATAAAAGATGAAAAATTCAATTTCAGCTTATTTTAGGGACTAAAATGTGAATTACGATCAAATAAAGTCCGAAAAATATGAAACTTGGCCACAAAGTAAAATATGATGAAATGAATGCACGGTATTTTTTTAGAATTTTTGCATGCAATGTGAATTCTTTATGAATTTTTAAATGCTAACAAAGTGAATTTCAATATTTAATTATGATAAATATTAAAACTAATTATTTTCAAAGAACAAAATTATCTAAGATCTATCACTAGGTGATTGATCTCAGAAAAATCCTAAACCTCGAATATACTAGTTTCAATACCTTTAAAAATTAAACACTGAAATATGCAAAATAATTTTTATAGGGCAAACTATGCATGCAAATGCAAATCTTTTTAGGCACAATGTTAAGCACAATTAATTCTGCAATATCTGATTTTTCGAGAATTTTTAGAGCAACGGTTAATCAAATATAACTTTAAGAGCATAAACTGGTCAAAATATGCAAATTTCCACCAAACAATTATTTATTAATTAGCCATTAATCAAAAAATGTCCACAACATCTCAAACTATTGAGAATTAATTGAAGAACATCATGCTATTTTTGAATAATAAAATAATGTCATGTAAAGGTCTTAACTCAATGGGGAACAGAGGGGTATTTCTGTAATTTAAATAAAATAAATAAAAGAAGTATAAAATACAGGGGGCCTATTTGTAATTACCGAATTTATGGGGGGCGAGATTGCAAATTCTCCAAGGGGCACGTGTTGCTCACGTGCCCTTGGAATGGCTTTACTTGGTGGCGAATTACGGTAACCTCGAGGGGCTACTTGCAAATTTACCCACGATCACCTGTTGATTACGTGACCTGGGCGATGACGTAAGCCTGTTGACGTCATTCCCCCACGCACGTGCAGAGCATGTGCGGGGGCTCTCGGGTCCGTGCCCGGCAGCAATTGGCGGTGGCCTGCGGAGGAATGGCGACCGGCGTGGCTGGAGGAGAGATCGCCAGGTTGCTGGCGTGAGAAAGGTGGCGGAGGGTTGGTGAAAGCCCCTTGCGGTTGGAGGATGCTAGGCCAAGGCGGAGGAGCACATGCGGTGCTGCTGAGGCAGAGCAGTTGTCGATGAAGGAGGTCGAAGCTGTAAGGCGACGTAGATCGGAGCGTTGAAGTCGATATTGGCATTGTCGGTGGAGTTGTCGTAGCTGTGGCCGGTGATGATCGTTGACGATGATGCAGTTGTCGGAGATAGTCGGTGGAGGCGAGGTCAAAGAAGACCGGCGTAGGCTCGACAGAGGTGATACCGGAGCAGAGCAGCGGGTGGAGGACGCTCGAGCTGCAGGCGAAGCACAGCGAGGTGCTTCGGAGCTCGCCGCTTGAAGGAGGGCCGAGATGTCACCCCAGCAAGCTTAAGTAGTAGATTGGCGGATGTAGAACACGACGGTGGTGGCAGTGTTTTAATAGCAGAGGGGGGGTTGGTTAAGGAAGGTTAGAGCAATCAATTAGGGATCTGGGATCGTCGGGGGTTTGATTTGAGATGGCGGCCGGAGATTCGCGAAGATATGATTGGATGATCAATGATGGTGGATGCGAAGATATGATTGGATGATCAACGATGATTGGATGATCAATGATGATGGTGGATGATGTTCAACGATAATTAAGTGTGATTTAATTATCTTGAATGATGTGAATTTGATTCACATTATTGGGATGCATGTGAATGATTATCCAATATAGCTAAATATGATTTAATTATTTGGATAAGAATAATACAGATAGCAATATATAATTATTCATAATATATTATAAATGTGATCTATAATGTATTTTAGAGAGCTTATTACGATTTATAGTTGTTGAGTAATTATTGGTGTGAATTGGATTAAAATTTGATAATTAATTGAAAATGTAAATCACATTTTATTTTGGGTTACGAATGTGATTCACAAATTTCCAATGGCAAGATTGCAATATTCTCAAAATGATTATGAATTATTTTTATAGAATAATTTACAACAAGTGTTGTTGTAAAATCTTTGTGATTTTCAAGGATTGATGCAATCTCATGAGATTGCATCTCCCATGAGATATGGGCGGACGACCACCATCTCCTATAAGGAGAGAGGTGGTCGTCTCACCTATTATCATGGGATGATGTAATCTTTATGCCAAAATCTCCATGTATGTTTGATTTAATTTAGGATTGAATTATATTTTGATTTATCAAATATATTTAATCCAAATTAAATTAATTGTTTTTGTGTTTTTACTAACAACATCTTGGCCATTTAAAGAAACATAAATCAATCTCATTCATTAATTTTGTTTAGTCCATGGATTGTGATCCGTGGACTCCAAAGACCTTGTATAACGAGAGGCACTCTTGCCCATCCAAGAGGTTAAAGAACTCCACAACAATAAGCTCTCTCCTCTATCTTCATTCACGCCCTCTCTTCCTCTCTCTCCATTGGTGGCCGTCTACCTAACCCTAGTGTGAAGAAGAATAGGCCTTCGCTTCGCCGTTGTGCTACCGTTTCGATGGCTCTCGGTTCTCCATCTTCATTGGTGTAACTCACTCATGAAGAAGACGTTATATATTGTGCGATGAGATCAGGAGTTCCCACGCTTGGATCAATATCTTGGATTGCGAGGATCATGTGACTCATCCCCATGCTCACAATCGTCTTCTCCAAAGATCAGACTTGAGATAGGAGGTCTCTTTTTGTAGAGACTTTATCGCTACCATGCTACAAGAGATATTCCTTTATCCTTGATGTGGTTTGGATGAAAAGATCCGAGAATTATTCTGGGATCATGACGTTTCATCACATGAAAATTTTTTAAAGTCCACTTCATAGAACAACTGGTACGACTAGATGTTCTCGATCGTATATGATACGATCCTCACACTTCCGTGATGCACTTAAAGATTTTTCCATATCCTTGATGCTGCAGTATTGGCATTCATCCAACTCTTTGGATGTCATATGAAAGTCATAGAAAAACAATCAACTCTTTGATTTTCCTTCTTACTTTGGTTAGACCCTTGCTTCCACTGTGTTCCCTTAAGTTATAGACTACAATTCCTTAAGACAAAGGATATCTTGTTTAATATAAGAGAATTCCAACATTTATATATGCTTCATTCAATTCGTACAATAAGAATATTATGAAGCTTCATGAATGACCTGAACATAAATAATAGAAAGATGACATTCATCGTATTTACATCCATCGTAACTCTTATAAACTTTGGTTAAAGTAGATACTCAAACATTTTGAGTACATCATCTCTTATCGAGCAACCATTCTGCATAATGCAGTGAACCATATCATGCACGATTTATTGTTAAGAACACGTATGTTTGCCAAATCATCTTCTTAGATTTTATAAAGATTTTTTGACAATTACGATCATCATTGACATGTCACTTCCAAAGTACATTCGATGAGAGAACAAAACTATAGAGTCATACAAAGCCTAAGGTGATGTCTTATTTTATATTAAATTGTCATTCGTCATTATTACGAGGAAACTTGCACATTGCAATCACATACACTGTGTGTCCAACTATAAGTATAATATATTTACCATGGATCCAATCCATGATATTTTTACTGGTTATTATTGAGTATATTTATGAGTGGGTTTAATGAAGGTTATCTGACTAAAGAAATTTTGCATATATATATATATATATATATATATAGACACACACACACACATACACACACACACACACTTTGATTTAGGAAATTTTATATCAAAGTTATCTTGCCCTGTCAACATTGAAAGTTCACTCTCTTAATCATTTTCAATGTAAGAGATAATCTTACCATTATATCTGTAGCAAGATCTAGGATCTTCTTTCTTACATTTGTTGCATCCAGTAATTTGAGAAACTACAAATCAGATAAAACGAAGGGGGAACTCATTCCATCATGTAAGTCCAACTTGTGTTTCCCAATTCGGTCTTTAACACATGGGCCCACCACCCCTAAGGTGATGTTGACCCATTGTTAATTGAACCAACTATCAACAGGAATCGCACTCACTACGAGCTATCCGATATCGCCCCAATAATATGAGGAATTGGTATTGGGGTCACTATGCATACGACCTTATTTTTTTTAGAAGCAAAGAGCCTAATCTAGATGCGCTTACATGCAAGAGTTGTCACTTTGGACAGGCATCTCCCACATACAATTCTTGACTACAGAACCCTTCGTCTTGATGGGAGACCATGAATGTCACTTATGTGATCATCCACATCATATTTAAATTCTAATTTATTACCATGAATAACATTCACAAAACTAATTCTTCCAAGGAAAAAATACTACTCTATTAATAACAAAGTAATTTAATTTGATATAATTAATTTAATCCTATTAAATTAATTATCAATCTTATTTAATCAACTAATAAACTTGATTATTAGTTGAAGGATGGTATAATCTCAAAATACATATTATTTAAATCTTAATAATTAGAAATTACCCCATGATCCCATCAATATTATCTTTTCCATACCTGTTGTCATTTCCATTACCGATGAGAGTGGGATAGACTGCTCTTGGAGTAACCTTCAACACAATCACTCACCGATTAATCACCATATCCGACTCTAGTTAGGATAATGTAATCTGATCATATTGTATTTTGAGATGTTCATCGGTATTTCTACCGAAGCCATACCATATAATATTTATCAAAAGTATTTTGATTAATATTATAAGAATATTCACTAAAAAACTCCCAATCCTATTCAAGAAACAAAGTTTTGCATGTAAAGATTGTCCTACAACTATTGCAGGATGATCGACGGGTTTTCATGAGACATTCCATCAATGGATAATGGTGATTAATCATATATCTCTGTAATTATTAGGTATAGTAATTAATAAAGTTAAATTTGTAATTTACAATATTTCCATTGAATAATAAACAAAATAAGCAAAGAGTTTTGATGATGCAATCATCATCCCATCCATCTCGGCTAAAAATGGAATATACATGTAAAACAAAGTCGTATTCGTGCGAAATAAAATTGTGTGGTTTTATGATTTGATTCTATACTTAATATAATATCTTATTTCTTTCTTAATGATGGGAAAATAGTAAGTAAAAAAAATTTATATCCACAAATACATGTAAAAAATAATTTTAGTGGTGGGAACTCTTCGAATCATTTCATGCACTTTTAGCACTAATATTTTTTACAATTTTGGGACATATTAGGACATTCCAAATACATTTTCATAAATAAAAAACACGTCCAAATTGTTCATAAATAGGATATTTTTATTTCATCGAAAAACATACTCGAATATTGCATCCAATGCAAAAACAACGAGTCTCGCACATCCAAAATGTGAACCATGATCATCTAGAACTTTGGATCTCATCCAAGACCTGACCAAGGATCTGATACCGCTTGGAGACTATAGAAAAAATCCTCATGCGCATCACATATAAGTGAGGATCGCATGGTATGTGATCGTGAGCGACTAGTCGAACTAATTGTTTGGTGCAACAGAATTTTAAAAAAATAAATGATGAAATCACATGATCCATGAACCATTAACGAATCGTTTCATATAAATCATATATTGGGTAAAGGAATACCTCTTATAGCATGGTTGTAATCGAATCTCTAAACAAAGAGACATCCTATCTCATGTCCGACCCAAAGGTAGAGATGCTTGCGAGCGCGGAGATGAACCGTGCGCTTCTCGCAATCCAAGTTGTTGATCCAAGCAATGGTTCTACTGATATCGTCTCATGAGATCAAATGTCTTCTTCACGAACGTGATGCATAAAAGGAAATGTATATCACGAAAGGTCTAGGCGATGGCGTAACATGGATGTGACGATGAAAGCAACCTTCTCTCTATGGTTAGAGTGGACGACCACTAAAGAGGGAGGGAGGGAGAGAGAGTTGGCATGTGATATGAGAATCGGAAAGAGAGAGAAATTTGTTATTCAACAACTTCTTCTTAGAAAGTCAAGGGTTCCTCTTCTTATATAGTAAGAGAGAAATTTGTTATTTTGGGAGCCCAAGGATCGTAATCCATGGACTACATAAATCCAATGGTTTAGATTGGTTTGTGTTTGTTTCAATGGCCATGATTTTTGCTGTAAAAATACAGCAACAATTAATTTAATTAAATTAAAAATATATTTAATCACTAATACAATTTAGTTGAAATTTCAACTAAATCAATTTTGATGGAGATAATATAAAAGAGATGAATCCTTTTCTTAATGGGACTTGGTGGCCTTCCACCTCCTCCCACTAAGGTTTCTATTTATCTCCAATTAATTTAAAACAATTATTTGTTGTAAATTTATTCACACAAATAATTATTTTGTGAATATTGCAATCATGTCATTAGAAAATGTGAATCATATTCACAACCCAAAATGAAATGTAAATTAGATTTTCAATTAATGTCCAATGTGAATCCAATTCACATCAACACTTACTTAACAAATCTAAATCAAAATTATCTCACTTTAACATGTTATGGATCATGTGTATATATATTATATGGATAGTAGTACTATTTGTATCCTTGCTAATTAAATCACATCTAACTATCTATGATCTAAATTCTCATGCATTCAAATAATATGAATCTTATCTGTATTATTTATGATAATTAAATCACATTTAATCATCCATTTCTAAATGCCTGGATATATTAACAATGGAACTATTCTTGAACTCTCAAAAAAAGTGCTTTCTCCATGTATGCATAGAGATAAGGACAATGCGATTTTATGTTCTTTGTACAATGACTTGGATGTTGAGATCATATCTCATGTCCAGATCTTAAGGACCTCTCACGGATGTCCGATTAAATCAAAGTCGTAGATCTAATCTCATAATTGAATTTGAACCACATTCAGTTGAATGTCCAACATTTGAATTGAGATTAAATTACTTCTTTATTGAGAGGAGTCACTAAAATCCATACATGTTTCGTCACTCCCTTTATATGGAAGCATCATGGTCATACAATCATTTATGATTACATCACCTTCGGGTATTCCTAATACATGTACATCCTGCATACTAGAAGATCTAGAATAAACCCAAAGTTTTAGATCTTTTTTGGACGGTCACCTGCAGGGGTTTATTATTAAGATTCTCATTCAGTCACTAGGAATTGGTATCGATCATATGGTTTTCCGAGAGCATATATCATGCCTATAGATTCTTGTCATGCTCCTGAAGACTGACGACCATGCATGGAATTTGATTAGTACCAATACCTCACAAGTGAGCTCATGTCTTCTGGTTCACAAGTGAGCTTGTATCATCCTTTTGAGAGATCGAATTACTCATATGCCATTATATGTACACCATCTCGCTAGTGTATAGACCTTGATTAGGCCACCAACATATATGTCTATCAAATGCACATACTTAGGTATATAGTAATACATCTGTCTCCAGACAGAGGGTGCATGCCTCTATCATGATAGTATACGACACATGTCTTGGTTATCTCTATCTTGTTAAGTCAACTCTTTAACCAAACTAACCCAGCACCTCCGAATCTCAATTACTGTGCTGAGGACCTACATCAAGAGGTTGGTTAGATATCTGCCTTTAGAGAAGAATTGTCATCTTCTTTTAAAGCTGGAGATCCTCTCTTAATAATCATTTAACGGTGCATGATGAGTCATTAGTCTAACTCTTTAGATATTCATCCAAGCACAAGCCTCTATGATTCAAAAATTGAATCAACAACTATATGATCATTAAGATGGCCATGGTACATAACCCTAATTTTAGTGAGGGACCTTTTATACAAATAAGTCATTCTTCATTTCAGATTAAGGAGTGGATTGAAATTACAATTATTACATAATGTCTCGTCGTGGGCTCGTATGTCCAACACCATAATGCAATAAATGTTATTGCACAACATTCCTAAAAAATAATAACTAATTGCTTAATAATTCCCTCTATACAATTAGGTATATGTATCATGGTTATCTTTATGATAATACAGTTGTTGATTCAAATGTTGAATCATAAAGGTTGGTGCTTGGATGAAATATAAAGAGTTACATTAAGTCCTCGTCAAGTTCTGTCAAATGATTATTAAGAAAGGATCTCTAGCCTAAGAAGAAAATGGCAATTCTTCTCTAAAGGTTGATCTCTAATCGACCTCTTGATGCACATCCTCTACATAGGAATAGATATTCAGAGGTGTTAGATAAGTTAGGTAAAAGAGTTGACTCAATAACATAAAGATAACCAACACCTATATTGTATAATATCACGATATAGGCATGCATCCTCGTACTGGTGACATATGTATTACTATATGCATGAGTATGCATATTTGGCAGACCAATAGGTTTATGACCTAATCAAGGTCTAAACACTGGCAAGATGGTTTGCATACAAGGACATCTAAGTAATACGATCTCTCAAATGGATCATACATGATCATTACTGAACTTGAAAACATGAGCTCACTCATAATATATTGGGATCAAATTTCATGCATAGTCGTCTTGCTTCGGAAGTTAGAAAGAATTTATAAGTATTATATATGATTTTAGAAAGTGTTTGGTCAATAATAACTCCCAATGATCTGATGAGAAACTTAATGATAAAACCCTAAAGAAGATGTTTAAAATATGATTTAAAAGTTAGGGTTAAATCTAGGTCTTCTAGTATGCAAGATGTACGAGTATTAGGAATACTTGAGGGTGATGTGATTGTAAACGATTGTATACTAGTGACACTTCCATTCCAAGGGAGTCACAAAATAAGTTTGGATTTTAGCGACTCCTCTAATTAGATCAGTAAGCTAATCTTAGTCCAAATGTTGGACATTGATCTGAATATGATTCGGATGTAATGAGGAGATTACATTTATATTTTGATTTAATCTAACATTTATGAGAGGTCCCAAAGATTTGTATTTAATATGTGATCTCAATCCAAGTCACTTTACATGGAATGTAAAATTGCCTTATCCTTATCTCCAAGTATCCTTGGAGAAAGCACATTGTAGTTGAAAGAGTTCTAGAATAATTCTATTATTGATAATGTATCTGAGATATGGAAGATTATTAAATATGAATTAATTATCATAAAAAATGTTAATGTGATTCATATTATTTGGTCATATGAGAATTAACATCTAAGATAGTTAAATATGATTTAGTTATCAAAGATGTGATAATATGGATATTAATATCCATAATAATCATAAATATAATAAATGTGATTTATAATATAATGGAGGTAGATAATTGTGAATAGGATTTACAAATTAAATGATGATTGAATTGTATTCACATTGTACAATTAAGTGTAAATGTAATTTACATTATATTGGGTGGTTGATTTGATTCACAATTGTCAATGATTTATTTGCACTTGTCAAAAATAATTTGTAATAATTATTTGGTGATATTTTATTGATAAAAGATTCTATGGATTAATTAAGATTACATTAGGATTGGAGAGATATTTCTCTAAACAATCACCTGTGGTCGTGCACCTTGATTAAAAGGGAAGGAGACTTTCTCGTTTCCCTCTAAATAGAAGGTGGAGGATTATTCATATCCATACATGAGAATTTTGAGTTAATTGAAATTAAATATGTTAAGGTTTTTACAATATATTTATTTTCTTTTAATTAAATTATTTTTTTTGCATTTTTTGCAAAAAAATCCCATCCATTGATTTGAGTTTGGAGTGCATCTCTACCATCCAATTTAGTATAAAAGAAAGATTAGACTTAGCCTTTTCTTTTACACAACACATAATTGCAAGAGCAACAAATATCTCTCTCTTATTCTCATATACATGTCCAAGCTTCTCTCTCTTTTCAATATTGTGGTAATCCACCATATTGTTGGAGAAGACCATGCCATCATCGCAACGATGTTGTGCTGCTGGAACGACTTCTCATGGATCTCCATCTTCTTTGTTGCTCCTTGTTTGTAAAGAAGGAGCCTTATTTCATGAGACAAAATCAATAGATTCCAACCTGGAATCATCACCTCATATAGTGGGACCTTCGTGTGTCATCTATGCGTATGCAAGTGCTTCTACATTAGATCAGACTTGAGAAAAAATCTCTTACTTTAGAGATTAGCAATCACAAACATGCTTGAAAAGGTATTCCTAATTAATCTCATGTGATATTGATGAAATAATTTGAGAAGGATTCTGGAATCATGTGTATTCATCTTATTAAAATCTTAAATTCTGTCACCCCTCTAAACTAGTATGACAAGTTGACCGAGATTCTATTCTATATGATCTTCCCGCTTCCGTGATGTGATAATGCCTAAAACCTAACCTTCAAGTTGTATCAGAGCCAGGATAAAATATTGTATGTGATTCAAAACCCTAGGTAAACTAGGTTTTGTATATTATATGCACGAGGATGCATTATTTTACATTTGATGCATGTTCCGAATTGTTTTTTCACTAAAATGAAAATCTCCTATTTATGAACAATATGTACAAATTTTTGGATAACAAAATGTAATTATAATATTGAAAAATGTACCCAAAATAGTATCCCATTATTGGCACCAAAGGTGCGTAAATTAAAAATAAAAAAATTCTTATAAGTACATTATTTTTACATGTATTCACAAGTATGTGAAAAAATTTTGGTTATTGTTATATCGTAATGAAATATTTTATAAACACTTTATTTCGTGTGATTTTGACATGTTTTCCCTAGATATTCAATAATTAGTGGAGATGGGTCGAATTATGATTGGATTATCAAGATATTTTCCTACTATATTTATAATTCAATGTAAAACAAATTAATTATGGATTTGCCATGATTAAATGATGTCTAATATTTATTTTGAAAATATTTGGTTAAACATCAATCATCATTGAATGGATGTTTCATGACAAAAACTCTACTTTAACAAACAATAGTTGTTGGTCAACTTTAAATGCAAAACATGTTTGCTTGATATAATTAGAAATTTAAGATCTCCAAATTGTTTTAAGATGCTGAAGATTTTTGAGATATTACTATATAGTATAATCTAGGTCATCAAAGGAATGATTGATAAAACCGCAAATATATTGATCTAATTATTATTGTTCTTGAGTCGTTATCATGACGGTGTATAGGTCATGGACATGCTAATGGGTTACTTAATTGGCACCTTGGGCATCATTTGAAATGGAAGAACTCCCTATTCGCATTGTTTGTTCCACCGGGATTGATTCATCTCGATGATAGGATGACAAGAGTACATCAAATTGTACTTTAATTAATAAAACTCAGGAATATACGTACTTGTGTGTGCATAATGCAATATGGTAGTATCAAGCAAACACTAATTATTTGGTGGTTGATTGATTGGATTGATAATTGATTTAATGTGATTAAATTAATTAGATCTAATTAAAAAAACTTTATTATGAATAGAGATGTAATTCCCTTCTAAGAATTAATCATAATGAATACGATTCATAATGATCAATTAAATTATGAATGTGATATAAAAGATCCTATTTAATGACATTCATGGTCTCCCGTCAAGGCGAAGGGTTCCATTGCCATGGGTTGTATGCTAGAGACACATGTCCAAATTGATAACTATTAGACATATGAGCCCACGACAAGACATGTTGCAAGAAATGTTATTTCAAATTTCATATCCTGATCTGAAATTAAGAATACTTATTTTGCAAAATAGGTCGCTTAGTACAATTAGAATTATGTACCATGGACATCTTAATTATTATACAAAAGTCGATTCAATTATTGAATCATAGAGGTTGGTGTTTGGGTGAAATCCAAAGAGTTATATTGATGACACATCAAGCACCATCAAATGATTGTTAAGAGAGGATCTCCAGCCTGAGTAGGAGATGGCAATATTTTCTCTAGTGGGTTGATATCTAAATGACCACTTAATGTAGGTCCTCTACATTGGAATATAGATTCGAAGGTATTAGATATGTTAAGTCAAAGAGTTAACTTAACGATATCTAGATAACCAAGACCAATGTGGTACGTTGTCACGATATAGACACGCGTCCTTTAAAAGGAGATAGATGTGTTACAATATCTTTGAGTATGTACATTTGGCATACTAATAAGTTGATGTCCTAATCAATGTCTAGTATGATCTCTCAAAGGGATCTTACAAGTTCATTACTGAATCGGAAGACATGATCACTCATGAGATATTGGGAATCAAATTTCGTACACGGTCATCTCGCTTTGGAAGCTTGACTGAATTTGTAGGTTTGATATATGCTTTTGGTAAGTATATGATCATTAACTCAGTATGATATATGATTTTGGTGAGTATATGATCGATACCAACTCCCAATAATAAATTGAGAAACTTAATGATAAAACCCTGAAGGAGATAGTCTAAATTGATCTAAACTTCGGGTTTATTCTAGGTCTGTCAATGTGTAGGATGTATAGGTATTAGGAATACCCGAGGGTAATGTGATCATAAATGACTATATATCCATGACACTTCCATTCTGAGGGAGTGATGAAACGTGTTGGATTTTAGTGCCTTCTTTCATAAAGAAGTAATCTAATCTTAGTCCAAATGTTGGAAATTGAACATAATATGATTCAGATGCAATAATAAGAGCAGATTTAGGGTTTTTATTTTATAAAACATTTATGAGAGGTCCCTGAGATCCAGAATTGATATATAATCTCAATACCCAAGTCGCTATACGTGGAATGTACAATTACGTTGTCCTGATCTCCAAGTATCCATAGAGAAAGCGCAATGTCCTTGAAAGAGTTCAAGAATAGTTCCATTGTTGAATTAATGTGTCTGAGCATTGAGGAAAATTGATATTTAAATGTGATCTAATTATCGCAAATAATATTACTTTGATTCATATTATTTGACCATATATTGAGAGTTATCTAAGATAATTAAATGTGATTTAATTATCAAAGATGTGAATAATGTGAATATTATTCATGTTATTTGGACACATGAGAATAAGAGATCCAAGATGATTAATTATGACTTAATTATCAATGATATGAATAATGTAGATATCACTATCCATATTATTAGTACATATTATAAATTCGATTAATAATACGTTAGAGGGAGATTATTGTAAATAGTATATTCAAATTAATTATTCATGTGAATTGGATTTATATTGGAAATTAATTGGAAATACAATTTACAATTTATTTTGGGTTGTGAATGTGATTCACAATTATTTAATGTCATGATTGTAATATTCGCAAAATAATTTGGAATTATTTTTGTGAATTAATTTACAACAAAAGTGGTTGTAAATATGTATTAGGGATGGGAGGAGCGAACACCAACCATCTAATTGATGGTGACAGCCACCCCTTGACTTGGTCACAAGGTCCTAGGAGGGTGGGTGGCCTCCCTCCTCATGCTTCTAGTATAATTAATTTAGTTACAATTAAATTATTTTGGTTATTAAATATTTAATTTAATCTAAATTATATGTTATTGTATTTTTACAACTAAATCATGACCATTGAATGGAAACACAACTCAATCTCAACCATTGATTTTGTGTTTCTCATGGATTGGATTCTATGGACCCCCAGAATACTATAAAAGACGAGGCAACCGTAGCTCTTCTTGGATGTTAACACATAACAATGATATGCTCTCTCTCCCTTCTCTCTCTACAAGACAAGCCACTCTCTCTTCTTGGAGTGGTCGTCCACCCTAAACCCTAGAGAAGGTCATTATCGTCGCCACGTTATTGTGTCTCCACTTCAGCCATTCGTGGATTTCTGTCTCCTTTCGTGCATCTTGATGAAGAAGATATCGGATCTTGTGAGACAATATCGAGAGATTTGATGCTTGGATCGTCAACATGGATTGCAAGGGACACACATTTCATCAACGCATTCGCAAGCATCTCCTTCGTTGGCTTGGACTTGAGACAGGAGGTCTCTTCATTTAGAGACTCGGTCACAACCATGCTTCAAGAGTTAACCTTAGTACATGCATATTGTTCACATGAAACAATATGAGAATTGTTATCCGATCATATGGTTTCGTCATTTTTAAATTTTTTATGAGAATGTTTCTCGGATCTTGTGGTTTCATTGTTTTTAAAATTTTAAAATTTTGCTACCACGAGCAACTAGTGTGACTAATCACTCTTGATCGCATACGATGTGGTCATAACACTTTTGTGATGCACTTAAGGATATTTCTGCTTCCTTCAATTGGTATTAGAGCCATGTTTAGGTCTTTTATATGGTCCAAAATAATTGGTGAACAAGGTCTAGTAATCGGATGCATATGACTCATTGTTTTTGCATTGCATGCAAGATTCAAATTTGTTTTTTCATAAAATAAAAACCTACTGTTTGTGCACTTTTTGGACATATTTTTTGTTAATAAAATGTATTTAGAATGTCTAAATATGTCCTAAAAAAATTAGTATGTTGTTGGTACCAAAGTGCATAAAAAAGAATCGAAGAGCTCCAATTATGAAAATTATTTTGCATGTATTCACGGATCTGTAAGAAAATTAATTTTGATTATTGTTTCGCCATCATGAAACATGAAATAAACATTGGATTAAGTAGAGAATTAAACCGGCAAACTTCTTGAACTTATTTCACGTGATTTCGACTCTATTTCCCTGGATATTCCATATTTAGTGGAGATAGTTCGGAAGATGATTAGATCATCAAACATTTTACTTATTATGTTTTTTATTCAGTGGAAATCACGGAAATTATTATTTTTCCTTGATTAAATTTGATTCTTAATAATTATTAAAATAATTTATTAGTCATCATAAACCATTGATGAATGTTTCATGAAAACCCTAGTTTATCCTACAATAGTTGAAGGACAATATCTACAAGCAAAACATTGTTACTTGAATATGATTGGGGATTTGTTTAGCAAATCGACTTATATTATTAATCAAAATAATTCTGATAAATATTATATGGTACAAATTTTATTGAAAGAATGAATATCATCCACAATATGAACAAATCACATTATCTTGAACTAACAGGGATTTGGTGTCTAGTCGGGGATCATTTTGGTAGCATGATGCTCCATGAGAAGTTTATCCCAAATCCTGTGCATACTGGCCATGACAATGGGTATGGAAAGTATAATTCTTGAATATATCATAAGGTATTTTTATAATTATTAAAATTTGAATAATACATATTTTGAGATTTTATCATCCTTCAAGTAGCAATCAAGATTGTTTGTTGGTTGTTTGAATTGGATTGATAATTGATTTAATATGCTTAAATTAATTGTATACAATTAAACACTCTATTATGAATAAAGTAGTATTTCCCTTAGAATAATTAATTATGTGAATATGATTCATAATAATTAAATAGAATTTGAACATGATATGTAGGATCATACAAACGAAATCCATGGTCTCCCGTCAAGGTGAAGGTTCCATCGCTAGAGATTATATGTAGGAGATGATTGTCCAAAGTGACTTCTCCTGCATACAAGCTCATATGGATCGGTCTCTTTGCTTTGCTCAATATTGGTTCCTCATATTATTGTGGTGATATTAAATTATACGTAGCGAGTTATAACCATGTTGACGATTGGTTCAAATAACGACGGGTCAACATCACCTTAGGGGCGGTGGGCCCGGGTGTTAAAGACAGAATCGGAAGATACAAATTGGACTTGCTAGGAAGAATGAGTTCCCTCTTCTTTTTATCTGAGTTAAACTTTCTCATATTATTGGGATGTAACAAATATAAGAACGGAGTTTGAGATACAATGGTAAGTATATCTCTTACTTTGAAAGTGAACAAGGGGAAGAACTTTCAGAGTGGACAAGGCAAGCCAACAGTGATATAAAAATTCCTAAATCAAAGTAATATATATTTATATTTCTGTATGCAAGTTTTTTTATTTCAGATAACCTACATTAAACCCACTCTAAACTATACTCATTAATAACCAGTACATTATCATGAATTGGATTCGTGATCAAGATATTGTACATGCAATTGGACACATAATGTATGTGGTTACAAAGTGCGAATTTCCTCATAATGATGAGGATTGATAATTAAATATACAATAGGACAACAACCTAGGGTTTATTTGTCTCTATAGTCTTGAACTCTAATTGAATGTGTTTTGGAAGTATGGTGTCGATGATGATCATAATTATCGAAAATCCTTATAAAACCTAAGAATATGTTCTGACATACATATGTTATCTCAACATTTAATCATTAATGACATGGTTCACTATATTTTGCAGAATGGTGGCTCGATAAGTGATGATGTAATCAAAATGTTTGAGTACATGCCTGGACTGATGTATTTAAGGGTTAAGATGGATGTAGATATGGTGAGTGCCATCATTCTCTTGTCTTTACTCAAGTCATTCATGAAACTTCATAATATTCATATTATATGAATTGAATGAAGCATGTATAAATGTTAAAATACTCTTATATTAAAATCTTTTGAGTTCAACGTAAGAGATCCTTTGTCTTAAGCAACGGTTATTTATAGATGAAGAAAGCTTAGTGGAAGCATGGGTCTGACCAAAAGTAAGAAGGAAAGTCAAAGACTAGGTTGTACTTCTGTGACTTCATATGACATCCAAATAGTTGGATGAATGTCAATACTACAATGAGCCGATGTACTTATAGTATGACTATCTAATCAATCTAAGATCCTTAGGGAAGGACTCGGATAGTGCATCGAGATAATATACATATAATCATTGATATTGACTTTCTTATTAACATCAACTTCTGATAATTGTATCCCATCCTTATGATAACACTTGCAATAGGTTGCATATGTTTTAGAAGATTAGAAAATTCGATCTTAAGTTCTAATAGTCATCCATGAAGAAATTGATGCAATTATTGCAACAATCTCCATTGGATATATGGAGTTGATATTTTCTGTGGAAGATCCCTTAGTCTTAGATAATGTCTCTATGACTGATGAATCTGCATTTCATCATCTTTGTTCATTCATTTTAGCTTAAAATCCTATATAGAACACATGTGTATTAATAAATCCATATTCCTTATTAACATGCATCTTTGTTTAAATATTGTACATTTATTATTATTTTAACCTAAAATAAATAAATAAATAAAATATTCCTTATAAAATAAATATAGGTTGTATCAAACTCCAAATAGAAGGTTAAAATTTGATGTGGTCGACAAGGAATTAAATAGGGGGAGATAAGGCCAAAAGCATAAAAAATACTTGATACATGTATATATTCCTCACTTATATATATTACACACTATTATATTTATTCATTGACAAATATTTTGTGTATAGAACCCTCTTGGAAATAATAAAATAATTTCAATAAAAACTTGTGTATAATGTGTACAATACATCACTCTCAAAAAGCCACAAAAATACAAACTTCAAGATTAATATCTTGTCCACCATAACTCTAACATTACCAAACTCACTTTATTTTACTCCAAATGAAATTATCCTTAAAATGGAGGTGATTTCATAAAATTTTGAGTTAAGGTGTGAAATGTGGCCAAATGGTGTACTATTGTATATTATACATATAAATACACACCATGCTTATATATTATTTTTTATGAATAATTTTGAATATTGTATTTTTTATTACTTTTAAATATTGTATTTAACTCATATAAAATACAATAAAAATTATAATATTAAAAATAAACAAAAATAAAATCATGTATATATTATATATGTGTCACCATGTATATATTGTACTTGAGCCCATTTAATTAACCCAATAAATTAACCCATAAAAATAAAATAAAAATATCAATAAAAATCTTGTAAAATATTGTGAATAAATAAAATATTAAATAAGAATATATGTACAGAATAATTAATTTAAAATAAAAATACTCTATATATAAATATAAAAACTTGTAAATAAAACCTTGTATTTATTTTAAGCCCTCGTAATTATATTATTTAATTAAAAATCACCAAAATTAATTTCACATTATTCCTAACATATTTTATTCACATTATTTAATTTAAATAATTTATTTTCATTTTTTTGTTAAATTATTTAATATTTCATTGTATTTTTATCGCGTAGACTATTTTGTCTGTATTCTAGGCATGCACTGATTGGCCAATCCGTGTCTGTTGATCTAGGTCAACTCCTCAATTATGCCCCCTTCCTCTGTTGATCTTACGCCGGTTGTTACTTCTCAAAATTTTCCCCATGTGCTCGATCATTAACCACCTATGCTCCATTATCTTATTTTCTTGCTCGTTCATTCTCCTCCCACACTCACATGTTAGCTCCACTGATCACTCCACGAATAGGTCCCATTCAAATTTTAAAAATCGATGGATCCTCGTCTATAAATAAACCGCATTCACCTCTGGATAGGGATTAATCTATCTCCAACACATTTCCTGGCTTGTGATCGATCCTGGAGACAATAGTTGTGAAAGAGTCGCTGCTCTACAATTTGGAGCTCTACATTTTAAGTGAAGGATGTGATTCACCTACATCACCAGCGACCACCACTACACATCTCTGCCTCTCTGCCTAGCTATAGATCGAAGCATTTTCATTCTCGTTTTTTATCCATAGGTATCTTAAATACTTCTGTTTTAATTTAGAACATGTTTGCTCTTTGATTTCATTGGAGTCACTCAGATTTGTAAATCGCTTTCATTCTCTGATATGCACGATCATAGGATCTCCAATCATCTAAACCAAATTCTGACCACACCATCACTTTCATCAGACTCTTATCCATCTTCTCCACCCTCTACCCATCTCTAGATCACTTCAGATCTGGAGCCTGGTCTACACTCCAACCACTGACGTTGGATACCCTCCTCCATCCACTATTTTCATAAACCTTTGACCTAATCTTTTGTCCAGATGAAACATTTGAGTATGATCTTTCAATTGCATGTCTCAAGATCTCTAAAAATCGCATGAAGAGAAATGAGCAGATCAAGGTTCCTGCACCAATGTAGCTTGATCACCTTCCAGATCTTTGGTCTTGCGTTATCTAGTCAATACAAGGCGTTCGTCAGATGTGAAAATGGCTTGGGCCATCTTGTAAGGTTGATTTGAAGCATATCCGTCGATGGATGAGGGAGATGAACGTGATTCAAGTTCGACGGACAACTGCTGCTTTCCAATTCATCCAGACCTCAAGACCGTTACATCAAAACAAATCTCCTAGATTCAATCTCAACCATCAGTGAGCCCCAATTCTCAGCCACTGATCGTGGATAAAGATTTTATTGTGATCTTCAGAACATGCTTCAATATTTACCGTTCGATCAGACTTTTAGAGCATCTA